>OZ023263.1:45565138-46062638 GCA_964006375.1 Tillus elongatus | reverse complement strand
ACTGACACCCTCCTCCTGCTCTTTAGCTGTTTGGTTAGGTCCCGACTTGAATATGGCTGTTGTGTGGGCTCCTACTTATGAGATACATGTGGCAAGCCTGGAATCAGTGCAAAGGAAATTTCTAAAATTTCGTAGCTTTCGTGAGGATGGTCGATATCCGTCTATTGGTTTTCCTCAGGAAAGTGTACTTCTTCGCTTTAGTCTGCAGAGTCTGTCGATGCGCAGGCAGTGCAGTTTCATTATATTTTTATATAAACTGGTTAATTCTGTGTTCGACTGCCCTAGTCTGCTTCAGCAACTTAATTTCAATGTGCCTCGTATTGCAGCACGTTTTCCAGGCACATTCTATCTCCCGACTGCTCGTACACGATTGCTGCGATCGACTCCAATTTACCAGATGTGCAATGATTACTCTGTACTGCAAGACCGCCTAGATATCTTCTCATGTAACATATCAGAGATAAAAATGTTTTTCAAAACGATCTAATTTGTGACTTTTTTTGTATTGTTGGTTTGATTGTTGTTGGTTGTTGTGTTTGTGTATTGGCCCATCCTTAATTTGGCTTTTAAGCTGTTGGATGGTGTATGAATAAATAAATAAATAATGTTGGATCTATCATCTGTGTTTAGATTGTTCGATGACTTGGATGACTGTCCCCAACTATTTATTACATCTGATTTTTTATTTTACCAACTACTGCTCTCATTCCTCTTTGAAGAGATGCCTGGACTTTGTAGACTGGTTAAATTTTGATGTTTTCTATATGCCTCAGTGGAGTAGAGTTGCCACGGGGGCATACTATAGTGAGTTGTTAACTAAATTACACACGAAAAATGTGGAAAACGCAAGTGGCCAAAGGTGTGCTTGTTTGCAAGACCACATTATTGCTCACAAGTCGTTGATTGCACCCCAGGCAATTGATAAAATTTGTTTTGAATTGGTTGACCACCCACCCAATTCTTCAGAATTAGCACCATCAGACAGACAATTATTTATCCCCAAAACATTTGAAAGGTAAATTTATATGTTCTGTTGAGAAGTTGAAGAAGACCAATATAATAATACTAATAATAATGTTTATTAACGCACTTGGCATTTTACATACTATACAAAAGTAAATTATAAATTTAGACAAGTAAAAACAAATGTATTTCCTTAACAATAATACAATACTTCACAGATTTAAATCACTATGCTCATTTGACCTAAACTGGCTATATGACATGCCAAATATATCAAACTCTGAACAAAGTTGTTGCTACTGTTAACTACTCTGTTAGAGATTTGTGAGTGGGCTATTCCGGTCCCTCCACTGCGACCTTAAGTCTATTGTGGCTAATTATTTAAATTTCACCCATCAATTCCAGTTCGCTGCGGAAGTCGATCTTTTCTTGAGGGTGAAAGTTTGTTTGGCAGGTGTACTGCCATCTGAGTGAAGTTGTTTGCCCGTTTTGAAGCTTAAAGAGAGATAACCTCTCTCCGAGTTCGTCTGGACCAGATATCCGTCAGTGTTTGATTCGAGGCAGTATCATGAAGTCCTGCATCCGAGCAGCATCCAGGTGAGGTCGTTCGCCCGTTTCGAAGCTCACAGAAGAGGCCTCAATCTCTAGTTGTAATCCACCACTAACGATCTCAGCTCTCCTCCGGGTTCGTCTAGACTCGACACCCAGCAGTGCTAAGTCTAGCACTGCTGGGTGTCGAGCCTAGATGAACCCGGAGGAGAGGCGACAACCAATTGAGTCCCGCTGCCGAGCATCGCCCAAGCGAGGTCGACCGTCCGTTTCGTAGCACACAGTGGGGGCCTCAAACTCCGGGTGTATACCACTCATCAGATATCTCAACCCCCTCCGGGTCGTCTGGACACACGACACCCGCCAGCACTCAACCCAAGGCGGTATCATCTGGAACTTCGCTCCCGAGTAACAACCATGCGAGGTCAATTGTCCATTTCTAAGCCCAGAGTGAAGGCCTCAAAATCCGGGTTCATATCACTCCCCAGAGATATCCGCCTCCCTCCAGGTCCACCTGGACAAGACCCCCGCCAGTGTTTGACTCCGATTAGTCACCTCTTACGACAGGCAGGAGTTACCTTGGGCCTATTCTTTTAGTTATTCCCCGGACCCACAGGGGACAACTACTCTGTTAAGAGGGCTGTATTTGCCATAGTTAGTTCGGTGGAATTCACTATCTAGCATGGTAGGATTATGAACAGCACACAGAAACTCTTATGTTGAATTGAGACAGGGGCTGCATCCGAGAACATCACTCCAGAGTGAAAATCACACAATAGGATGTTCGGAAATTAGTTGGTGAACCCTCGAGCGTTAGAGTGGGTTGTTTGAGAACTCAAAATCGTTCCTCCGAGTGTCGCCCTATTCACCCTATTCTGGAGGGCGGCGGTTATTACTTGACATTTGTTTAAATCAAGTAACTGTCAAATTTAAATTGAAGCAGGTTAGGTATTAACAAAAATTTCTTCGTATATTTATATTTACAATAAGCCTTTTTTATAAACATGGAAGAAGTCATAAATTTAGAGAAAGATAGGAAAATATTAATTCAAAACGAAGACGAAACTGTCAGAACATACAGAAGGATATTGGCTTTCTTATGGATGCTACCAGTAATTAAAAAAATAGAGGGGAATAGTTGGTTCATAATAGCTTAAACAACCTGGAGTACCTCATTCTCTGAGACACAAATTCATACTTATCAAAAACGTTTATGAGGTCTCTTGAATCTTCACCCAAAAAGTTTCGCTGTTATATTCAAAAATTAAAAAAAGTTTAAATTAGCAACAGCCAATACAGTATTTTAGGTTTCGATGTCCATAATAAGCAGAAGTAACACAATTGTTTAATAAAGGAAAGTTATACACATTTTTTAATGGTTCACATTAAGAGTTTAAGGTACTTAAGAGAATGTTCGACTATTTGCAGTACGTTCTAACTTTTTTCAATTTCATGTTAAGATATTAAACTTAAACATGCATTGTGCGGTTTTCATAGATTGTCACAATTTAAAATTTGCTTAGATGCCGTTCGAAAAAAAGTTGAACGGAGCATCACACCAGTCCCCCCACTACATAATTTCAACCAGAGTAAATACTACATGGAAAGCGTCGCTTTCGAATGCACCCAGGATATCATGGCTATTTATAAGTCTATTTAAAGCTTTGTAAACAAAACATAAGTCGAAGAGAATACATCCTATGAAGAGAATGTAAACCAAGATAAGAAAACAAGAAACTGTAACTATAATTATAAAAATGCTTTGAATTTATATAATACAATTTATATATATATATATATATATATATATATATTTCAACAACACACTACGAGTGCTTGCAGCCTAAATACTATCGTACCGTGTGTCCACAAGGAGGAAAGAGGCAACTTGTTAATACTGCACTTGAAGGTTTGGAGGAGAAGGAAAAACATGTGCCGGCAAGGAATTCCACAACCTGGAAGTCCTCGGAACAAAAGAGCGGGCATAACAAAATGTTCTATGTCTGGTAACCTGGACAGTAAAAGGGTGCATTCGCTCTGTTCCCCTGGTAGATCTGTTGGGGGCAGCAGGTGGAGGAACTATGGAAGAAAGCTCCTCTGAGCAGTGCCCGTGCAGATATCTATAAAAGATAGAGAGTCGGTGGGAAAGGGATGGCAGCCTTTGGGTGAGGGTAGGGTCACCGATGAGACGTATAGCTCCCTTCTGAATGGAGTCCAGGATAGCGACTGTAGAAACGGCAGCGGCACGCCAGATGTGGGAACAGTATATGAGGTTTGGCCTTATTTGTGAAGTATACAAGGTATAGAGATTAGCTGGTGAAAAGTATTTGCGAGCCCGGAAAAGAAAACTTAATTTCTTAGCAGTCGCTTCTACAATTGATGTGACATGTTGGTGCCAATTGAGCTTTTGATCCACAGAAATGCTAACAATGAAAAGGATTCATTACTTTGAATAACTCGGTTGTTCATTGTGATGGGTATAACGCTGGTTTATCTCTTAAGACAGAAAGCAAGACAGATTTAGTGGGGTTGAATTGTACAAGATTTCTACTTCCCCAGCCTAATATTTTTTGGATATCCACAGAGACAGAACCCTCCATGAGTCTGCGATCCTCGTCTACTGGGGTTAAAGAGACAGGCTTAGAATATTGTATATTTGAGTGGGGGGTGCTGTCGTCCGTGTAACTGAACTGGGTTGGATGTGCTAGAGATGAGGTCATTGATGTGGAGAGGAAACAAAGTAGGAGCTAAAGCTGAACCTTGACGAACTCCTGCATTAATTGGATACAGTTTGGAGGAATGACCATCCACGACAACAGAAATGCCCCGGTTGGAGAGGAAATTTGCTGTCCAGGTACAGAGTTTCGGTGGTAGGCCATAGGCCGGTAGTCTATTAGGCAGCGCTGCGTGCCAGACCTGGTCAAATGTTTTGGATATGTCTAGAGTGACAATCTGGGATTCACCGTGTAGTTCCATAGACTTGTTCCACGAGTGGGTGACAAAGGAAAGGAGGTCGGCAGTTGATCTGCGCTGACGGAATCCATACTGCCTGTCGTGGTGTAGACTGTTTTTCAAGAAATTTTAGTAATTCGGTGTTTATATGCTTTTTCATCACTTTAGAGACGACTGAAAGGAGAGAAATAGGCCTGTAGTTCTAGGAAGCGCTTCGGATCCTTTCACTGGGACGGGTTACACCCGAGCAGTTTTCCAGTTACTAGGGAATATGCCTCTATTGTAAGATGTCTGAAACAGACGAGTCAGGACAGGAACAAGCTCTGGTGCGCATTTTTTGAGAACAATTGCTGGAATCTCGTCAAGGCCAGAGGCTTTCCTGGTATTAAGAGAAGAGAGCATCTTTCGTACCTTTTTAGTTTTGAGAATGATATCCGTCATTTTATGCGCGACATTGGGGACTGTTGGTGGTTGAACATTTGGAGGTGGGTTGAGAGTAGAATTGCCGGCCAACAATGAGGCAAAAAATTCAGCCTTGCCCAGGGTGCTAGAAACATTCTGCCTTCAAGATACTAATGGATCCATGCCAGATCATGCGGATCTTCATTGCCATATGCATATAATTTCTGAATTAACAGAGAATGGCTTACTAAACCAAAAATTACTAAAATCAGTATAGGCAGAGTGATGTCGGGTCCAAGCGAACTCAGGGAGGACGGAGGAGAGAGAATGTCTCTTTGTTTCTAACCTTTCTCCACCTGTTATATACTTATATTAATTTAATATTTCTGGTCCAATCAATGGTTTCTTTTGTTCTAGTTTCTCATTGCCCTGTTAATTTCACAGCTACCTTTAAACTATTTTTTATGTCTGTCCACTGTTCAGATTTGCCTTATTGGTTTCTTGTTTAAACTTTGCAGGTTCCTCTGCATTTTTTTGTTTTTTTAACATTCCGTTTGCTTCTTATATTGCCTTTATAAAATTTACGATGCTAAAATAGTTAAAGATTCGAAGACACCTCTGTAAAGATGTTTTTATATTTTAAAGCTATAAACAAGGTTAATTTTTGCTATATCGAAACCTAATATAAATATGCTATTGTATTTAAAATTCAGAAGTTAATTATGACTGTTCTAACCAGAAGCATATCCATATTGAAAATATTTTTATTTAAAAAATTGCAATAGATTCTGGGTGATCAAATTTTAGTAAAACATGTTTTTCTGTCTGTACCTGAACTTATCTACAGGTGATGCATGTGTGTTTTTTACGTATGCGGAAAATCTTCCACTGTTGGTGAAGGATATTATAATTATTATATGTACAGATTTAAAAAAATGTTGAGATGTGAATGTTGTCTTAAAAACTGTTTTCTTTCTCTTACAGCTTGTGTAACTAAGACATAAAGAATTTCAAAATTAGTATAGAAAATTTAAAGTACCAAGTTATCAGCGCAACCACCGGCCTTGGAAAATTATGAGCAAACAGCACAATACGCACCCAGCACGCATTGAAGACATCTGAGGATTTTTTTATTTAATTATTACTGTTAAATTAAAATTTTGAGTGACTGCGGATTGTATTTATTCTAATATTTTTTTCTACATACTATATTTATATATACTTGAATTGTTTTTCGATGATTATATGAGATAGCGCGAAGTTGTTGACCATTGAATTGTATATTGTCGTATTACATTTGATCGAAAATAAGGAGTCAGTGAGATTATCTTGTAGTACGGTATCGGCTGCCATATATAATTGACGTTTTGTGGGGTATAATCATACCATATAACCATTCTGTGATATTCACTACACTTAAGAAACGATAAAAAAAGTGAAAAGATAAAAACATTGTACTGATAGACTATGTCCACCAATCCTCAGTGGAAATCCTTCCAGCCGCCCGACACCATGAATCAGGACTCTGCTATTATTGACTTCAAACCTATGACTAGCAACGGTAAGTTTTAATTAAATTACTACTAATGTTTAATGCCATCAAAGTTTGTTCCACGAAAAATAAAATGCAAGAATTTTATTGACAGTATGTTGAAAAATATGAGTCGTTTCACATGCAACCTATTGTCAATGTGGACTGTCTGTAGAGATCATCACCAATGTCCATCAGCATCGGCCTCTATATATTTTTTTTCCGCAATATTGCTCTGGCTGTCCTGCAGCCTTAAAAGGTTTATTGTGCTGACCATTATTTGGTTTTCTTTTCATTGGTCTCCCGAATCAAACTATCTTTGCAGATGAGTGGCTGTTTCAGGTTTCATATTGTGTAATATATTTGTTCAGCAAAGTATGCAAGCCAATGACATTCACTAAAATATTTGAACGAACTCTAGTTATCTACACCTGAAATTATGATTATATATTATCAATACCTTTTTTTTTCTCAGGGCTCGTCCGCTGCCTTGCTGCCCCGATAGCTCTGCAACCTTTGGTTGATTGTGCATACCCTTAGTCTTACTCCACCCATTCCAAAATCACTGTGCCTTGAACTAGTCTGCGCAGCGATTGGTAGGGTGAAGTTTTATATTGCTCTGTCTCCGGTCTAGACTGACCGTAGATCAGTTGTCTTTTGCGGTCCAGAGCTTTACACTCGCACAAGATGTGCTGGGCTGATTCCTCCCCCTCGCCACAGAGTCTGCATGTGAGGTCCGCTTCGGTGTTTCTTGACGGCCGTTGATACATACGTTCTTAACTTATCCTTGTAAATTTTCCCCTGACTGAAATAACCAGATCGTTTGCATATCCTAGTGCATAGAATCTCTCGTTACTAAGTCCTGCCAGCAGCCCCTCCAGGAGAAGGCTCCGTAACAGGGGAGACAGTACCCCTCCCCTTGAGGGCAGCTCACGTCATCTCGGCCTCTGCTAGGGGTCCTCCATTAATGACATGATGCATTTACTGAAAGTGGCTATAACTTAAAGAATATTTAAAATACAAATGATTTAACAAAACTAATAACTAATCAAACTAATCATCAGCAATAAGCAGGAAACTAGAATTTTACTGAGGAAGCAATGGGGCTTATTACCTAATTCAAGAGGTTTTCACAATGTTGACGGTTTTTTCTTATACACAAATGACACCATTCCTGAACATGTCTTGCTGAGTTAATCAGTTAAGTTACGTCATCACGAGCTGTAAGTGGTGTCTAGAGTTTATCGGCAATTTAAAAATTAGGTCTTTCAACCTTCCCGATAGATAAAAGTCGATAGGCGGTGTCCCGGCCAGCCAACAGCTCTTTATTATAGGGGGTTGAGTATCCCAGTTCTGATGTCTTCATCATTCTAGAGTCTTAAGCACGAAGCACATAAGACTGATTGGTCCAAATGACTGCCTGTGTGTAGTTCTCTCGATCAGTCTTCTGTAAAAACACCAACCTGGTCAGCTTCCATACTTTCGGCAGGAAGCCCGGTGCCACACTGGCTCTGAGTATTGAGCACATGCTTGTGAACACAAGGTCAGCTCTCTTTTGCAGTGTGGCTGGTGTAATATCCAGACACAGAAATTTAAAAGGGCCGCAATGAGTGTATTGCCCATTTAGTTTTTGATATTGTCACCACTTTCATATCATAACATTTATCCAGCCTCTTGTTCGAGCCTTTCAGCATGTAGCCCCTTGTCAGTCTAAGAATTTATTTATTCAAATTTGCACCTACAGAATTAAACAATTCCAAATGGTACTTAAAAATAAAACAAAACAAAAAAATAACTCAAAGTAACAAAATCACTGTCTTAAGACAGTTTTCATCCTAGGCATAGCAATATAAAAGATATCACAATTAGAAAAATTAGCATTATAAGTTTCTCTCCATGAAACTGTTACATCCATAGTTGGTCCTGTGTATTCGCTCAAAAAAAGTTGCTGTTGGCGAGTTGAGCGTGGTGGAACATGGAAAAGGACCAACTCGAGCAGATCATTACAGTCAATGTGACCATTAATTAACTTATATATAAACATCAATGAAGGATACTCATGTCACGCTTTGAGACTGACGGTACCACAAAGAAGCAATCTGACATCATACCCAATATCTTGGCAAGGAAAGTGATGCTCATAAAGAAGGTACTTAACAAATATTTTGTACCCTTTCAATACGATTAATATGGCAAGCATAGGATGGAAACCATACAACACAACAATACTCAATATTACTTCGAACCAAGGATGTATACAAACTAGTGATTGCCTTTGTGTCAGTCATATGTTTAGTGTGTCTTTTAACAAACCCCAAAAGTCTGCAACATTTCACAACCACAGCATCAATATGCAGATTTAATGACAAATCATTTTTGAAAATTACACCAAGATCTGCAACTGAAGTGACAACGTCCAACACCGTGTTATAAATGGTATAGCTATGAACAATCCGATTGTGACCCCTAAAATAGCTCACAACCCTACATTTACCCACATTAAGCGACAAGTTTGAAACTGCACCAGCGAGTCAAGTTGTCGAGATCATGTTGCAAAGTGTTGACACCATGGACAACTTCCGAAAAAAACTGCAAGTCATCTGCATACAATAAACATTTCGATGACTCAAAACAACTCACAACATCATTAATAAAAAGATTGAAGAGAACGGGACCTATATGTGATCCCTGTGGTACCCCAGACAAGACGAGGACCTCATCTGATAGAGCACCACCAATGCTAACAAATTGCTTTCTGTCAGACAGGTAAGATCGAATCCACGAAAGATAACAACCACAGATGCCCATTGCAAACAATTTTTGCAGAAGAAAGGTATGACACACACTGTCAAAAGCCTTTGATACATCAGTGTATACAACATCAACTTGTTTACCAGCCTCCAATGTATCAGTCACGTAAGATTGAAAAATTGCAAGATTAGTGACCGTTGACCTTCCACTACAGAAACCATGCTGCTCTCCAACAATACTGTGTTTCAAGGTATTGGAAATCTCATCCGCAATGATAGATTCAAAAAGTTTCGGTATTACAGGTTCAATTGAGTTGTTCTGTCACAGGTGCCAGTTTCATATTGTCAGTAGTTTATAGCAAGAGTCTCGTGCAGTTAATTTCAATTGTTACATATAAAATCTGATTTTTTCTATAGTTAACTTTGATGGCATTTATTTTGAATTATTTTGCATTTTTATATCAAAAATATTTCCATACTATTAATAGTAAGGCACAAGTAAGCTAAACTTTTGTTTTTTTGTCTGCTTCACGTTAAATGAAGAAAGATTAATTTTATTGTGTATCTTTAGTCAAATCAAATAGGATGTAGATACTTTTTCTCTGATGTCAAATGAACTATTTAAGAACATTTAATTTCATTGTGTTCATTTGATCAAAGCGCTTCTTATGAAATAGGATGTAGATACCTTTGTCTGTTGTTTGTTTAATTGTTTTAAAAACTTAGGAAAACTGCAATTCTAATATATTTGCATTTAGTTGTTCTTTTTTTTAACCTTATTACATGTTTTGGCTTTAATGTTTTCAGGTAAACAATCTCAAGCATTTAACTTAACCAATCGTTCCACGTCAAGCTCACGATTCGGGCATGAGTTCCCCATGTTACAAGACAAGTCGCCGTCGTCTTATAGCAATGGTTTGTTTGGATCGTCTAGTACCACTTCTCGTTTTCCCATTGGTACATTCTCGCTGGATTCCAACAACATGTATAATAGCAGTGGAGACACTCTTAACAACAGCAATAGTGTGTTTTCTAATGGTAACAGCACAAGTTCCTCCTATAACAATGACTCGAACTCGTCTAATTTGGGAACGAGGGAAACTGGCATCATAGAAAAACTATTGGTATGTATTGTTTGATTATAAAGACAACTTACTGCAGTTATATACATTAATTGTTATTGCTCTTACTTGGTGAAACCGTTTGATACTAAATACAGGCATATAGGTGATTTCTGTTGCTTTACAAAGGTGTGTTTTCATTTCTTGACAGCATAATCAGATGATGTCAAGCAGCACTACCGGTTACAGAAAGGAAAACACCCCTTTGTGTAACCAAAGCAGTAGTCTACATCTGTATTTAGTGCAGTTCGGCTCTATTAAGCTCACATGTTAAGTATAAGTGCACCACTAACCCTCAAAAGACTGCAAATTTGTTAATGTGTGTAATCCTAACAACAGGTTGATAGTGAAAAAATATATATTACTTTACTTAATTATTTTTTTTTGAAATATTTAGAGTTCAGAAGAGTAAAACTAAATAGATCTAGTACATAGAAAGGCAATTAAGATTTTGCTTGATCCAATTCTGTAATATCTGAAAAACAGAAAACTTTGACCCTGGACAGAAAAACACTTTTTAGCGAAATTTCATTAAAAAAAATTCGCTGAGAGAGGTCATGATGACAAGCTTTTGAAAAAAATTCATCAAATGAGCGTGAAACCAAGGTCCGTTAAAATTTGGACTGGAAATAAGACTCTAAGTTCATACAAAAAACTTCCAGCATCTTCCAAGCAGAATTGCTTGCTATAAATCTCTGTACAGGAGTGCATACAAAGAAGACTCAGAAATGTTGAGGCCTACATCCTCTCAGGCAGTAATGGGCTCTGAAATCTTTCAAAATCGAGTTTAACCTGACCTGGGACTGCAAATATACAACAAAGTAAATTTCATGTGGGTACCTGGGCATCAAAGCATAGAAGGAAATGAGGACGCAGATAGTTTTGCAAGAAGGGTAGCAACAACACCATTCTATGATCCGTAGTCCTATTGTGGATTAGCAAAAAGCCATGTAAAAAATGAACTTTATTTATCTATTTATTTATTTATTGAATACATGTTCAACAGGATAACCCCATTAATAGGGCATCCAACAAAAAGAACAATATGTAACAATGTGAACAAAAAATACTTTTAAAACAAAACTAAAATACTGCGCAAAACATCACAAGGCAGAAATTCCACAAAACAGTACATATAATGGCCTTAATAACTGACAAAGTAAGATATAGCCACCCTATGAATAACTGCAGCCTTATCCGAATAGAAGTAGCACAAGTTTGCAATATCATTAAAGTCAGAGCTCATTGTGTACACAGGTGATTTCATATATGAGTTAGTCCTTGGTATTGGAGGCTTAAACACTCATCACTCTAGATGCAGCCCGTGGAACTGAGAAATTTAATTGCATCAATAAGTCTGGAGAATCGACTTTACCATGAAACAAGTTATGCAGGAACATCACAGATGCAACTTTTCTACGCGAATACAAACTGGGTATGCCAGTTTGCATCAGCATCCCCTCTGTGGGTAGGTACCAGATGCCCTATATACAAGGTGTTTTAAAAATGTACGCTGAACATCTTCCAGAGCACCAATATGAACACCATAAAAGGGATCAAAAACCAAGCTACAATATTCAAGCCTAAATCGAATATAGGCAAAATAGAGAATTTTTAAGCTATCCAAATTGGAAAATCATCTGTTATTCCTCATAATGAAACCCATCAACTTCAAACAGGATGCTGTGATTGTTTGAATATGTCCAGTGAAACTTAAATGTTCATCATATAAAATGCCAAGATCCTTGTGCGTTTCAGTCCTAGCCAATGGTACACCACCCACTTTGTAGGGAAAAGCTATGCAGCTGGTTTTTCTAGTGTATGTCATCACTTTGCACTTCGAGACATTTAATTCAAGTCTGTTCTCAACACACCACAGCTGCAAGTTGTCAAGGTCCACCTGGAGTCTTGAACAGTCACCAATATCGTGAACACTGGAGTATAATTTGAGATCATCAGCAAATAATAGATGATTACCAGAAATTACAGAGCTTATGTCATTGATAAATAACAAAAAGAGGAGCGGGCCAAGATTGGAACCCTGTGGAACGCCGGAGCCAGCAGTGAAGGGTTCAGACTTAAATCCATTATAAAAAACATGTTGCACACGATTAGTCAAGTAGGATCGAAAGAATTCTATCAGCCGTCCATCAGGGCCCGCCAAATGCAGCTTGTACAAAAGTGTTGAGTGGTCAACACAATCGAATGCTTTGGAGAGGTC
Organism: Tillus elongatus; assembly: GCA_964006375.1. NCBI lineage: Eukaryota > Metazoa > Arthropoda > Insecta > Coleoptera > Cleridae > Tillus > Tillus elongatus. The sequence goes on along the minus strand of OZ023263.1, from coordinate 46,050,149 downwards.
TGTATAAATGACATCCACCTGACCCCGTCGATCCAAAGCTTCACTTACATACTGTGTGAACAGGGATAAATTCGTCAGTGTTGAGCGCCCCTCCATAAACCCATGCTGGTATTGTGACAAGCGACACTTCACGGCAGGATAGATACAACCATACAGAACTGCCTCAAAAATTTTAGCAAAATTACATAGCTATAGGCCTATAGTTGATGACCCTCGAACGGTCCCCAGACTTAAAAACAGGACAGATCCGAGCAACCTTCCAAACCTCAGGGAAGCAATGTGTGTGCAGCGACAGGTTAAATACTTGATACTTGGAGGAGAAACCAAATGCTGTTATACTGGAGCAAAGCGTTTGGTCCATCACCATATCAGCAGAGAAGCCTGAACTGTTTCTTGAATTGAACAAGTAGGACTTTAGAATAATCAAACTTGTCACAGGACACTCCCCAGTAAGGTATCACCTTATGAAGATGGGTAAGGTGGATAGTGAAAACTGCATGAACAACAAAGTAACTTTCATGTGGGTACCGGGGCATCAAGTAATTGAAGGAAATGAGGAAACAGATAGCCTTGCAAAAAGGACTGCAACAGCAATTATACTATGCTATGGTCCAGAGCCCCATTGTTGATTAACAGAAACACATTTTAAAAAACCTGACGATCGGTTCACTAAGCAAGTTACTGTCATCAGAGGATGAATAATTCTAAATATGTTACATCTACAGCTCTGCTTATATTCTTGCGCTGGCAGTCGGGCCACAACGATAGAGGATGGTCCAACAACACAAAAATTAACATATTTCGTTTGGCAGAAATATCTAAACTACCTTATTATCTATCGGACATGCTTCTGCTAGTCTTTCCTGTGAACTGATCTATCAACCGACTTACTTACTATAGGCGGCGGTGCGCAGTTCATACACTGTATTATTACTATATTTAGCAATATATATACTTTCAAAAGCCAATATATATACTTTCAAATGCCAATATATATACTTTCAAAAGCACTTAGCTGTCTCGGCTGTCTTACATGTTTAATCATTTTAGATTATTGTTCTCTTCGTGGTGACTATTATCCCAAATATGCCGGGCAACAGAAGATTTATCTATAGTACCGTATCTTAATTGTGCTAACTGTTCATGAAATCTAATTTCAATAGATATTTTACAACTTATTTCATAAAGTCCCGACATTTTAGCGGTACTATCCTTGTCTTTTGGATTACCTAACAAATTTCTCCACTGGGCAAGCAGTATATCCGTTTTATGCTGCCATATTCTTAATATACCCTAATTCTTTGGTATATCTATTTTTATTGAAAGGAACATTAATTATCCTGCCATTTTTTGTGCGTACGTATGATGTGAGTCACTTGGAATGTAACTTAGTGTGGTTGTTTTTCTCACTATGGACATTGAATTCTAAGGTGTCTATAGCTAGTACATCTAGAAAGGGTAATTTACTATTGATTTCTAATTTTATAGAGTCAAATTTATTGTTCAATGTGGCAATAAAATCATCTATTTTGCAAATATTTGTGTTAAACACTGCGAAAATATCATCCACATAACGAAAGCATACTCTAGGAAAATATTGACTTTCCTTTTTTAGATCTGTTTCAAATCTACTCATGAAAAGGTCCACAATAAATGATGATAGGGGGTTGCCTATTGCCGTGCCTTGGGTTTCAAGATCGCTTCAGGGGGCAGTGGTGATTTGGTGAAAATTGAAATTTTTTCGTTAAAACTCGAGTAATATAATGTTTCAGAAGCTTATGGGTACAGGATTACGAATATTTTCTTTGTAGTCAAGTCATGGACCCTGAATTAATTTCCTGAGAATATCTTTCTGAGGAGAGTAGATTATCACAGCTATGTAGAAGTTATGATTCAATTTGCAGCACTATTGGGCAAGTATTAGGAAAAAAGGAGTCATGCACAAAAGACCCATTCGGATCCCAGGGCTGAAAGGCCAAAGGCCTGTACGACTCATTAAACAATCTAGAATATAGGCTTCAATAATTCTATCAATCCTGTCGAAGCAGAAATTATGTTGGTAACACGACGTCCAGGTCCAGGCGTATGCTGATATGTAATGGTTAGAGGCAAATCCGAGGAGGAACTTGCAAATACTCTTCAAGAGGCACTAAATGTAGTGAATGATTTGTGTCGGAGGGAACAGATGTCTGTGAACCCCCACAAAAGGATTTACCAGAAGAAGAAGGTTGAACAAATTAAAACCACCTATTCTTATGTGGGAAACGATTCCATTCACGGAACAAGCAAAATATCTAGGGGTTATCCTAGGTATGAAGCTCAACTGGGACGTACAGTTAGAGAATTTAATCCGCAGAGTTAAACTGTCCCTGTGGACATGCCAAAGAATATGTGGAAATAATGGGGGAACAAACCTCAACAGATGTACTGGCTCTATATAGTGGTTATCAGACCGATGATAACATATGCAGCCATAGTTTGGTGGTCCAAGGCACTTCGTGGTATCGCGAGGACCAAACTGGCTCTGCTACAGAGACAAGTTTGTCTGATGATAACGGGAGCGATAAGCACCACTCCATCAACCGCTCTGGAGGTCCTCCTTAATATTCCACCTCTTCATATTTGGTTGGAGAGGGAGGCTAGGTGGACAACATACAGATTATAACGAACGGCCGACATCTGCCACTTGCGTCACCACATGCACCGAATTGGAGTCGGTCAGGAAACTGAGTGCCGGCTGTGTATGGAGAGTGACGAAACAGCAGAGCATGTGCTGTGTTCCTGTCCAGCTGCGGACAGGACAAGACACCTGCTCTTTGGCAAGACAAGGCTTGCACCAGAAGATCTGGATCAACTTTCGCCCACAAAGATTATTGACCTCTGGAGGCGGCTGGCTTTGTTGAGCAAAATATAGACTATTAGGCGTGAGCCACAATAGACCTTAAGGTCGCAGTGAAGGGACCAATATGACCCACTCACAATTAAACCTAACCTAACATGACGTTTACTAATTTTAGTGAATTTTCGTAGAAAAAATTCACTAATGGGGAGATCCCGACTTTTGAATTTTGAAAAAATTTTTGCAAATGAGCGCGAACTAGGACCCCTAGAACCCATATCCGGGGTCAGTTTCAATTTTTATATGTTTATATATATATATATATATATATATATATATATATATATATATATATATATATATATATATATATATATATATATATATATATATATATATATATATATATATGTATCACACCGATAACTCAAAAAATAATGGGCCGATTTTGATAAAATTTGGCATGTACCTTTCTTTTGTTAATAGCTTGGATAAGTTCGTTAGTCAGGAAAATCGGACGAGGTTTTCCGGGAAAATTTTGAGTTTTCATTCGAAAAAAATTCATATCTCAAAAAGTAATAAGCCGATTTTAATAAAATTTGGCACATACCTTCCTTTTGTAAATGGCTTTGACATGTTTGTTAGTCAGGAAAATCGGACGAGGTTTTCCGGGAAAATTTTAAGTTTTCATTCGAAAAAAATTCATATCTCAAAAAGTAATAAGCCGATTTTAATAAAATTTGGCACATACCTTACTTTTGTAAATGGCTTTGACATGTTTGTTACTCAAGAAAATCGGACGAGGTTTTCCGGAAAAATTTTGAGTTTTCATTTGAAAAAAATTCATATCTCAAAAAGTAATAAGCCGATTTTAATAAAATTTGGCATGTACCTTCCTTTTGTAAATGGCTTTGACAAGTTCGTTTTTTAGAAAAATTGGACGAGGTTTTCCGGAAAAATTTTGAGTTTTCATTTGAAAAATTTTTTTATCTTAAAAAATATAAATTCTATGATAACCAAATTTGGTAGGTAGGTTTACGATATAAAAAGTAAACTATACACCAAAATTTAGATTTCTATGTTACAAGAAAAAAAAGTTATAATAAAATATTTTGTGCCAGATCATTTCTATGAAAATTCACTACCATAACGCACTTGCTGCGTCCCGAGCTTTTCTTAAATGGCAAGGGATGCCTTGCAATATGTTTTTTCCTTCTCTTCATTGATATCAAGGTTACCAGATTTCGATTAGTATTTCTCGAGAAACTAAGTTGCAAACTTTGAAAAGATAATGTTTTTTCCTGGATGTTTTAGGACTTTAATGTTGAAAATGTCTACCATCTACTGCGATACAATAATTTTAAAGTTAAAAAAAATTAAATTTTCATTAAATCTTTCAAATTTAAATATCTGAATTTTCTGTTAAGCCAAAAACTTCAATTGTGGCACACAGAAAAGTTTAATAAGTTTATTTTTCGAGATTTTTTTTATGAAAAATTATTATGTATATATATAATTTTTTTTTAAAACTTGTCCGATTGGGTTGGCTAATGAACTCATTCAAACTATCAACAAGAGAAATATATATGCCAAGTTTTATCAAAATCGGTTAAGTCTTTTTTGAGTTATCAGTTAAAATTTTTGCAGTCTTACCATCGATACCTCTCTGTTAGCGAATTGTAAAAGACAAAAATTGCAGAAAATGTTTTCTAACAATATTATTATTAATGTCGGACCGAAACTAGTTTTTACAACGGTTTCTGTTTAAGTTTCGGACGAAACCGAAACTTCCTTTTAAGGTAATTCTTTTGTATATGTTTCAAGTTTCTGTTGTATTTGCAAATATAGGTTTGTGTTCATAGAAGCAGCTATTTATTTTATAAATTAAGAGTTTAGTTTCTCTATAAAAAAAAAACATTATTCTATTTGATGAGGTTCTGATATGCCGATTACTCCCAAAGGCCGCACGAAAGCTCACGAAACGTAGTTTTGGTGTCTGTCCAAAACTACGTTCAAAAGAAACTACGTTCGGCAGAAACTGCCCAAAAAAAAAACTAAAATGAAGCTCAAATTTAGCGCCGAAACTTGCCGAAATCGAAAGTTCGGTCGGACACTAAATACTGTTATTAAGTAACATAAAGATGATTTAGGAAATAATGTTTTTCGTGGTAATGTAATTAACTTTTGTGTGTTTTTTTTTAGCATTCGTATGGATTCATCCAGTGCTGTGAACGCCAGGCACGTTTATTCTTTCATTTTAGTCAATTTAGTGGTACTATTGAACATTTAAAAATTGGAGACCCTGTCGAATTTGAAATGACGTATGACAGACGTACAGGAAAACCGATTGCTAGTGCGGTGACAAAAATAGCGCCCGAAGTTGTAAGTGTTTTTTAGACTCGATGAAAGTTTTGATTATATATGTCTTGTTTTATTTTTTTAATGTTCACTGTAGTTCAGCTTAATTTCAAAACAATTGCAACGTTCCAGATGCTTTTTTATAGTATTTAGTTATTTTTTCTTTTTAGGTAATGAGCGAGGAACGAGTAACTGGTACAGTAACAACTGAAGTTCGTGGTGAGGGCTCAGCTGGGGACACTACTGGTAGAATAAGCTATGAAAACAGAGGAGAATGTTTCTTTCTGCCTTACACCAAAGATGACGTTGAGGGCAACGTTACGCTGTGTGCCGGAGATAAAGTTAGTTTCCAGATAGCTACAAATAATAGGTGAGAATTCTTTTAGTCATTTTACTAGGTGTATGACATAGATATACAATTGAAAAGGTAATCCGAAAAACCATTGCCGTGTTGTCTTCGAAAGTCTTCGCGTGTGTTAGACAGTGGTGAAGAATGTTTATTGACGGATTTGTAATTTTGTCTTGTTTTTGGTTTGTTTTTTTTTTTGCAAACCAGTCCATCCTTAATTGATACAAAAATTCTACGTTGAAAGAAAAAGAAATTATACCTAAGCATTTCAGGGAGGCAAAATTTGGGTGCCACTTGGGATCAGACAAATGGACAAAACCTAAATATTTTGTGTGGATAACAACATTTATTGAATATTACATACAAAGCAGTGGCGGCTCGTTACTTCGGAAGTGGGTGATGCAGAATCCATGCGGCAGCAAAGATGGGCTCAGGCGGGCGACAAATACTGATTATGTCAAAAATATGTCGTAATAAATGTGTTTTACAAAGCCTGAGTTTCAGCTTCAACCATCACTGTCCATCACTTTCAAATACACCCTCTTTCTGATGCTTTCGTAAAAAAATATTTGTTATTGAGAAGACAGCGACGTATGAATTTTAAAAAGATTTCTTTAAATGAGCGCGAACTAGAACCCCAAAAACCCATATATACGGGGTCAGTTTCTGTTTTTGTCTGTTTATACATATACAGGATGACGGTTTCCTACGACAAAGCTCAATATATACGTTATTATACAAGATATGACAAAATAGTATATACGTTAATTATAGGGTATCTCGAGCTGCATCTTACAAACTTATTTTGACAGTCGCAGGATGGCTCATAAGTCGTTGGTGATACACAATTATAATGCATCTTTGTGGGGAAAAAGAAATTGATATCGTTCATCGTTTTGGAGTTATTTCAATTGTATTGCAATTTTTCACATTTTTTGGCACATATTTCAAACACACTTTCCAAATTGTGAAACGGAGTTTTTATCAATAGATAGCGGAGCCCCATGGAAATACCCATTTGGGGAGCTTTTTGTTTGTATTACTCATCGGAAAAATCGAGCTGCTGTATACGGGCACGCTCAAATAACGGCTGAATTTTAAAAGTTTTTGCAGAAATGTTTTTAGTGTTTCTGGGGAACTTATTTTTGTGATATGTTGGTAATTAATAATAAATGTTTAGTACTTTATTGTAAAACAAAAGTTTTCGAATTTTTGTGAAAAATATAATTTAGTATAACATTACTGAAGCAATTTCTGTAAAAGAAATTTCTGCAAATTTTCAGAATTTTTTTTTCAATTTTGGTCCTAAAGTTGTTTGTGAATAATTATATCCTGGCAGGTGTGTAAACAGCTTAAAGAGGTTCGTTGTTCAGGAAAATCGGACCAGGTTTTTTTTTTTTGGAACTTTTAAAGTTTATTTTCGGAAAATGTTTGTACTTTTTGAAACAACAAAGCTATTTTAATGAAATATGGTACATTGTTACTACTATATAGGTTATACTGCTAACCAAATGTCCATTTAAAGACAATACATATTTGATATTAAAAACATTTTTACGAAAATTCGCTACCATAACGCACTTGCTGCGTCCCGAACTTTTTTATGTTCAGTTTTCCAGTGTATTTTTTGTCGAGGAGGTATATTTCCTGTCTATCAATTGCTTTGTTTGTGTTTTGTATCCAATTTACTGTATACATATTTGTTAGAGATCATGTTTGCTTGCATTCTTTAGCTTTTTTTTTACTGGTCCTAATTGATCAAAGTAATTTTTTATAACTTTTAATATAAGACTAAATTACTATAATATATTATACTATTCTTATGAAAATTCAGTACCATAACGCACGTGCTGCATCCCGAACTCTTCTAATTTCAACTTACTGTAAAAACACGTGTAGTTTTTGTATAAATTGCTTGGATAGGTTTGTTAGCCAGGGAAGTCTGACCAGTTCTTTTGGAAAATTTTGAAGTAAGTTGCTTTATAAAGTTACTTTAATGAAATGTGGTACATGGTTTCTGATATAAAGGACATATTTAACATTAAAAACATTTCTATGCATATCACTAACATAACGCACATGCTGTGCCCAGAGGTTTATTTTATTACTTTATTGTGCTCTTGTGATTGAATAGGCAAGAAATTTAAATATGGAAACAATAAAAATGTTGACATTTTTAACAAAATTGTATTGTAGCATATGCTAAATATTTTTTTAAATTGATTGCTGGATTACCTCTTGATTTATGTATCCATGATGTAGATCACTGCTATGTACTTCTCTGTAACATATTTAATTTTTTCATTTAATTCTCTTACACTTGTTGATTTTTCTCTTACATTTTCAGAGGGAATCTAGGGGCCTGCCATGTGCGTTTAGAAAACCCAGCACATCCTGTTAAGTATCAAGGTGTGGTCTGTTCCATGAAGGAAAGTTTTGGTTTCATAGAAAGAGCAGACGTTGTCAAAGAGATATTTTTTCATTTCTCAGAAGCCAGAACCAAAGAAGAATTGAGACTGGGGGATGATGTTGAATTCTTTATACAAACTAGAAATGTAAGTGAAATGTGAACTAATTACTGCAGGTTATTATTATTAACAGGGTACCCAGCGACCTGGAAAACATGCAAATATCAGGGAATGTGAAATACCCCCTAAAATGTCAGGGAAATGTCAGAGAAATTTGTGATTTTACTCAAATGTCATGGAAATCGTTCAGTATACTTAGAAATTGTATATTTGTAAAATTTCGTCACTAGCAGATGCTTTTTTATTTTGATTTAATATATATTATATGAATTTTCTCACGTAAATAGTTTGCTCATACCTACGAAAATATATCTGATAAGCACACAGCTTACCTTTGGTACCAATATCAAGTAAATCCGCCAACGAACACAGCTTATGCCACATCATGCATTGATATAAATAGCGTCTTCATCTATCTCAAACATGTCTCATATGAAGGTACTTCTCATTTGGAATGTTCTTCCTTGAATGCATAAAATGCAAAATGCGTTTTAGGTATTGGCCGGGTACAGCTGTGCTGTGAATGTGTTTATTCTGTTGTAACCTTTATGATCATGTTGAAAGTTGCAAAATATTTAGCATTTGTATATGCCGCATGTAAACAGTATCTTTGTTTCATTTGTTCAGCGAATTTTCATTAAAAAAACCTCGCTTTTAGAGAGGTAATGACTCTCGAATTTTCAAAAAAAATAAATAATGGAACCCATTTCCCACGCTTATGCAAATTTATATATACGAACAACATGGTTTGCGAAATTTCTACGCCACCCGGGGACTTCTGCTTTGTTTCATCACACTGGAAAATTCTTTTCGGCGGCTAAGTTTGTCGGCCAGTTATGAAAGTTTTTCCATGAAAAAAATTGGAAATTTTCTTCTCAAAAATGCTATATATTATAAATTTAACGGAGTTAAGCATACTTATGTTTTTGATTATGTAAGTAATAAAGTAAAAAAATACATTTACTTGAGGGGCCTGGAAATGTCAGGGAATTTGATTTGTCACTTCTGCTGGGTACCGTGATTAAAGTTAATTCATCTTGAAATATGATTATCTTAGCAAATTTAGTTTTAAAAGTAATTAAATTATAATATAGAGCATAAGTCTTTTGACTTCTAGCATGAGACATCTTGTACAGGGTGGCCCACCACATACGCCACGGGGGCTCACGTCTATATTTTTCATTATTTCGAATTTATTTCAAACGAAGATTATGTAGGTTGAAAAGGACTACAACCTAAAATTATTTGCAAGTATACAGGTGATCCAAAAAAAGTGTGACACCTCAAGGTTATGTTTTTTCTTATGGAACATTTAACGTTTTTGAATTATGTGGGAAAAATAAGGTTAACTTACTTCAAGGATCCCTATACCTAGCTATTACGGTTTCCCAGATATCTTGATTTTTCGAGAAATGTGAGGTTTTAAAAAAAATCTTATCTCCCTTGTCAGATATCGTTAAAAAAACTCACTAGCTTTTGATGGTGGATTTGGTACTTCATCAACTACTGTAGTCAATCTATATCAATACTCTACAGGACGTGCAAGAATTCAAGTTTTATTATCGGCACATTCAAAGCAGATTATTTTATTTATTTCAAATAGAACACCCCATATTTTTTTGGTTGCATTTCATAGAGAAAATAATTCCCTTTCATATGATACCAGAGTTCCCTATACCCAAGTGCAGCGGTTCTGGCGCTATTCACACTTATTATTGTTTACACATGCCAAGTTGATGTTCATTTCAAATGGAGCAGCTTGTATTTTATATGCTAATCTAAAGCGATATTGGATTGCCTTAAAACAGGGTACCCAGCGACCTGGAAAAATCAGGGAATGTGAAACACCCCCTAAAATGTCAGGGATGTCAGGGAAATTTGTGATTTTACTCAAATGTCATGGAAATTATTCAGTATACCTGGAAATTATATATTTGTAAAATTTCGTCACTAGCAGATGCATTTTTGTTTTTATTTCATATATATTATATGAATTTTCTCACGCAAATAGTTTTCTCATGCCTATCTGAAAACAATGCGGCCTACCTTTGGTACCAATATCAATTAAATCCGCCAATGAGCACAGCATATGCCACACCAACGCCGATATAAATAGCGTCTCCTACTACTATCTCAAACATGTCTCATATGTACATCTCACTAGTACTGTTCTTCCTTGAATGCATAAAATGCACAAGCGTTTTATGTATTGGTCGGGTAGAGCTCTGCTGTGAACATGTTTATTCTATTTTAACCTTTATGATCATGTTGAAAGTTGCAACATAATTGACATTTGTATATGGCGCATGTAAACAGTATCTTTGTTTCATTTTTACAGCGAATTTTCATAAATAAAACTTCGCTTTTAGAGAGGTAATGACTTTCGAATTTTCAACCAAAAAAAATTGGCATGAATCCGAGCTTTTGGAACCCATTTCCCAGGCGTATTCAAATTTATTCATACAAACATGCTTTGCAAAGTTTCATCGCCACCTAGAGACTTCTGGTTTCTTCCATCACACTTGAAAATTCTTTCCGGAGGCTAGGTTTGTCAGCCAGTCATGAAACTCAAGTTTTTCCATGAAAAAATTGCACATTTTCTTCTCGAACATGCTATATGTTATAAATTTAACGGAGCTAACCATACTTATGTTCTTTATTATGCAAATTTTTTTTCGTCATTTTTTATTATTTTGTTCATAAATAAGTATTCAGGTGTTTTTTATTTCACGTATTATGAAAAATGTACTTGGGGGGCCTGGAAATGTCAGGGAATTTGATATTTGATTTCTGCTGAGTACCCTGTAAAAACTACATGAGGCTTTCTTATGGCTAACTGTAAGCGTTCTTGTATAGATAAGACTTTTCTATTGATAACAAATTCTCTGCATCAGATAATGAAATGAATGAAACATACATGGTTACTTGATTGTACATATGCCTGTGACACTCGTCAATTCTTGTTTGTGATTACCTACTGCACAACTTATAATTTTTAAATTATATCGCTACTCTATTTTGTAATTGTATCATTTCTAAAATTATTCTGTTTGAAATGAAAATATATCCTATACAGGAACGAATCGATATGATTCTAACTATTGGTGAATGTCATGAAAATTGTTTACTGGCGTCACGAGTTTACACACAAAAATATACAGTGCAAAATCATCCACCCAGATGAAGTTTTGAAAGATTGTTAGTAGTTTTTCGAAGAACTGGAAGCGTAACATATGAAAAGACCAATAGAGTCCAATTACCGGAAATGAAGAAAATGTGTGTATTTATTTATTTATTTATTTATTTATACATACACCATCCAACAGCTAAATTAAGGATGGGCTGATACACAAAATATAATAACAAACAATATTCAAACAAATTACACAAAAGAGGGTCACAAATTACATCGCTTTGAAAAACATTTTTATCTCTGATATATTACATGAGAAGATATCTAGGCGGTCTTGCAGTACAGAGTAATCATTGCACATCTGGAAAATTGGAGACGATTGCAGCAATCTCGTACGAGCAGTCGGGAGATAGAATGTGCCTGGAAAACGTGCTGCAACACGAGGCACATTGAAATTAGGTTGCTGAAGCAGACTAAGGCAATCAAACACAGAATTAACCAGTTTGTATAAAAATATAACTAAACTGCACTGCCTGCGCATTGACAGACTCTGCAGACTAAAGCGAAGAAGTAAACTTTCCTGAGGAAAACCAATAGACAGATATTGACCATCCTCACGAAAGCTAAGAAAAAAGGGGTCATTGGATCTCTTATAGAAAATCCCCACATAAACCAGTCAGGAAACGATGTTGAGCAGACAGCATTGTTTGAATAATTAAAAAACACAAATTTTATCCCTACCATATCCAATTATATCAAAAACTTTCAGATGCTGACCTCAATCAATGACTTGATTACTGTATGTAGGCACTTTTAGTGAATTTTCTTAGAAAAAATTCACTAATGAGGAGATCTCGACTTTTGAATTTTGAAAAAATTTCTTCAAATGAGCGCGATCTAGGACCCCTAGAACCCATATCCGGGGTCAGTTTCAATTTTTATATGTTTATATATATATATATATATATATATATATATATATATATATATATATATATATATATATATATATATATATATATATATATATATATATATATATATATATATATATATGTATCACACCGATAACTCAAAAAATAATGGGCCGATTTTGATAAAATTTGGCATGTACGTTTCTTTTGTAAATGGCTTGGATAAGTTCGTTAGTCAGGAAAATCGGACAAGGTTTTCCGGAAAAATTTTGAGTTTTCATTCGAAAAAAATTCTTATCTCAAAAAGTAATAAGCCGATTTCAATAAAATTCGGCATGTACCTTCCCTTTGTAAATGGCTTTGACATGTTTGTTAGTCAGGAAAATCTGACAAGGTTTTCCGGGAAAATTTTGAGTTTTCATTCAAAATAAATTTTTATTTCAAAGAATAATAGTGCGATTTTGATAAAATTTGGCATGTAGCTTCCTTTTGTAAATGGCTTTGACAAGTTCGTTAATCAGAAAAATCGGACAAGGTTTTCCGGAAAAATTTTGAGTTTTCATTTGAAAAAAATTTTTATCTTAAAAAATAAAAATTCTATGATAACCAAATTTGGTAGGTAGGTTTACGATATAAAAAGTAAACTATACACCAAAATTAAGATTTCTATGTTACAAGAAAAAAAAGTTATAATAAAATATTTTGTGCCAGATCATTTCTATGAAAATTCACTACCATAACGCACTTGCTGCGTCCAGGCTTTTTTTGATTATGTGCTGTTTACAGATGAATCTGCTTTCATAGTAACGGCTTGATAAACAGGCATAATTTTCATTACTACGCTGATGAAAATCCACATTTTTTCTGCAGTATTAACCGTTAGAATCGTTGGTCTATTAATGTGTGGGTGGAATATTAGGGTCAAGAGTAATATGTCCTTACCTTTTCAAAAGACACCCAAAGTTTGCCTGAACTTTTGGAAGACGTCCCACTATCTATTATGTGGCGGATGTGGCTACAACTGGGTGGTGCTCCGACACATTTTCAAATCAGGGTGTGAAAATAACTTAGTGGACATTTTCCCAATAAATGGTTAGGACGAAGAGGTCCACAAAACTGGCCAGCCAGATCACCAGAGCTAACATGTTTTGTTTTTTCTTGTAGCGACATGCTAAGAATATCATATATGAAATGCCTCCTACCACACAAAATAACATGAAACAATGCATACGAAGTGCTTTTAATACAATATCGCTGCAAATGTTGCTCAATGACAGGCGGTCCTTTGAACAAAGGCTACATTATGCATTGAGCAGGATGGACGTCAGTTTGAAAATTTGTAGAACTATATTTATTATAATTACTCTTGGTTTTTCTGTTTTTATTTTTACCATTTGTTTACCTTGGATTGGTTTCCAGATTGAATTTCAAACAAAGCAAATTAAATTTGGTTAAAAGTGAAAAATTCTTATTTATGCAAAAACAATAATAAAAGTGTGAATAGCGCCAGAACCACTGCACTTGAGTATTGGGAACCCTAGCATCGTATAAAAGGGAATTATTTTCTCTATAAAACGCCACAAAAAAATATAGGGTGTTCCATTTGAAATAAATGAAATAATCTGCTTTGAATGTGCCGATAATAAAACTTGATATTTTGCTAAATATTGACTACAGTAATTGATGTAGTACCAAATCCATCATCAAAAGCTTGTGAGTTTTTTTTTGCGATATCTGATAATGGAGATAAGATGTTTTTTCCAAAACCTCACATTCGTCGAAAAATCAGGATATTTAGGAAACTGTAATACCTAGGTATAGAGATCCTTGGTGTAAGTGAACCTTATTTTTCCCATAGAATTCAAAAACGACAAATACCAGGTGTTCTATAGGAAAAAATATCTGAAGTGTCGCTCTTTTTTCGGGTCATGCTATTTTTGGGACATCTTATCCCACAGTATGTGAGTCAAGATTTGGATGAACAGGGTCAGGTGGGTGTCATTTATACAGACTTCTCCAAAGCGTTCGATCGTGTTGACCACTCAACACTTCTGTACAAGCTGCATTTGGCAGGCCTTGATGGACGGCTGATAGCATTCTTTGGATCCTACTTGACTAACTGTGTGCAATATGTTTTTTATAATATATCTCAGTCTGTACCCTTCACTGCTAGTTCCAGCATTCCACAGGGTTCCAATCTTGGCCCACTTCACTTTTTCTTATTTATTAATATACATAAGCTCTGTAATTTCTGGTAATCATCTATTATTTGCTGATGATGTCAAATTATACTCCAGTATTCAAAATATTGGTGACTGTTCAAGACTCCAGGTGGACCTAAACAAATTGCAGCTGTGGTGTGTTGAGAACAGACTTGAATTAAATGTCTCGAAGTGCAAAGTGATGACATACACTAGAAAAACCAGCCGTATAGCTTTTCCCTACAAAATGGTTGGTGTACCATTGGCTAAGACTAAAACGCACAAGGATCTTGGCATTGTATATGATGAACATTTAAGTTTCACTCGACATATTCAAACAATTACGGCATCCTGTTTGAGGTTGATGGGTTTCATTATGAGGAGTGGCAAATCATTTTCCAATTTGGATAGCTTGAAAATTCTCTATTTTGCTTACATTCGATCGAGGCTTGAATATTGTAGCTTGGTTTTTTATCCCTTTTGTAGTGTTCAGATTGGTGCTCTAGAAGATGTTCAGTGTAAGTTTTTAAGACACCTTGTATATAGGGAATCTGGTACCTACGCACAGAAAGGATGCGATCATGGCCAATTGCTGATGCAAGCTTGCGTACCCAGTTTGTATTCGTGTAGAAAAGTTGCATCTGTGATGTTCCTGCATAACTTGTTTCATGGTAAAGTTAATTGTCCATACTTATTGATGCAATTAAATTTCTCAGTTCCGCGGGCTGCGTCTAGAGTGGTGAGAGTGTTTAAGCCTCCAATACCAAGGACTAACTTGTATATGAAATCACCTCTGTATACAATGAGCTCTGACTTTAATGACATTGCAGACTTGTGCGACTTCTATTCAGATAAAGCTGTAGTTATTCGTAGGGTATTCGTATCTTACTTTGTCGGTTATTAGGACCATTATATATACTGCCTTGTGATGTTTTGCACAGTATTTTGGTTTTGTTTTTGGAAGTAATTTTTGTTCATATTGTTCTTTTTGTTTGGTGCCCTATTAATGGGATTATCCTGTTGGGCATGTATTAAATTAATAACCTACTTGAAGCATTTTCCCCTGCATTTACCCCCGTCTTCACCTTATGGTAATGATTTAAAATAAATTATGGCATCATTAAGATAAGAAATTTTAATTTTTGGCTGATTTTCTTTCTCCGATATCCATAAAAACGAACCTTGTGTAATATATTTCATATAGAGGAATCTTTGTGAAACGTTAATTTTGTATGTAGATATTAAAAGAAAATATTTTTAATGGCAACTTTATAGTTCACTTTTAATTGTTTTTATGCTTTAGGGAAAAGAAGTAGCTTGTAACATCGCCAGGTTACCACCTGGCACAGTGATATTTGAAGACCTGAAGCCAGACATATTAAAAGGACAAGTTCTAAAACCGTTGGATCGTGGTCCCAACGCCAGGCATCAAAGCGAAGCGTTGCCTGGTCGTATTCGTTATCGTGCCTCCGACCACTCTGAGGTAGAAATCTCTTTTGGCGACAAAGACCAACGTGGAGACTTCACGTTGCGTCACGGCGACTGGGTGCAGTTTCAGATAGCCACTGATAGGAGAGATGGTCTAAATAGGGCCACTCACATTCAGTTGTTAGATGAAAGTTTCGTGGTGTCCGGAGAGAAGAGAGAACAGGGCGTTGTGGTCTCGATCAAGGATGGGTTTGGTTTCCTGAGATGTGTTGAAAGGGAAGCCAGGTTGTTTTTCCATTTCAATGAAATACTGGATATCGATCGTGAAGTGCAGGTTAGTTCATTAATAAGCTGAAAGGTAGATTAAATATTTTAATATATATTTCTACTGTTTGCAGGCTGGTGATGAATTTGAATTTACCGTCATTCAAGACCAGACAAGCACGTTTTCAAACAACAGACAGAGCGCCATTAGAATGAAGTGGATACCATCCGGTACAATAAAATTTGAGAATATGATCGAGAGCAGCTTGACTGGTGTTGTTTGTAAAGATATATCACCGATTAACTGGCTTAATCGCAGCCCCACTAAAACACAGAATGGATATACTGTCGAGCATCCACAAGAAACAGGCATGATTAGTTATCAGGTCAATGGTGTCAAGAAGACTATTCCCTATTACTCCAAAGATATAGATATGAAACACTATCCTCGAATTGGTGATAAAGTAAGTAACATTTTATGTTTATTAATGTTTTGATTGGAAGTTCTTTAACGTGAAGGTTGGCGATTCAATTAGGTATCTTAGAAGTCACAACTCAGAGAATGTCTCCCAGGGAACAGCCGAACCGTCTCGCCATGAGGTCTTCTAAGCAGTATTTTTTCTCGTATGCCATTGTATGTCTCAGTATTCCGTATCCTTCACCTCTCATTATGTGACTTAAGAGTATCTAGTTTTTCTATCTTAGTATTCTGGAGCTTAAGACAGAAATTTACGAGTTACTGGAAAAATTCATCTGCAATTATGTCAAAGTTGTCCCCTGTGGGTCCGGGGACTAACTAAAAGAATAGGTCCAAGGTAACTCTTCCCTGTCGTAATAGGCGACTAATTGGAAGTAAACACTGGCGAGGGTCTTGCCCATGTGGGCCTGGAGGGAGGCGGATATCTCTGGTGAGTGATGTACACCCGGATTTTGAGGCCTCCACTCTGGGCTTAGAAATGGATGGTTGCCCGCACGCTTCGTTGTTACTCGGGAGCAGGGTTCCGGATGGATGCCGCCTTGCGTTGAGTGCTCGCAAGTGTCGTGTGTCTACACGACCCGGAGGGGGTTGACAGCTCTGATGAGTGGTAAACACCCGGAGTTTGGGGCCCCCGCTGTGTGCTTCGGAACAGACGGACGGCCTCGCTTGTGCGATGCCCGGGAGTGGGGCTCGATGGGATGTCGCCTTGAGTCTAGCACTGGAGGGTGTCGGGTCTAGACGAACCCGGAGGAGAGCTGAGATCTTTAGGGGTGGAATAAAACTAAGGGTCGAGGCCTCTTCTGTGAGCTTCGAAACGGACAAACGACCTCACTTGGATGCTGCTCGGATGCAGGACTTCATGATACTGCACCGAGTCAAACACTGACGGATGTCTGGTCCAGACGAACTCGGAGAGAGGTTATCTCTCTTTGAGCTTTGAGACGGGCAAGCGACTTCGCTCAGATGGCAGTACATCTGTCAAACAAAGTTTCACCTCGCAGGTGTCGTCTCCTGTCGGAAGCTCGATTTGTTGGGTGAAATTTAAGCTAACGCTGGCAGGTGTTGGACCTGGATGAACCCGGAGGTGGCTGGGGTCTCTAGGGGTGGATAACACCTGGAGACTTGGGCCTACTCTGTGAGCATCGATACAGGCTAACGACCCCGCCTGGATGCTGCTCGAGGGCGGGACTTCATGATACCGCCTCGAGTCAATGAAACACTGGCGGGGGTCTGGTGCAGGTGAGGCTGGGGGAGGCGGAAATCTCTGGGAAGTGATATGCACCCGGGGTTTGGCGCCTCCACTGTGGCCTCAGAGACTGACAATTGGCCTCACTTGGTTGTTATTTGGGAGCGGGGTTCCAGATGATACCGCCCTGGCGTGTGTCATGTGTCCAGACGTCCCGGGGGGCTCTGATCTCCGAAGTTTGGAGCCCATACTGTGTGCTACAAAACGGACGGACGGCCTTGCTGGGGTGATGCTCGGGAGCGGGACTCAATGGGATGTTGCCTTGAGTCTTAACACTGTTAGGTGTCAGGTTTGGAAGAGCCTGAGGGGAGCTGAGATCTCTAGGGGAGGATTACAACTGGAGATTAGATGCTGCTCAAGAGCGGGACTTCATGATACCGCCTCTAGGCAAACACTGACAGATGTCGGGTCCAGACGAACTCGGAGAGAGGTTATCTCTCTTTGAGCTTCGAAACGGGCAAGCAACTTCACTCAGATGGCAGTACACCTGCCAAACAAACTTTCACCCTCAAGAAAAGATCGTCTCCCTCAGGGAGCTGGAATTGATGGGTGAAATCTAAATAATTAGACGTGAGCCACAATAGACCTAACGTCACGGTGTAGGGACTGGAATAGCCCACTCACAATAAAATCTTATCTAATGTCTAAAGTTCAGCCACGGTTATGTCAAAATATTAATAAAAATAGCAACAATCTGTCCCTCGATAGTGTTAGGTCACTTTACTTATGTTTTGTTAGATCAAATATTGAATTTGTCTATTGTGTGGTGTCATCGTATATGACAATAAAGTTCTTTCTAACGTCTCTCTTTTTGCACTGACAAGGAGCAGTTTCACCTCACTCCTGAAAATTTCGCCGAACTCCTCGTCTTTATGTAAGAAGGTTAAGGATATTTAACAGGTCCAACTTTGCATGGTACACGGAACTGTCAGCTTTACGCCTCATCGTAATCACGGAACGTGAAGACCTTCAACTTGTCTCAAACATGATGCCACAACCTCGGTGGATGTTAATTTTACAGTATGCATTAAAGAAAGTAAAATAGGACGCTTGGCTGCAGAGGCGCACCACTGTGCCTACGAGGCTGCAACATTGACATGTTGGGGAGAGTGCAGAGAAGATTTCTCAGACACTGTGCTTACAGTCTGTGGTATTTGTAAGGGAAAATGGATTATGAGAACATTTCACGTTTACAATTCCTTGAAGGGCACAAACGTGGATTTGTTGTTTATGTTCGAGCTAATGAATAGTAATATAGATTTCGAAAAGCTTTTGGGCGAGTTTTCATTCAATGCTAGGCCTAGAATGAAGAGAAATGTTTTATTTTGTGTTCAGACTAGGGCTGGGAATCGAATACGAATAGTTCGAATATTCGAATACGAATTATTTCAACGGGAGTGTATTCGAATATTAGAATACTCTACGAATATTCAAATACTCCATGAATATTCGAATACTCGAATAGTCGTGAAGCTTTCAGAATGAATATTCAAATACACAAACGGATAAATTCCCAGCACTACTCAAAAGCACCGGCATCAATATTGTCAGTTCTGTCCTGTCTATGTGTAATCGTGTGAATGCTTTTGGGTCTTGGATAAAATGGTTAATAACTCAGCAACACATGATTTTTAAGTATCAATTACGCTATACCCTTGAACTCGGAAGGAAATGTTGCATTCAAATAGGTAACAATATACAGAATGTTCTGTTAAAAAATATAAAATTTATATCGATAACTGCGGCAAATGGAATGTCGTTATTGGCATCATAAATTACTAATATGTAATATGTACACCATCTACTTTAAATTATAAATTAGCCATATTTTTCTAACTAAGCACATTATCAGCTTAAAACGCAAATACACGGGATGCAGATTTATTTATTCATTTATATATGTACTTGCAAATAACGTAAATATGACTAAAAACCTAACTGCTGTTGTAATAAGCACAATGAAACCGACATTATAATCGTCATTAATTTTTCTAAAACAAACAATGAAACACTTCCGGAATTATTTGAAAGTTAAGAAGTAAAAACAGATTCAAAAAATGATAACGAGGCACATTCATGGGCTTAGGGGAGTGTTTATTACTGTGCGAATATTCGAATACTTGACGAATATTCGAATACTCCACGAATATTCGAATGCTCCACGAGTATTTCGGAACGAATATTCGAATACACAAACGGATAAATTCCCAGCACTAGTTTAGACCACAAAATGCTTATATATATATATATATATATATATATATATATATATATATATATATATATATATATATATATATATATATATATATATATATATATATATATATATATATATATATATATATATATATATATATATATATATATATATATATATATATATTGGGAAAGGTGTCAGCCTTGAGCGCTAAGTAAAATATGAAACTTAGCGGTCTTGCTAGGACTCTGGTACAATATCTAACCAAGTCGGATGGAATTAGGTAGGGGCCAGTTGTAAGTTTGTTTTTTAATTTGAGGCATGACTTCATCAGCAGGGAAATCAGACAAAAAAGCTGTATTTTGGCCAGATTCACAAGAGCTGGGAGCACTATTAGAAGGTGGAGGTATACACTGAAAATAACCTGCAAGTGCATCATCTATAGATTTTGGTGCACCAAAGACACCACCATTTGTAAGTTTGTTATTTAATTGGAGGCATGACCTCGACTCCATCAGCAGGGAAATCAGACAATAAAACTGTATTTTGGCCAGATTCGCAAAAGCTGGGAACACTATTAGAAGGTGGAAGGTATACACTCTGAAAATAACCTGCAAGTGCATCAACTATAGATTCTGGTGTTCCAAAAGCATCACCATTATCACCTTTCATCAAACCAGGAAGTCTTGAAGATTGCCTTTTATTTGGGATATATGGCCAGAATGATTTAACATCATAACTTATGAATGCCTCGACCTGATGCGGGTAGGTATTGTAAGCTGCCCAGATCTGGGTCTTGATAACTGACCTCAAGTGTCCAAATTCTTAATGTTTGTATTCAGATCCACTATTTTTGAAATTTGCAAAATGGCGAGCCTTTCGTTTGATGTTCCTAATAATGGCAGCATTAAATTACGCTTGGTACTTGTAGCTCTAGTGTTTGAATAAGGGAACATGTTTGCCAAACAAGCGTACAGTTCATGATAAAAGATAAAGCATGCCTGATTTGTGTCAATGCATCCTTCAATACAGTTCCAAGAAATATCCAAAATAGAGTGCTTCAAAGTCGGCTTTAATGAAGTTATATGTTCAATGAGATCTGTCAAGAGCAAAGGGGGGTTGTCCAGAAGTCTGATTCAAAAATGTAGAATGAATAGTGAGTGCATGATGACACCTATCCTTAGTGACAAAGAGCAGCTCATCCGTTTGTACAGAGCACTCACAGTCTGAGAAAACTAGATCAAGAAGTCACTGGTTCCCATTCAGTAAATCATTGTACTGCAGAAAACTTAGAAAATTTGCAAACTGTTGAATTGGCTCACTCTTAGCATCAGCAACATCTTCACTCACAAAATGTGGTACATTAAAGTTGCCTAACAGTAAAACATGTATTGATCTGCATGGAGAGTATTTTGAAAAACAAACCCTTTCTGATGATAAATATTTGTTTTTGTTCTCTAATCCCGAAATATGGAAGGCGACCGTCATATTGAATTTCCGTTAATAAATGTTTGCATAGGGAGTCTATATGGACATTTGTCAAATATTTTGTTCTACACCTAACCGTCACATTTATATTCTATATTGAAATAAAAACATCTTTGCAATTCAAATGTGATTTATTTAAAAAAAAAAAGGAGCTTGTTTTGGCTTTTATTGGGAAACATTTGGCATTTTGTCTATTCTAGTTGTTAAAAATACCATGGCTTATAGATCAGAAAACTTGAGCTATAACTCCTTAATGTTTATTTTTTTATTATTTTAGGTCGAATTTAATGTAAGTCAAGTTAAAAGGAACAAAGAACTGATCGCTACAGATATACAAGTCATACAACTGTCAACGCAGACAAATGGTATAAAAAATCCTAATCGAAATTCACAAATCTATCAAGGATTCGTTGCTGCACTTAAAGATGGTTTTGGGTTTATTGAGACTATGGAACACGATAAAGAAGTATTTTTCCATTTTAGGTAAGTTGTTGAGTAATTGCATAAAAGGACTTTTTACTTTTTTATGATTTTATTTTGTATTTATCAGAAATGTCAGATTTAAATGTGTGTTTGTGTGTGTTTTATTTATTTAACGTCGGCCTATGGCCAGTCACCGACACCAGCGAGCAGTTTCACCTCATTATCCTAGAAATTTTGCCGAACCCCTGCCTTTCTGTAAGGAGGGTAGGGATCTTTAACGTGTCCAACATCGCATGGACACAGGACCGACGGCTTTACGCCCCCTCTGAAGGGGGAACATGCAGACATTCAGATTTAAATGTACATGTGACACTATCTTCTCCTCTTTTTTTTCTGCAAAACATATTAGCAGTCACTGTTGTTACGAAGTAGCCCCAAAATTTCCCGACCAGGGTATTGCAGCTTGTCAAAATTTGGTAAGACATTGTTTTAAGTCTTATTCAAGGTTTCTGGTAATTCCAAAAGGGGAGAGACGTGAGAGGAGGTATTACATCATATGCATTCCAAATGCAGAACCTATAGTTTCACATTGCGTTTTGGTATTTAAAATAAAATTTGTTAGAAATTTGTGTAACGTCAAGTATTGGGTAATTTTGAAAATAAGCTTACAGAGGGCTTTTAGAAAAAAAAATTCAGAAACATGCTTAGAACTTCTCTTGGAATGTATAAACCACAAGAAAAGTTTCGTACTAACAACCCCCACAAAAGTTACGGTACCAGAAGTGAATAGAAGTGCTTGGGACGAAGAAGATAAAAGGAAGTATAAACAAAAGAGGTGGAAAAAAACGGGACCTATATGAGCTACTGTTATCCCATTTTGCAGCTACACCTCCTTAAAATCCTGTTTATCCTCACAGAACCCCTATTCGGCCCAAGTCCCGTAACTTTCTTGAGGGTTGATCCCAAGAAATTTTTTCATGTGGTTTATGCATTGAGGGTGGCTGTATGCGTGTAGATCCCCGTGTTTGTGGGTGGGGTGGGGGTTTCCTGGGTCTTTTTCTTTCCCTTATCCATGCATGCATACAACCACCCTCAACACATAAACCACAAGAAAAATTTATTGGGAACGCCCCCAAGAAGAATATGGTAGGGGAATAGATGTTCTGTGTGGAGTAAACAGGATTTTAAGGAGATGTAGCTGGAATAAAGACAGCTTACATAGGTCTGAAAGAAAAAGCAGAATTGCTCCAAAAACCAGGAAAATATTAACAGAGTTATGCGCAAGATACGTATTTTGACAACGAAGTTGTCTTCATCAGTAGCTGTCATTAAACTAGCTGTATGGGCAAAATTATCGTATTTATATACCTAAACTGCATTAAAATTGATGTAATCCCGATGGTGCAATACCAGATGATGGTGAAGTAATACCGGATGATGATGAAGCAATCCCAGATGATGCAATATCAGTACCTGATGATGTAACACCGGGTGACATAATTCAAGGACTATTATTGTGTCAATGGATACGCCCAACCGGTTGTGGCAATGTTGAAAGCAACCATGGATTATTTCGTGCTGTTCCAAAAACTGCTGAATGACCGGACCCGTGTCTGAGTTCATCAAATTCTGTGGATTCACCTTGCGGATTTCCAAACTTTCCAAAGCATCTAACTTGTGATAATCCGTGGTTGCCTTCAACAACTTAAGATTACTATCGCCTCCCTTAGTATACTATACACTAAAAGTCCGGATGATGCAATACTGGATGATAATAATAATAATAATAATAATAATTTATTAACGGTCTGAGCCAATTTACAGATTAATTTACAACCAAAAATCAAATTAACTATAAACAAGCTAATAATATAAACCTAAAAAATATTTTCTAACACACTTTTAAATTCAGCAAGGCTTACAAAAAAAATATCAGTTTTTTCACAATATTTGTTAGCATTTCTACAGATTCTTGGAACTGCAGAATGAAAAGTATAATTAACACGATAGAAACTCTCATTAAATAGACCATGGTGTCTTAAGGTTCTGGATGGAACACTAAGCTTAATCATAGCTAGTAAGTCAGGAGAATCTACAACACCATTCAGCAATTTATATAAAAAGCAAAGGTCAAAATTAACCCTTCGTTGTTCGAGAGTAATCAAATTTAATTGAGTATAAAGTTGTAAGTAGTCAATTTGGTCAGTTACGATAATGCAATACCAGATGAAGATGCAATACCGGATGATGATGAAGCAATACCAGTTGATGCAGCACCGGGTGACGTAATTCAGGGACTATTGTTGTGTCAGTGGATACGCCCAACCAATTATGTCGATGTTGAAAGCAACCATGGATTATTTCATCATGTTTCAAAAAGTGCTGAATGACCGGACCCATGTCTGAGTTCATCAAAGTTTGTGGATTCATCTTGCGAATTTCCAAACTTTCCAAAGCATCTAACTTGTCATAACCCGTGGTTGCCTTCAACAACTTAAGATTACTATCGCCTACCCTAGTAATCTTTTGGCATATATTGGTCAAAGACAACTTGTGTTGAGGTTTTGAGTGAAATAACTTTGTTATTTTCGAAGATACAAAAATTTGTATAGTTTTCGCTGCATTAACACGTTAAAATTGTTAGCGCTGCGTTGAAATTGTTTAGGAATGACAGGTGATACCGGAAAAATACTCTTTAAAGTTCCTGCCATCAAATAATTTCTTTCGATGCCAGCGCCACCTACAATCTGCATTTGACATATCTACATTACTTTGCTAAACCGATGTCCACAGTCATTTGTTTTTTACAAAGTTGAAAAATTCCTACTCGTTATGGAAAAATACTTTTTGTAGTTCCTGCCATCAAATAATTTCTTTTGACGCCAGCGCCACCTACAATCTGCATTCGTTTGCTAAACCGATGTCCACAGTCATTTGTTTTTTACAAAGTTGAAAAATTCCTACTCGTTACCAAGATATGTGGCCTGCTAATTTTACGTGAATCATCATATATATATATATATATATATATATATATATATATATATATATATATATATATATATATATATATATATATATATACATACAGACCTCACAGGCGATCTCCGGTGAGATTTGGGGAGTAGGCAGATTGAGGCCCCGTAATCGAGCTACAACAACCCAACCTAACTTTCTCCACCGCTGTAAGGAGTAGGCAGATTGAGGCCTTAGAGTGTCCTTACATATTTCCTTTAGCTACCTTTGTCCACCACTCTAAGGAGTAGGCAGATTGAGGCCTTAGAGTGTCCTTACATATTTCCTTTGCCTCTTGAAAATGGCTCCAAAACAGGAGCCGAAACGTCGAGTTTCGATAAATTCTGGACGCGGTTTAACCCGAGAACCAAACATGTCTCATATATATATATATATATATATATATATATATATATATATATATATATATATATATATATATATATATATATATATATATAGAGAGAGAGAGAGAGAGAGAGATATGTGTATGTATCTGAGCGATAACACAAAAAATATATTAAACTGACTTGAATGAAACTTGGCACATATCTTTATTTTGTTAAGACCACAGGCGAGTCCGTTAGCCGGCCTAATCGCAACAGTTTTTCTATTAAAAAAAATTGTATCAGAATATAACAATGCTATTTTGATGAAATTTTTTAAGTATGTTGCCCCAGTAAAGAACTTACTATATACCAAAATTTAGCTTTCTAGGTTTATAGCAACTTGAGTTATTAAAATTTGAAGCATTTAATAAAAAATCGCTGCCATAACGCACTTGCTGCGTCCCGAAAAGTTTTATATACTCAAACAATTTGACTATTTGTTGTTATTTCATTTTCTAGTAATTTTGACGGTGACGCTAACAGTTTGGAACTAGGTCAGGAGGTAGAGTATACCTTGGGCACCCGCATGAATTCCGGAACATGTTCTACAGCTGAGAATGTCAGGATGAAAGATAAAGGCACCATAGCTTTACCGGCTGTCTCAGAAGAAGTGATAGAGGGTACCGTTGTGCGTCCTTTACGTTCTGTCAACCCTGACCAAAGTGAATACTCTGGCCTCATAAGGAAGAAACAGGACAATTCTGACGATGAGACGGAAGAGCATGAATTTGGAATTATGGGACTGGCGAACAAACGAGAACTGTTACAGGTCGATGACCAGGTGCAGTACCAAGTGGATGAGACCGGTGAGTGTCTTGTAATAATTGTTGGTAATAATAAATTTAGACATAGCAGCTACTAAGAAAATTCTACTGTTGTGATTTAAACCAAATATGGTGTAATTCAACACCAGTCCGATAACAAGTGATGTCGAATGTGCTATTGATATATTTTATTTATTTTTTATTCATTTAGTTAAAACTACAGAAGAGATAGGCACACATATTTTGTTTAAAAACTGAGAAAAATATCGGGAAAAGTAAAAACAAGCCTTCAAAAATAGATCATAATTAAAGATTTTTGTATACCACTAGCTATGTAGGACCAGACAAATTTTCTGTAAAATTTTTAAAATCTGTAAAAGACTACATAGCAGTACCTATTGCATACATTGTAAATAAAAGTATAAATACCGGACAGTTCCCTGAAGAACTGAAAAAATCAAAAATAATTTTATTTCATAAAAATGGTACTAGAAGTGATCTGGGAAACTATAGACGTATAGCTCTTTTAAGCACTATATCAAAAAAATTTGAAAAGATAATAGCAATTAGACTCATCGATTTTTTCCAGAAATATAAAATTTTATCTCCTAAACAAAATGGATATATAAAAGGAAGATCCACTGCACGAGCCATCTAGCAATTTTTAGATAACATATATAACTTACTTAATAAGAAGCAAAAAGTAAACAGTATTTTTTTACACTTGTCAAAGGCGTTCGATGCAGTGGACCATAACTTATTAAAAGAGAAGCTGTTCGATGCAGGTGTCTGTGGTGTCGCTTGGCAACTTCTATGTTCATATTTACAAAATAGACAGCAACAGGTTTCCATAGTAGACTTGAAAGGGTGGGAGTTAACTTCTGACTGGGAATTAGTTATTAGGGGGGTACCTCAGGGTTCAGTATTGGGTCCGCTTCTGTTTCTTGTTTATGTTAACAACCTGCCGGCCGAGATTGATGATGAGGTTGTGTCCTTCGCGGATGATACTTCGGTAATTGTATCTTCGCCGAATGTCGAAGACCTGAAAGTAAAAACTGCGATTTCATTAAAAGCTTTAGAAGGTTGGTTTTTAAACAACTAACTTACCTTAAATCTAGATAAGACTAATATAGCTACATTTCGAACATCTTACGAAAGTGATGGGTCACATATTATCAGCTGTAAACCAGGCACATTAATAAAATGTAACGAAACAGTAAAATTTTTGGGCTTATTGTTGGCCTCCAGACTCACCTGGGTGTCCCAAGTAAGTGTTAGCACCTAGAGTGAGCCCACTATGCTACCAATTAAAACTCTTAAGGAACAATGTTTCAATTGAAACATGCATAGGGGCATATCATGCATATATACATTCCATAATCAAGTATGGCAGAATTTTCTGGGGAAACTCTGTTGACGCAATTAGAATATTTAGGCTGCAAAAAAAAATGTATAAGGGCTATTTTCGGTCTTCGACAGATGGAGAGCTGCAAACTGTATTTTATAAAATATAGAATGTTAACACTTATAAGTGTTTATATTTTAGAATGTGTATTGTTTTTAAGAAACAACTATTCAATGTTTTCGTGCAGGGAACACACTCATGCTTACAACACCAGAAGAGATACGGTTTTGTTGGAAGATCAAACAAGATTACCATTGTTGCAAAAAAATGTAACATCATCCATAATAAGGATATATAATCATCTTCCAAAGAATCTTAGAGGCTGTGATGTGTCTGTTTTAAAGATAAAACTTAAACAGTTTTTGTAATCTTTCTATACCGTCTGACTTTTTTTTATTGTTCCATGTTTATAGGATAAGTGAAACTTATTTGCTGCTTTGATTTGTGTTTCTGTTGGCACTATTGATTTCATCCATGTGTGTTTGTCTAATTGATGCATGTTGTTTTTTGTTATTTATTGACCATGACGAACCGTGATTTTATTATTAATATATGTATGTATATTTGTAAAAAGCTTTTAAACTGTGAATTTTTAAATTTTGGGATATTTTGCTTAAGAAAGAGTGGGCCAGAAATTTGGCTGATTTTTGTGTTTTATTTTGTGACGTATTCATTGCCATTGTTGGATGTTCTGAATAAAGAGTATTATTGTTATTATTCTTTGAGAGAAAATCAATGGGCTTTATTCTGTATCTTTGTAAGCTACACGATCAAGCTGATTTAGTTAAAATTGAAAAAAAAATCCATGGAAAAAGAATCAACCCCTTAAAAACAAATCTTCATAACTTTAAGAACGTTTTATACCACTTAACTATTCATTCATTATTTTAAGGGTGTTTTGTACCACTTAACTAATTCCTTGAGATAGGATTATTCGGCTTTATTCTGAATCTCTATAAGCTGCACAATCAAGCATAGTTTGTTAAAAACTGGAAAAAATACAGTGAAAAAGTAGAAACAACCTTTCAAAATAAGTCCTCATGATTTTGAATATGTTTTATACCGCTAACTATTCTTTGAAACAGACTTAATGGGCTTTATTCTGAATCTCTATAAGCTACACAACCAAGCAGATTTTGTTGCAGTATTTTATAAGTTTCAAAAAGTCTAGATGCAGCAAGTGCGTTGAGGTAGTGCATTTTCATTGTAACTAATTGTTTTCATCAAAAAGAAATTGGATGAATAATTTTAAAACTGAAACTTTTTGTAAACTGCAGGCAGAGCTGCTAACATCATGGCCATGAGAAAAAAGCATAGAGCCACAGTGGACGCTATCAAAGGACACTTTGGGTTCCTGGCCTACGAGGTGGAAGAAGGAAAGAAGCTATTTTTTCATGTGTCCGAAGTAAAAGACAACATCACTTTACAAGTAGGCGATACCGTGGAGTTCGAACTTGTCACTAATCACAGGACGGGGAAGTCATCAGCATGCAGTGTTTCCAAAGTCAGGTATGTGAGTTTGCTTCTTTTTTTTTTAAGGAACCCTTTTAATGCGCATGATAGTTTAAAACCATGAGGTTTCCATTAACTACAGATGATAAAGTTTTTTATACATGGAATTGTAAGTGATGATGCAATCGCCGCTGATGATGATAGTGATAGATACGAAGAAGGCAGGCATATAGATGACGTAAGCATTGCTGATTCTTGCATCAGTATGTGTGATATCAGGTTATAGATTATATATAGATAAGTTATAAAAATGGCCGCTGAAGTTGGTAATTTTTAGGTAGACACGTGCCCTAAAATGGACTGAAAACTGACTACTAAGGCCAGATACCTAAAATACATATTTTAATGTAATTTATTACATAATATTAACATGCAGATACTATGGTATAGTAAATTGGAAGTCTTCTCATGAAGTCCAGATTACATATATATTACCAATCCAACTGCAATACAACACAGAAAATATTTTGGGCACTAAGATAACCTAAAATGGCTTTCTGATTGGCCATATAGTCATAGTTACTACAGAAGTGGTCTTCCAAGTCAAATTGCTTACATCAAAGTTGAAAATACCCATAAAATCTAACTTCAAATATAAAATGTCCTCAAACTTCAAAGTGTTTAGCAGTGAATGTTGAAGGTATTTCAGTTGATTAACTTAATTAATAAAAGTTTTATTCTTCAGTCACAGTCTCTGTGTAAATTCTAAAAACGTATGACAACTTCATAGGCTACTGCTATATGGAAGAAAAGCTGCTGATTTGAAATCAGCACGTTTACCCATTCAATCTAATACATCCCTTTTCATGCCAATGGAATAAAGGATTGGCAACAAGATCAGCTGTCATATGATTATGCTTATTTACTTATTTTTGGTCTATGGGTGTCTATAACATATTATGGAATCAAAGATCAAAAAGGCTATGTAACCATTCCTATAAGTCTCTCCGGTGTGCACGTATATAAGTTATATATATATATATATATATATATATATATATATATATATATATTTGTTTATTTATTTATTTTAATACATGAAAATGTATGATAAATAAATTTAAACTAAATTCGTTTACCCTATGGTTGAAATTCTCATAATAGGACAAAATGTCTTCAAAGTTTTGTTAGTTTGCCTTATCATTGGGAATTGTGACTTATAGGTGAAAAAATAGAGCAAAATTAACTTTCAGGTCAATAATGTTACAACGGCAGTCATATTAAACTATGCTTGCGGTATCCATCTTGATTTTATTGGAAAACTAAAAACCATTTTTTGTTGAATCTAGTGTAATTAAATTTTAACTCGAAAAAAACATAAAATAATGCTGGTATACAATGAGGGTAGGATAGTTTTTTCTTGTTTACATCACCAATTCTCAAGATCAGAATTTCAAGAATTTTGAATAGTTTTTCATTGTAACTAATTTTACTTTTTACAGAGGCGCTCGAATTATATCTAAGTATCATAATTATGTGGACAGAAAAAAACAACCGCAGTGGTTTTTTCCTTTATACAATGTAAATTACCTTTATCATTGATGCAAATATTTAAAGTATCTTCTTTGATCATTCAACATGTTGTCATTTTTTTAACAAAGATGTGCATACCTAGTTGCTATCTACTGTTCGTTAATACATACATAGCCACAGATCCTACAGAATAATGTCACATGCGCAGTTGGTTGTTTTTCACGACACTTGCACCCAGATGTCGGATTTAAATTATAAGTTGCACGTATTTACCAATAAATTACGTCCATTGCCCCAATGTAGAATGAAAATGCCCTAAATATAACTAAAACGCGTTGGTCGAAATGCCTTGCTGGACCTATTATCGACTTCCCTATTACTTTTAGTTTATTCCCCACCTTGGTAAAATACACTTAAATTTTACTTGAAAATGACATGTGGTGATTTGGTCGCCGACCTATTGTTAGGTCGACTTTACGTAAATTTTGACTTTAAATGTTGCTTGTTATGAGGAAGCAGATGATACTGTGACAAATATTGAGAAAACCTAAAGTAATTTTCAACAAAATGAACTTATCTGAAGTAAAAGATAATCTAAACATGCTCTAGCCCCTACTCTGTTTCTTCTCCACATCAATGACCTCCTCTCTAGCACATCCAACCCAGTTCACAGTTACGCGGACGACAGCACCCTCCACTCAAATATACAATATTCTAAGCCTGTCTCTTTAGCACAATTAGATGAGGATCGCAGACTCATGGAGGGTTCTATCTCCGTGGATCTCCAAAAAATATTAGACTGGGGAAGTAGAAATCTTGTACAATTCAACCCCACCAAATCTCAGTCTTGCTTTCTTTCTCATAAGAGATACACCAACCCTAGACCCATAACAATGAACGACCAAGTTATTCAAAGTAATGAGTCCTTTTCTCTTGTTGGCATTTCTGTGGATCGAAATCTTAATTGGCACCAACATGTCACATCAATTGCAGAAGCGGCTGCTAAGAAATTAGGTTTCCTCTTCCGGGCTCGCAAATACTTTTCACCAGCTAATCTCTATACCTTATATACTTCACAAATAAGGCCAAACCTCGAATACTGCTCCCACATCTGGGGTGCAGCTGCCGCTTCTACACTCGCTATCCTGGACTCCATTCAAAAGAGAGCTATACATCTCATCGGTGACCCTACCCTCACCTCACCTCTAAACCTTCAAGTCCAGAATTAACAAATTGCCTCTTTCCTCCTTGTCAACACCCACGGTACAATAGTATTTAGGCTGTAAGCCCTCGTGGTGTGTTGTTAAAAAAAAAATGCAACAAAAAAATGTAAACAGTAAACAGAATTTTATTTAATGAGGAGGGAGAATGTCCAAGAAAGGGGAATTCATTGAATCTCTTTGCTCATTTAAAGCAAGGCAGCTATTGTCATGTGTGTGCTTTTTGACTTCTAAGGCTTCAAAAAAGTCTATTTTACGTTTGTCATTACAAAAATGTGGTGGTTGTATGCGGTTATTTACTGTAGGTCTTTGTTCGGTCTAAATAATATGTTTTGCAAATGTAGATTTGTCAGCGTGGTTATTTCTAAGTGCAGAAATATGTAAATTTGTATCGGGTGTTAAAATTTCTAGAAGTTTGACCTATGTAGATGGCGTTACAATGTGTACAAGCCAATTTATAAACTCCAGCTTTTGTCAAGAAACTAGATTTTTTTTCACGTTAAATAACAAATCATGTGTCGTGTTGTAAGATTCAAAAGCTACCTTTGTATTTGTACAGGAATTCAACATTTTTGAAATGTTTGCTGAAATGGTTCCAAAATAAGTTATCGAAACATACCTGTTGTCTTTTTTGTCTCTAATATTTGGATAAATTAAATTAATCGCTAATTTGTATTCTTTTCTCTCGATCATTTTATCTATTATTTTAACAGAGTAGCCATTATTAAATGCTGTCTGCCTAATTATTGAAATTTCTGTTTCAAAATTGTTTTGCGACATAGGTATTGAAAATGCACCATGTATCATAGAATGATAGGCTTTTGTGAAAAAGGGTGACATGAATCGTATGGTATTTGTTGTGTCAGTGTAAGTTGGTGTCCTATATATTGAAAAGTCAAATGAATTATTTTCTAACTTTCTAATCGTTAAGTCTAAAAAATGTATACCACTATTAGCTTCTTCTTCTAAAGTAAACTTAATATATGAGTGAAGGTTATTAATAAAATTTAAAAATTCATTTAATTCTGTATGGCTACCTTGAAAACATGCTAAAATATCATCTACGTATCTGTACCAAAATACAATGTTATGCGAAAGTTCTGATCTTAAAATTTGGTTTTCTAAGTTTTCCATAAATGTGTTGGCTAATAAAGGTAACAACAGACTACCCATAGGCAGGCTTTCATTTTGCATATAAATTTTATCATTAAATTTAAAATAGTTTTGTTTTATACATTCGTTAAAAAGATTCATTATTTCTTGTCTTTTTATGACATTTAGGTTATTTTCTATTAAAACGTTTTCTAATAGAGGTAAACATTCTCTAGGTGGTATCTTAGAATACATGCTATAAACATTAAACGAGACTAATTTACTATTTGTAGGAATAATTAAATTATTTAATTTTTGTGTTAGTTCATAAGAGTTCGTAACTGAATATTTTGGAATGTAGTTATGTTAGAAAATACTACCTTCTGATAATGAGCATCTAGTGCTGTGAATTTGATCTTCTTCCTCCGGCTACTCCTCTACCGTATCCTGAAGTTGTTCGGCAGTGTTTACTTCATCATTTACATCGAGCTTATTTCCTCTGATGGATGCACTTTGTTTTCAGTTCTTAGCTATTTTTAAATGTTGAACCAGTGTTTTCCTTTCCTGCTGTTCCTCTCTTGTCGGGTCGTGTGAAACAGATATTGAAGTGCCTTTAAATTGAAACTGTTTCAAAATCTCTACTTTTTTTAGAAACCTTGATAGTTCCACTTTTACTACCTTACCTAGTTTTGTCAAATATGTCCATTCTATGCACATCATATTTTCCAGGTCAAGTTCCAAGATTTCCAACTTCTGTGCAAGAATTTTCAAGGCTATGTCCCTATTATGACTGTCAGTGGCCAGTCCCAAGTACAATAATGTTTTTCTTTTCCTTATCTCTATCTAACTTTGCTCTGTAGCTGTTTGTTCTCGGCTTCGCGGTACTCTATCTTTGTACTAGCTATTTCAACATCATGCCTAAATAATTTAAATTGACTTTTTGTGAAAGCCTTGATTTCCTGTTTGTTAGAATTTATTGCCTTTAGCAAATCATCATTTGATATTCCAATTGAAGCACCCATAATGTATAACAATTTAAATGTAATCCAATAGGACATATAAATGTAAACTATTTACAATGAAAACTATGTGTGTACCCACCTTTAGCTAAAACTTGCAATTGTTGACTCGCCGGTATTTTGTTAAAGATAACTTTTAAACAGCAAGGATTTTCAGTCTTGTGATTCATGAAATCCGTTTATTAATTTGTACAAAGTCAAATTATTGAATTCTTTCACAAAATATGTAATCCAGGCACTATATCAATCTGTATAACACTTTTTTAAAATTATCAATAATAATGGCCGAAGAATAGGCTATGAATCTGAGACACGCCCTTGGAAACTTCCATCGTGCTAAAGCACCACACACACACATATGCCTGGAATATGTTATGAGCTGACGTTTCGATTCCCCTAACTATTTCCCTTTTATCTGATATATAGACTCCATATTTTTTCTTAATCCTTATGATCTTTTGTTTTCCCCTCACACGATTTGACTTCACTACAGTAGCGGCTCGTGCCTTAATGCATTGGGGGTGCGCAAGAAAAAAGTTAGGGACGCAGCAAGTGCGTTATGGTAGTGATTTTTTATTAAATGCTTCAAATTTAAATAACTCAATTTTCTACGAACTTAGAAAGTTCAATTTTGGTGTATTGTAAGGCCTTACCCAGAGCAACATATCCACCAAATTTCATCAAAACAACTTTGTAATTTTCGGAGTAAAAATTTTTTTTCAAGAGAAAACTCAAAATTTGAATAACTCAGTTTTCTAAAAATGTAGAAAGTTGAATTTTAGTATGTAGTAAGGTCTTTTACAAGGCAACATATCCACCAAATTTTATTAAAACAGCTTTGTAATTTTCAGAGAAAAAGACTTTTTTTAACAAAACTCAAAAATTTCCCTGAAAACCTTATCCAATTCTCCTAACGAACTCATCCAATGCATTAATAAAAGAAAGGCACTTGCTGAGGTTTATCGAAATCAGTTGCTTATTTTTTGAGTTATCGGTTGGATACATATATATATATATATATATATATATATATATATATATATATATATATATATATATATATATATATATATATATATATATATATATATATATATATATATATATACATATATATAGGCTGGTGCGACTAGGATCAAGTGGCCGATTGTAAATAAACGGCGAGGAATTTTATTAATAGGAGGCCATGACATGGACTTATCAAAACTACAAATCGTAATCTCAGTCGTTTTTATTTAACGTTGAAATTTGAAAACACAGTGTACCTACCATTTCCAAAAAAAAACCTTTTCCAAATTCCTCACCTTTCCATCCATTTTGGTTGCACCGCTCTGTATATATTGTAGTTATTTTCAATGAACTATTATAATGGAATTGAAAGCCAAATTTTATTAAAATCGGCTTATTACTTTTTGAGATAAGAATTTTTTCGAATGAAAACTCAAAAAAAAAAATATATATATATATATATATATATATATATATATATATATATATATATATATATATATATATATATTAGAGGTGTGCGAACCCATGTTTTGTTCGAACCGAACTATGAACGAACCCAAGCAAATATGTTGCCTCGAACTCGAACCTCTGAAATAGTATGTCTAAGGTTCACAGTCGAACTTCGAACTTGTTAAAAATTCAAAATCGAACATCGAACTACCCAAAATTCTTCAGTGCTCATATATCATTTCCTTAAACACAAAATTTAGGAATATTGTACCATACAATATTTGATATGTGAAAGATTCCCATTCTTTTAACAAAAAGGAAGAGTTTGGCAAATTTGCAGGTTGATTGGGTCAAAAACCCTACTGGTGCTGATCGTTTTGGCTCATGGTGAAATAAATCATGTTGAAACCAGTGTTTTCCAAAGGCAATCTGCAATTATCCTCAGATTCTGAAAATTTACGTTATCGATAACCTTCCAACATCGCCATCATAATGTTGTTACTGAAAAAGGTGTTGGGAGGCTAGGATATATAAGAAAAATAATTCTGTTATTGATAAATGGCTCCGTCGTGTTTCAATGTGGCCACCAACTGTCAAAAATATGCATGAGTGAAATCTCCTAAAATTATGTTATCCACTCAATGAGACTGATAACGAGTTTAAAGCGCCGCTACCGAGTTAACGGGGCCGCAACTTCGCTATCTTTGGCAGCATTCAATGCCTGTAAAATTAAATTTCGAAGTATTTTTGAGCAACGAACTTCGAACTATTTTGGAGAATTACATATTTCGAACTTCGAACAACTTCAACATCACTAGTGCGAACATATTTTCGAACCGAAGGTTCGGTTCGAGTTCGGGTTCGGTTCGAAATTTCGAAGCTTCGCACACCTCTAATATATATATATATATATATATATATATATATATATATATATATATATATATATATATATATATATATATGTATATATATATATATATATATATATATATATATATATATATATATATATATATATATATATATATATATATATATATATATATATATATATATAACATATAAAAATTGAAACTGACCCCGGATATGGGTTCTAGGGGTCATAGTTCGCGCTCATTTGAAAAAAAAATTGCAAAGTCTCTCCATCGATACCTCTATTAGTGAATTTTTTTTAAAATAAAAATTAACCCACATCGATACCTCTCTATTAGGGGATTTTTTTAAAATAAAAATTCACCAAAAATGACCCGCCTCTTTTTTCCCCGAAAATGTATTATAAAAACCTACTTACTGAACTAACTAAACTTAATAATTATTAACTACTTACCAAGTTTACCTCTAGTTAGTTATAGGTTATAGTAGTTAAAAAGTCCTTTCCTTTGATAATTACTAACACAAATTACAATTCTGTCAATACTCAGCATTCACTTTAGTTTATAAGTATATTAGTTATAACATAACAGACCTATACTCATTCTTTAAACGAAAAATCCATACGTCTATTTTTGATAGCCACAAACTGTTCTAAAACTCTTTCATCAAAGTTCGGTATTTCAAATACAAAGTCCCTGTTTATTGCTAACATTGCTAGCGCATTAAGTCGATCATTCGACATAGAATTTCTAAGGAAAGCCTTTGCTCATTTTAAAGTGGAAAAGCAACCTTCAGCTTTAGCGGTATTCATTGGTGTGGTCAAAATAATTTTAAGAAGTTTAACAAGCTCGGAAAATGTGTTTCCTAATTCATTTTTTAAAATAAATTCCAGTGTACGTGTAGCGTAAATATTATCAACTAAATTAATCACAGTATCACAATTATTTTGTCCACTTATTAAGCAACCCGAAGTAGTAGCCATCATAATAATAATAATTGTCTTCTTAGAACATGTAAACAATGAAATGATCTAATTAAAAATCAATCCTGCACTGCACGAAAATTACTAGGTACACAGGCTCTACCTCTACTAAAAGTCCGCTGCAAACTGCGAGTGTGTAATTTTATAGCGCACGACCAGATTGCTTATTCGGTCGTTTTCGACGAAGATAGGCGATCATTTCGCATTGAAGTATCGCATTTCCTGAGAGCGCCGAAAAATACACACCACCGCTCGACTGATTTATATTAATATAACACTATACTTATTCTGATTATCCATTAATGGCTCCCGACCCTCTGCGATCCTCGATATACTAATTTTGTATACTAATTTTGTTTTTTGAATGCAGGAGGTAAAAAGGTAAATAAAAATTTATTAAAATATAGCATAGCAAAAATATTATTTTTTCCACGGCAGGCGGCAGTGCGCGCGCACGGGTGCACTTATTGAGGAGCCGCCCCTGCCTCACCATTTTCATGTTTTCGTTTCTTTCGATGGTGTCCAGGATTTGCTTCTTCCTATGAACTCTGAGGTCTTCTATGACCTATCTCTTCACTTCATTGGTTACAGTGACCTGTCTTATCTGTTTTTGTCCTCTCCTGTATCAGCTTCAGAGTTTCAGGCCTCAGTTTGGTTTCGGGTGCGCTCTTGTATGAATACTCCCAATAACTGGTTCTCTACCAAATTCGTGTTTGATTCAATTAATATGCACGCCAGTGTAAGTTTCTCACCGATGCCTTCTATTAAAACAAAAGCAAAAAATCACCTGGAACTCGAAAATTATATCATAGTGTGTCAAATACAAAACCCAGATTCGAAAAGATAATGTCTGAGAAACAGGCACATACGTCATATTAATATTTTTCACTTTATAATTGGGTAACTTAGTATATTAAAACATTATTTTTCATTTCCGGTGCGAAAGATAAAAATAAAGCTCTAAATAAGTTATTTTTGTTTACTTATTTGGAAATTCTTTTGTGAACCCCGGCGGTCACAATCAACACTTTGCAAACCACTGATTCAGGGAATGGTTTCTTAGAATTCTGATTCATAAGAAGCTAGGGTCAGATATAGAACCCTTATTGATTTTTTTGGGTAGTATAAAAAGAGATTATTAAAATTAAAATATTTTACAGAGAATGTTAGTATTTCTTTTGAGTGAAGTCCAAAGGGTTATTTATTTGTTTATTTTTACTCATTTATATAAACTATTTGTGACTGTTTTTATGGATTGTGTTATTAATGAAGTTGTTGTGTTTCCAGCGATGCACAAAGTCGACCAGAGAGATTGAACAGGTTACGTACCATTTCAGTGGATGAATCTGGCCCGAAGCTAACGGTGTTAAGACAGCCAAAAGGACCGGAAGGTACCAACGGCTTCTTACCAGAGGCACGTACAATTCGCCTGCCCGGCGTCTTAGAATCTGAATAACATTGTAATAATCATTTCTTAACTCAGTTTCATTCATTTTATAGAAATATCTACTCTTGTCTTAGCAGTGATCCGCCAGATACATATAATCTATTTTATAAGTCTTAATAACTTAACGGTTGAACAATATTCAGTAAAATTATTATTATGAAGAACATAAAATTGCAACATTGTTATTATAAAATTTTAAACTAGGACAAGAAAACCTTTTTTGGTCGTATACACCAATATTAGTTGTAGCTAATGTTTATACATACGTACATGTTGAATGACAAAAGCCGTTCGCAGTTTTGCTGTGCTTCAAAAACACTGCTTACAAAACCAAAAAAATGATAATGATAATCCAACAAAATAAATAAACATTAATACAATGAATTTATGATTAGGAATACAGAGTTAAGGTATTAGATTATGATCTAGAGAAGACTGCATCGATAAGTAAACTGTACATTATAAGACCTTTTGTAACTTTTATTTAGAATCCATTTAGGTGTAATGTTAGTTTGCAGTCTGGGCAGTACCCGCAACAGCTCGTGCCTGTGCTTGGTCATCAGAAACTACTACGACGACGACGACGTACTTGTCTATGCAACTGTCTCTTGTCTTTCTCTCTCTCTATATATGTCATGCTTTGTCTCCTGTGATAAGTGAAGCCTTTTTTAACCCGCTAAGTGGTTGCTATTCATCCACACATTAACGTTTGTTGCCTAAATTATGAAACTAGATATTAAAGGTTTTTACGTGTAACTTCTCAGTATTGTTTACTTTCTTTGTTTATTATTTTATATTTGGGTTTGATTTTTTTTTTAAATAGATGTTGATGTGGGTACTGTGATGCAGTTTTTGAAAATAACTACAATATTAAATGTGGATTATCTTTCTATTTGTAAATTGTTTTAATTTCGAAGGAAATATATTAAGTGAAATCCTATGTTGTGTTTTTTATTTCGTTTATTACAAAAAAGCTACAATTAAAGGTATGTTACAATCTCGAACACTGTTCTGGTGGTACAACATTCTCTTCGCTCATATCACTATGCACTCGAAAGGGAAGAAGTCTCCAACAGCACCTGCTCCAGGGACCGGACAAGCTGAAATATTTTTTACAGTTAAATATACATTTGATTTTGAAACAAGAGGTAAGTACATTTATGAGATATAAATCGTCAGTTCATACTAGAGGTGTGCGAAGCTTCGAAATTCCGAACCGAACTCGAACCGAACCTTCGGTTCGAAAATATGTTCGCACTAGCGACGTTGAAATAGTTCGAAGTTCGAAATATGTAATTCTTCAAAATAGTTCGAAGTTCGTTGCTCAAAAATACTTCGAAATTTAACTTTACAGGCATTGAATGTTGCCAAAAGTAGCGAAGTTGCGGCTCCTTTAACTCGGTAGCGGCGCTTTAAACTCATTGAGTCGATAGCATAGTTTCAGGAGATTTCACTCATGCATATTTTTGACAGTAGATGGGACACATTGAGACACGACGGAGCCATTTAGCAGTCACAGAATTATTTTGCTTGTATATCCTAGCCTCCCAACACCTATTTCAGTAACAACATTATGATGGCGGTGTTACAGATTACCTTTGGAAAACACTGGTTTCAACATGCTTTATTACACAGTGAGCCAAAACAGTTAAATATTCACAATCAGGAGACAGTTCTAACTTGTAAGTGGTTATTTTATACCTATCATGCTCACTTTGAACCCTCCCAATCTGTTTGCTAAAACTGCCTAGCCAATACTAAACAACAACATATTTATAACTGAGCTTATCTATAGATCTAGAAATCTAAAAAAAGTTGCAAATATTTTGTGTTTTTGATTTAACGTTGACCCATCTCCACAACGATCAGAACCGGAAGGCATTTTCATCCAATCAACCTGCAAATTTGTCGAATCCTTCCTTTTTGTAAAAAGAGTGGGAATCTTTTACATATCAAATATTGTATGTTACAATATTCCAAAATTTTGTATTTAAGGAAATGATATATGAACACTGAAAAATTTTGGGTAGTTCGATGTTCGATTTTGAATTTCTAAGAAGTTCGAAGTTCGACTGTGAACCGTAGACATACTATTTCAGAGGTTCGAAGTTCGAGGCAACATATTTGCTTGGGTTCGTTTATAGTTCGGTTCGAACAAAACATGGGTTCGCACACCTCTAGTTCATACACTATATGGTCTTATTTCAAAAACAACTTGATTGCTACAGGAGGGTTATTGAGGATGTTCGATTCAATGATGGCATCGGCAGCATTGGTAAGTTTACGAAAAGCTGTATTGTCATATTTCAAAATCTAAATAAAATAAAGATGTGATATTTTGATGTTTCAGTGTCGGTATAGTGTTAAATTGGTTGCAATAAAAATAGGTGTATCTTGCATTTAACTAGAGGTGTGCGAACCCATGTTTTGTTCGATCCGAACTATGAACGAACCCAAGAACGTATGTTGCCTTGAACTTCAAACCTCTGAAATAGTATGTCTAAGGTTCACAGTCGAACTTCGAACTTATTAGAAATTCAAAATCGAACATCGTACTACCCAAAATTCTTCAGTGTTCATATATCATTTCCTTAAATACAAAATTTTGGAATATTGTAACATACAATATTTGATATGTAAAACATTCCCATTCTTTTTACAAAAAGGAAGGATTCGACAAATTTGCAGGTTGATTGGGTAAAAATGCCTTCCGGTTCTGATCGTTGAGGAGATGGGTCAACGTTGAATCAAAAACACAAAATATTTGAAACTTTTTTAGATTTCTAGATCTATAGATAAGCTCAATTAAAAATATGTTGTTGTTTGGCACTGGCTAGGCAGTTTTAGCAAACAGATTGGTAGGGTTCAAAATGCTTACTTTGAATATTGATAGGTATGTATATATATATATATATATATATATATATATATATATATATATATATATATATATATATATATATATATGATAGGTATAAAATAACCACTTACAAGTTTGAAGTGTCTCCTGATTGTGAATATTTAACTGTTTTGGCTGACTGTGTAATAAAGCATGTTGAAACCAGTGTTTTCCAAAGGCAATGTGTAATTATCCTCAAATTCTGAACATTTACGTTACCGATCGCCTTTGAACACCGCCATCATAATCTTGTTACTGAAATAGGTGTTGGGAGGCTAGGATATACAGGAAAAATAATTCTGTGACTGCTAAATGGCTCCGTCGTGTCTCAATGTGTCCCATCTACAGTCAAAGTGAGTGAAATCTCCTGAAACTACGCTATCGACTCAATGAGTTTGAAGCGCCGCTACCGAGTTAAAGGGGCCGCAACTTCGCTACTTTTGGCAACATTCAATACCTGTAAAGTTAAATTTCGAAGTATTTTTGAGCAACGAACTTCCAACTATTTTGAAGAATTACGTATTTCGAACTTCGAACTATTTCAACATCGCTAGTGCGAACATATTTTCGAACCGAAGGTTCGGTTCGGGTTTGGTTCGGTTCGGAATTTCGAAGCTTCGCACACCTCTACATTAAACCATTTCTTTACCAATCCTAATCGACCTTGCAATGCCATCATACCCAGCCTTTATTTGCCGTGAGCACTACTGACATATATATATATATATATATATATATATATATATATATATATATATATATATATATATATATATATATATATATATATATATATATAGGGTGCTTCACAGTGAGTGGCCTATTAGATGTTTCTGGAGAACTACATGTATTTAAATTCTGAAAATTGGTATCCGCACGTTTTTGATACTGATCTTTCTAACTAAAATATTTTCAATTAGCCTGCACTTTCGATTATCCCGGAAGTGGACACAAACTAAAGGTGATAAGGTTGTGATTTTGGACAAAAACGAGTATAAAGATAGAGTTTATAACACCATAGAGACAGGATCATAAAAAAACTAATTAAAAACCTGCTACCAAAAGGGATTTCGGACATTAAAAATAGTCTAAAGAGTTGTCACAACCTTATATCAAAAGACTTAGTAAGAAAGTTACCAGTTGCAAATCCTTAAGTCCCCAAAAACTATTGTCTCCCAAAAATCCATAAACCGGAAAAATCAATGAGACCTATTGTTTTGGCCATAGATTCCCTGACATACAATTTAGGAAAGTGGTTGACAAATGAGTTTAAAATCTCGCCCGTCGAACAAGAAGGTTTTTCAGGAACAAATTCACTTGAATTTTTTAATAAAATTAAAGAGGTCAAATTGGTTGAAGGATTGATTTCATTTGATGTAACCTCATTGTTTCCTAGCGATCCCACGAAGCAAACGTGTATTTAGAAGAGTTGTTAAAAATGAATTGCGTAAATGAAAAGGTCTGCAAAGAATATTTAACTTTAACAAACCCAAGGCATGGCAATGGACAACCCGCTATCGCCTGCAGACCTTTTCATGAGTAGATTTGCAGCAGCTCTTGAAAGTTAAAGTGAGTATTTTCCTAGAGTGTGTTTCATTATGTGGATGTTATTATCGCAGTGTTTAAAACAAACATTTGCAGAATAGAACATTTTACTGCCAAATTAAACAATAAATTCAATTCTATAAAATTTACCCACGAATTAGCAATTAATAATAAATTACCCTTTCTAGATGTACTAGTTATAAAAAATAAAGACACTTTAGAATTCGATGTCCATAGAAAGAAAACAACCACTCTAAGCTACATTCCGAATGACTCACATCATACGTATTCACAAAAAATGACCAGTCTGAATTTTTTAGTAAAGAGGTTAATAGTCCTTTAAGCAAAAGTAGATATACCAAAGAATTAAAGTATATTAAGAACGTGGCCGAATATACCGAATACACTGTTTGCCTAATGGAAAAATTAATTAACAAACAGAAAACAAAGAAAATGTTAGCGACTTTTCAGCAGAAAAAACTTTGCTCACCATTTGAACTTCGAATCACGAGTGGTCTAGATAGCGTTTTTTTAAAAGCCAATTTGCTACTAACATTTTCGTCAAAAAATACTTTAAAAAACTTGCTAGGTAAACCAAAAGACAAGGATAGTACACACAAGATGTCGCCAATTTACAGAATAAGTTGTAAAGATTCTGATCTTAAATACGTTGGACAAACAAAAAGATGTATTGGAATTAGATTCAAAGAACATGTAGCACAATTAAGATACAGTACTATAGATAGGTCTTCCGTCGCCTGATATATTTGGAATAATAATCACCACGTTAATGAGGAGAATCTAATTAATAAAAAATATTAGACAATCAAGACAGCTAAATGCATTCCAAAGTATATATCTATTGCTAAATATAGTAATA
Source organism: Tillus elongatus (assembly GCA_964006375.1). NCBI lineage: Eukaryota > Metazoa > Arthropoda > Insecta > Coleoptera > Cleridae > Tillus > Tillus elongatus. The sequence goes on along the minus strand of OZ023263.1, from coordinate 46,006,321 downwards.
ATAAAGTGTATGAATCTCGCTCTGCCACCTATGGGTAGTTTCCTGATAGATTACTTTACAAAATAAATACCGACGGAAGCACACCTGATGATAATAAAAGAATAGAGATATGTCTGCCAAACGAAATATGGCAATTTTTGGTATCATTGAACCTTCCTAAATCGTTAGTGACCAACTACCTGCAGAAGAATATAAATAATTAAGACATTTCAAATTATTTATCCTCTGATGACGCTAACTTGGTTTGTGAAACGATCTTCAGGTTTTTTAAATGTGTTGTGATTTGGGTTCTCCAAGTGTGCTTAGCAAACATAAAGTGAAACATTGCATCGGAATGGTGCTCATACAATGTTTGGAAGATTCCTAAGTATACAAGCACTTAAAAAACAAAAAGTGTGGACGCAGCAAGTGCGTTATGGTAGCGAATTTTCGGTAAATTTGCATATTAGCTCCCAAACGCTTTTCAAACAATTGTTTTCAGAAACATTACTCGGACCCCACCTGGATTCACAAACCACAAGAAAAATTTTTTGTTCACACCACCCAAGGAAGTTACGGGACTGGGAGTAAATAGGGGTACTGGGTGGGGTAGGTAGTAAAAAGGAAATATGAGCAGAAAACTGCTTGAAAGCTGTCTATTTGAAGCCATATCCCCATTAAACCCTGCCTACCCCGCACAGCACCTCTATTTGCCCCAGGTCAGGTAACTTCCTTGGGGGGTATGAACAAGAAGTTTTTCTTGTGGTTTATGCAACGAGGGTGGTTGTATGCACACGAGGGGGGAAGGAAAATGCCTACGACGAAGACCCCCCGGTTCGCCTTGTGTTGGGAGGTGACTGCTTCGTCGTGGGGATTTTCCTTCTCGCTCGCGTGCATACAACCACAAGAAAAATGTCTTGTTCCTGCCTACTAAGGAAATTACGGCACCTTTGGGTTCTCCCAAGTGTGCTTAGCAAACATAAAGTGTAAATTGCATCGGAATGGTGCTCGTACAATGTTTGGAAGATTCCTAAGTATACAAGCACTTAAAAAACAAAAAGTTTGGACGCAACAAGTGCGTTATGGTAGCGAATTTTCGGTAAATTTGCATATTAGGTCCCGAACGCTTTTCAAAAAATTGTTTTCAGAAACATTACTCCGACCCCACCTGAATTTACAAACCAGGGCTAGGCAGGTTTCTGAAAACAGTTTTTTGAAAAGCGTTCAGGAGCTAAACTGCAAATTTACCGAATTCGCTACCACAACGCACTTACTGCGTCCAGATTTTTTTCTTACAAACGCATCATATTTCGATAAAAAATGCATTAACGAATTTGTTCTACAAAAATTAGCTTAAAAAAATTATGGACTGTTAAACCATAAACTTCACTAAACCTGCAGCGAAAGCATCAACTTAACTAAACCGACAGCCAAAGCATCAGAGAAAGGGTCTATTTGAAATGAATTTTCTGTAAATATTTTAGTAAAATGAAGGGCAATAACAGTTGAATCTGAAACTTAAGGGTTTGCAGAACACTCTTGCATCATTTTCTTTTCAAAATCCGTATTTGTTTCACGTTCTTGCCGAATCATTGCCAATTTTGACGTTTAAAATTGTGAGTATGATGTTTTGAGGAAAACTCCAAAATTTGGTTCTTTAACTGCCCATAACTTCTTTGTCTTTAAAGCTAGAGACCTAAATTTTGGTACAGAGTTCACTCTTTATAATACAAACACGCGTACCAAATTTGGTTGCCCTTACTTTGTCATTTCCGGAGATATGAATTTTTTTAGAAAGAAAACAAAATTTTCCGGGAAAACCTGGTCCGTTTTTCCTGGCTAACGAACTTATCCAAGCCACTTGCAAAAGGAAGGTAGTCACCAAATTTGATCAAGATTGGTCCATTATTTTTTGAGTTATCGGTCATATATATATATATATATATATATATATATATATATATATATATATATATATATATATATATATATATATATATATATATATATATATATATATGTATGTATGTATAAACAGATCTCCTCATTGGCGAATCTTTTTTTTTAATTCGCTAAAAATCTCCACAGTGTATCTGGACACATTGAATAATCCACAGAGAAGCTCTGGCTTCTAAAGAAATGAGTCCTGGTCTGAATATTGTGCTAATGACCCCTAAAATCAATAATCTTGTCTGCACTTTGTAAAGACATGGATGCAATACATTCAGCAATACTATTTTATTATGAGGCAATGTGGGTTTCACGTGGGACATTTTTGCAACTTGTTTATGAATTAAGAGATGAAATCTCCCATCATTCTAGAAGATGAAAACCGACCGGAAGCAGAGAAGTTTTGAGATCATTTATTTGTGATGAAATTGAGAAATTGGTCGATATATTCGTAAAATTAAATACCTTGAATATTCAACTCCAATTAGTAAACACACATATATGTTTGATATGAGTGATAAAGTTAATGTGTTTTGTAGCAAATTATGGGACAGAAATGTAAAGCAAAAAACCTAGAAATATTTGCAAATGTGGATGATTGTGTTAAAACTTACAAAGCTGAAGAACAACATGTGGAAGTTATTTTTGTAACCATTGAAAATCATTTGACCATGTTGGCAAAGAATTTTAAAGTATTTTCTTGTTGACCTCAATTTGATAGCAAGTTACGAGTGGGTTAGGGACCCATTTCAAAATACACCCAAAGGTCTCTCAACTGCAGAAGAAGAAATCTTTATAGACCACTGCAAAAGGCGAAATCAAAAGACAATTTAGTAATAAATCACTTTTTGAATTTTTGGCAAGGTTGGATGAGTTTTGTGAACTGAAAACAAAAGCATTTCGTATACTATTAGCACTTTCAAAAAATGCTACCTTTGCGAAACTGGATCTTCTGTGGTGCCTGCTTTGAAGACAAGTGCTAAAATAAATATATAAAAAGAGTGTCAGTTTCTAATCTTGAACCTACTTTCGAAAAACTTTTCTCTACAAGACAAGCCCAAGGGAGTCACCAATAATGGTTATTCTTGTTTTTAATTTAATATTGATAAGTTCATTATTAAATATATTGTGCAGCATTAATACAATCCTATATAAGTTAAAAGTCCCATATAAGTGTATTTTATTACTTTTCCTTTAGGAAATCAAATAAATTTTTAATATATTTTTTCTCAATATGCTCGAGCCCCCCCATTTAATTTTATCACGCGCGCCCCACAGTTTGAGAATCGCTGATTTAAGTGAATTGCTATTGGTGATTGCAATAACAATAAGGTGGATCTTGCGTTTAAAAAAAGCAAAGTTACCTACATTATATCTGAAAAATAGCAAGCTTGGCAACATTGCCGCTGGAATCACTGAATCAAAAATCCTCAATAACCCTCCTGTAGATTTTTTCCGACCTAATGGTCTATTAATTACGAAACCACTCCGGGACTTTTGAACAAAAAGGCTATATTGTCATATTTCAACATTCAGATGAAGGTGACAGTAGAGTGATGAGTTAATTTTAATAAATATAAGGTGGGTGTTGCATTTAAGTTACCTACATTATCTGAGAAACAGTAAACTTGGCAATGTTGTCGATATTATTTAAGCAAGAATCGATAGATTGCTGCAATTGCAATAAAAATAGGGTGGATCTTGTATTTAAAAAATCAAAGTTACCAACATTTGCTAAAAAAAAACAGTAAACTTGCCAACATTGCCGATGGAATTACTGAATCAGGCAACCTTAATAACCCTCATGTAGGTTTTATTTTTGTGTTTTCTTTTAATAATAATAATAACCATTTTTTAACGCACTTGGCAATTTACATAATATAATATAAAAAGGTGAGCCAAAATGACCGGCCACATTTGGAGGCTGAATAACTTCTTTTTTTTGGTACGTATTAATAAAGCAAGTCAAAAAGTTTTGTTCTGCACAAAAAAGTAAATAAAATATAGTGAGTTCCAAAAATAATCGAAACATAAAAAGTCTGGACGCAGCAAGTGGGTTATGGTAGCGAATTTTCATAAAAATGTTTTTAATGGCAAATATGTCTTGTTTTTAAAATGACATTTGGTTGGCAGTATAACCTATACAATACTAACAATGTACCATATTTCATTAAAGTAGCTTTGTTGTTTCAAAAAGTACAAACATTTTCCGAAAATCAACTTAAAAAATTCCAGAAAAAATTGGTGAGATTTTCCTGGCGAACACACTTCTTCAAGCTATTTACGCACCTGCCAAGATATCATTATTCACAAACAGCTTTAGGACCAAAATCAAAAAAAAAATGTATGAAAATTTGCAAAAATTTCTTTCATAAAAATACACCATTTATTTTTACAGAAATTGCCTTCAGTAATGTTACACTAAATTATATTTTTCACAAAAGCTCGAATTTTTTGTAACAATAACTTACTAAACATTTATTATTAATTACCAACATAACAAAAAAATCTTACAAGAAATAATTTCTACGGAAACAGTAAAAACATTTCTGCGAAAACTTTTCAAATTCAGCCACTATTTGAGAGCACCCTGTATACAGCATCTCGATTTTTTTCGACCAGTAATACAGAGAAAAAGCTCTCTGAATGTGTCATTTCCATGGGGCTCCGCTATCTATTAGTAAAAAACGCCCTGTCACAATTTGTGATATGTGCCAAAAACATGAAAAGTTGCAAAACAATTGAAATAACTCAAAAACGATGGACGATATCATTTTTTTTTACCTTACAAACATTCATTATAATTCAATGGAAACCACAAAAATGCAATGACACAAGGTGTGTTCTATTAAAAAAAGAAAGTTTATATCACCAACGACTTATGGGCCATCCTGTGATTGTCAAAATAGGTTTTTAAGATGCACCCTATAATTAACATATATAATTTTTTCTCATATCTTGTATAATAATGGATACATTGAGCTTTACCGTAGAAATGCATCCGTATATGGGTTTTAGGGATTCTAGTTCGCGCTCATTTGAAGAAATCTTTTTAAAATTGATAAGTCGTGGTGTTCTCAATAACGAATTTTTTCTACGAAAATTTGCTAAAATATAGACTATTAAACCATAAACTCTATAGCTGAAACCACTGCCAAAGTATCAGAAAGAGGGTCTATTTGAAATGGATTTTCCGAAAATGTTTTAGCAAAATGAAGGACAATGATCGTTCAAGCTGAAACTTAAGGCTTTGTAAAACACACTTATTACGACAGTTTTTATACATAATTCGTACTTGTTTCAGATTCGTCGTCTGAAAATTGCCAATTTTGACGTTTCAAATAGCAATTTTGACGTTTTAAGAAGAAAAATTATAAAATTTTCAAAACATTTTTCTGCTACTTGTTGACCTTTTTGCGTCAAGAAAACTTAACCATTCTATGTAATATTCAATGGGTTTTGTTAATCACACAAAATATTTTGTTCTTGCGCTTTCCTCTGATCACCAGTGGCACCCATTTTTTTTCTTCTTTAAATGTCTATAACTTTTTTTGCTTTCAACTTAGAGATCCGAGTTTTGGTATGTAGTATAAGTTTAATAGCAGAAATGCATGTGCCAAATTTGGTTGTCATAGCTCAGTTATTTTCGAAGATACAACAATTTTTCAAAGAAAACCCAAAATTTTCCCGGAAAAACTGGTCCGATTTTCCTGGCTTACGAACTTATCCAAGCCACTTACAAAGATAAGGTACGCGCCAAATTTTATAAAAATCGGACCATTATTTTTTGAAAACACACACACATCTATATATATATATATATATATATATATATATATATATATATATATATATATATATATATATATATATATATATATATATATATATATATATATATATATATATATATATAAAGACAGATCTCCTCATTAGTGATTTTTCGTTTTACGAAAAATTCGCTAAAATTGAACAAATCAAATTAAAACTAATTAAAAATATCTGTTTGGTTTTAAAGATAAAAATGTCAACCGTGCCTTTGCATGCATTCTTGGTATCATACCGTTCATAACATTTTCCAACATTTGTAGCGGAATATTCTCTATTTCAGTTCATAACATTTTACAACATTTGTAGCGGAATATTCTCTATTTCAGTGCATATATTTCACTTCAATGCCTCAATGTTTCAATGATGATTGGCAATGACTATAGACTAAATATGCCCAAACCCAAAAATCACATGACTTTGGGGGCCATTCAGTATCTCCAGATTTTGAGATCAGCCGACCCAGGAACATTTGTCTTAACAATTGCATTGAGTTGCGTGCAGTATGGCGTAGCTTCATCCTGTTGAAACCACATCTTTTCAGGAAAGCGTCGCAGTTCTTGTTGTTAGAATGTTTCCAACATATGCACATGTCGTTGTGAATTTACGATTATGACATTCCCATTGTCATCTTCGAAAAAAGGGACCCAAAATACCCTGATCTGACGCCGCACGCGATTATGTCACTTTCAGGCTATGAGATTAGGGTTGCCAGATGGTCGGGATTCGTCTGGATTCTCCCGACATTTTAAGTGATCTCCAGACTCCCGACAAATCTCAAAATCTCCAGACAAACAGCTTCTCCGAAAGTTCTCTAGGAAACTATCATTTGAAATTGCCGCGCGCTTTCACGTTCATTCTATTTTTGAGAAAACCGTTTTTTGCGTCGAAACTGAGCGTTTTTTAAAACGAGCTATTCAATACTTGCAAGAATGCTATGATTTTTCTGAGAACTCCTTATATAAAAAACTCGCTGTATTGTCTCTAAAAGGTGCAAATTTATTTCCATGGGAAGAGTTATCCACATTGCCCGAAGTACTTAATATTTCAAACGATATTGACCAAGATGCGTTATACACCGATTACTGTTGCCTTCGAGAAATATTTGAACATCTTCCAAAAGACAAAGACATGTCAAATGATAAAATTTGAGCATATTTTTTTTAATGCAACCAGAACGATCTTAAAAATTAAAAAAAAAGAATTATATCATTTGTGTTGTCAATTCCTGTCAGTAATGCTTACTGTGAAGGGGTGTTTAGTTTGCTAAATAATTTGTATACCAAAGAGAGGAATCGTATGGCTTTTGATTTAATAAAAGCCGAGTTAGTAATTAGACTGAACTTTGAAGTAAATTGTTTGAATTTCAAATATTTTCTGAATAGTACTAAAGGAACTAAATTAGTGGACTCTGTAAAGTCCAATGCCAAATACATGCGGCATCCTAAACTTTAAGTGTACCTGAATTAGTTATGTGTCAACAATGTCTTTATATTCAACAATTTAAAAAATAAACTTACGTTTTTATTCTCTATATATATTTCTCCCGACAACAACCTAAAATCCTGACATTTTCAAAATTCCTCCAGATATTTTGGACATCCGATCTGGCAACCCTATATGAGGTGGAACTTGGTGTACCTCCCTTGGATTTTCTTGAGCCCAAAAGTAAGCATTTTGTTTATTGACATAACCACAGTGATGAAAGTATGCTTCATCAGACACAAATAGACGATTAATTGAGCTTGGGTTATTCCTCAAAAGTTCTAAAAAAAGTAAACGCTTGCCTTGCCAAAAAATCTCTATTCTTTAGTTCTTGAGCAATTTGAATTTTGTATGCTTTAGAACCTCAATCTTTATGTAAAATTCTTCTTATGCTAGTTTGTGACATTTGTAAAACTTGAGAATGCCTTCCTGTCGATCGTTGTGATAAAATCCGCCCTTACTCATTCCACATTTTCAGAAGTTCTAGCTGGTACAGGCTTACCAGTTGATTTCATTTTTAGAGCTGACGAACTTGTTCTGAATTGCGCTATCCATATTAAAATGGTATTCCAGGTCGGAGGATTCAAATTGAAACGAGTGAGAAACTGTCTCTTTGTAAGAATAACAAAATGATTATTTTTAAAAACATTTCAACAACAAAAGCGCAATGTTCTGCAAGATTATTCATGTAGTATCAAATTAATAACAGGGATTTTTGTTATTGGTTTCCATTGTTTTCAAGGCATTTTTAAAATGAATATTTTATAATTTCTGGTGCATCTAACTTAATTAAACACCTTTATTTCTGATAAAGCACATTTTGATCCCTGATTTCGGTTATAACCATTATTTTTGGAACTCACTGTATATTTTATTTACTTTTTTTATGCAGAATAAAAATTTTGAGTTGTTTATTAATACGTACCAAAAGATTATTTTTTTTTGGCACTTTTCACAAATAAGTTATTCGACCTCCAAATGTCCGGTCATTTTGGCTTACCTTGAACAAAGAAAAAGTTTGCAAACCCAGGTAAGCAAAATAATAATAACAATCATACAACATTTCACATATTTAAAACTCTACGCCCATTTATATATACATATATATATATATATATATATATATATATATATATATATATATATATATATATATATATATATATATACATGTGCCGGCAAGGAATTCTACAACTTGGAAGTCCTCGGGACAAAGAGCGGGCATAACAAGATGTTCTATGTCAGGTGACCTGGACAGTAAAAGGGTGCATTCGCTCTGTTCCCTGGTAGATCTGTTGGGGGCAGCAGGTGAAGGAACTATGGAAGAAAGCTCATCTGAGCAGTGCCCGTGCAGATAACTGTAAAAAAGAGAGAGGTCACCAACGGCACGTCGGTGGGCAAGAGACGGCAGCCTTTGGGTAAGGGTAGGGTCACCGATGAGACGTATATTCTGAATGGAGTCCAGGATAGCGAGTGTAGAAGCGGCAGTGGCACCCCAGATGTGGGAGCACTATTCGAGGTTTGGCCTTATTTGTGAAGTATATAAGGTATAGAGATTAGCTGGTGAAAAGTATTTGCGAGCCCGGAAGAGGAAACCTAATTTCTTAGCAGCCGCTTCTGCAATTAATGTGACATGTTGGTGCCAATTGAGATTTGGATCCACAGAAATACCAACAAGTGAAAAGGACTCATTCTTTTGAATAAATTGGTTGTTCATTGTGATGGGTCTAGGGCTGGTGTATCTCTTATGAGATAGAAAGCAAGACTGAGATTTGGTGGTGTTGAATTGTACAAGATTTCAACTTCCCAAGTCTAATATTTTTAGGAGATTCACAGAGAGAACCCTCCATGAGTCTGTGATCCTCATCTAATTGGGCTAAAGAGACAGACTTAGAATATTGTATATTTGAGTGGAGGGTGCTGTCGTCCGCGTAACTGTGAACTGGGTTGGATGTGCTAGAGAGGTCATTCATGTAGAGAATAAACAAAGTAGGGGCTAAAGCTGAACCTTGAGGGACTCCTGCATTAACTGGATACAGTTTAGAGGAATGGCCATACACGACAGCAGAAATACTCGGGTTGGAGGGGAAATTTGCTGTCCAGGTACAGAGTTTTGGTGGTAGGCCATAGGCCGGAAGTTTATTAAGCAGCGCTGCGTGCCAGACCTGGTCTAATGCTTTGGATATGTCTAGAGCAACAATCTGTGATTCACCGTGTAGTTCCATAGGCTTGTTCCAAGAATGGGTGACAAAGGAAAGGAGGTCGGCAGTTGATATGCGCTGACGGAATCCATACTGCCTGATGTGGATTAGACTCTGGTTTTCAAGAAATTTTAGTAATTCGGTGTTTTGATCTAAACTGGCTATATGCCATGCCAAACATGTCAAATTCGGAACAAAATCTGTCGCTACTATAAACTACTTTGCTGAGAGGACTGTATTTGCTGTAGTACGGTGTAAATCACTACCCAGTATGCCAGGATTACGAACAGTACATGGACAAACTCTTATTCTGAATTGAGACAGGAATCGCAGCTATCTAGAATTCTAACACAAAATTTTGACAAATCTACGCTGAACATTTTCAATTCTATCAATATGCACAGAGTAGTGAGGTGAACAAATCACTGAACAATCGTCAAATAAAGACCGTGCAACCAATGAATAGAAGACAGTCAATATACGGACACTGCTAAAAAAGTCAATGATTCTACTTATCAGACCCAACATTCTTGAAGTAATGGCGTCAATGTGGAGTTACATCCTAAGCTGTGAATCAAACGTGACACCCAGATCACGAACAGTATCATCCCACCTCCAGGAGATAACATCAATGAGATGATCAGAATCTGCCGTGGTAAACAGAGAGGAAGGTCTACGGGAAAACTTCATCATGAAACACTTATGTCTATGTATATTTGAATAAATATCATGGCACCATAAAGACAAGCACTCCAAATCATGGGCAATTGCCGACATTTCAGCAGCTGTATAGACAGAAGTGAAAAATGTTATATCATCTGCAAACATTAAGTAAGGTGACCTGAAGGACATTTCAATATAATTGATCAAAATTCTGGACGCAGCAAGTGTGTTATGGTAGTGAATTTTCATTAAAATGTTTTTAATAGCAAATATGTGTGTTTTTTTAAGAAAACAGGCATCAAATTTGGCTACCAGTATAACCTATATAGTAGAAACAATGTGCCATGTTTCGTCAAAATAACTTTATTGTTTGAAAATGTGCAAAAATTAAACTTAAAATGTTTCCGAAAAAACTGGGTCCTTGGTCAACCTTATAGGTTAATAGCAAATTGAGCTATTCAAATTTGAAGCATTTAATGAAAATCCGCTACCATAACGCACTTGCTGCGTCCCGAATTTCTTTTCTAACAAACATTTGTAGCGGAATATTCTCTATTTCAGTGCATATATTTCACTTCAATGCCTCAATGTTTCAATGATGATTGGCAATGACTATAGACTAAATATGCCCAAACCCAAAAATCACATGACTTTGGGGGCCATTCAGTATCTCCAGATTTTGAGATCAGCCGACCCAGGAACATTTGTCTTAACAATTGCATTGAGTTGCGTGCAGTATGGCGTAGCTTCATCCTGTTGAAACCACATCTTTTCAGGAAAGCGTCGCAGTTCTTGTTGTTAGAATGTTTCCAACATATGCACATGTCGTTGTGAATTTACGATTATGACATTCCCATTGTCATCTTCGAAAAAAGGGACCCAAAATACCCTGATCTGACGCCGCACGCGATTATGTCACTTTCAGGCTATGAGATTAGGGTTGCCAGATGGTCGGGATTCGTCTGGATTCTCCCGACATTTTAAGTGATCTCCAGACTCCCGACAAATCTCAAAATCTCCAGACAAACAGCTTCTCCGAAAGTTCTCTAGGAAACTATCATTTGAAATTGCCGCGCGCTTTCACGTTCATTCTATTTTTGAGAAAACCGTTTTTTGCGTCGAAACTGAGCGTTTTTTAAAACGAGCTATTCAATACTTGCAAGAATGCTATGATTTTTCTGAGAACTCCTTATATAAAAAACTCGCTGTATTGTCTCTAAAAGGTGCAAATTTATTTCCATGGGAAGAGTTATCCACATTGCCCGAAGTACTTAATATTTCAAACGATATTGACCAAGATGCGTTATACACCGATTACTGTTGCCTTCGAGAAATATTTGAACATCTTCCAAAAGACAAAGACATGTCAAATGATAAAATTTGAGCATATTTTTTTTAATGCAACCAGAACGATCTTAAAAATTAAAAAAAAGAATTATATCATTTGTGTTGTCAATTCCTGTCAGTAATGCTTACTGTGAAGGGGTGTTTAGTTTGCTAAATAATTTGTATACCAAAGAGAGGAATCGTATGGCTTTTGATTTAATAAAAGCCGAGTTAGTAATTAGACTGAACTTTGAAGTAAATTGTTTGAATTTCAAATATTTTCTGAATAGTACTAAAGGAACTAAATTAGTGGACTCTGTAAAGTCCAATGCCAAATACATGCGGCATCCTAAACTTTAAGTGTACCTGAATTAGTTATGTGTCAACAATGTCTTTATATTCAACAATTTAAAAAATAAACTTACGTTTTTATTCTCTATATATATTTCTCCCGACAACAACCTAAAATCCTGACATTTTCAAAATTCCTCCAGATATTTTGGACATCCGATCTGGCAACCCTATATGAGGTGGAACTTGGTGTACCTCCCTTGGATTTTCTTGAGCCCAAAAGTAAGCATTTTGTTTATTGACATAACCACAGTGATGAAAGTATGCTTCATCAGACACAAATAGACGATTAATTGAGCTTGGGTTATTCCTCAAAAGTTCTAAAAAAAGTAAACGCTTGCCTTGCCAAAAAATCTCTATTCTTTAGTTCTTGAGCAATTTGAATTTTGTATGCTTTAGAACCTCAATCTTTATGTAAAATTCTTCTTATGCTAGTTTGTGACATTTGTAAAACTTGAGAATGCCTTCCTGTCGATCGTTGTGATAAAATCCGCCCTTACTCATTCCACATTTTCAGAAGTTCTAGCTGGTACAGGCTTACCAGTTGATTTCATTTTTAGAGCTGACGAACTTGTTCTGAATTGCGCTATCCATATTAAAATGGTATTCCAGGTCGGAGGATTCAAATTGAAACGAGTGAGAAACTGTCTCTTTGTAAGAATAACAAAATGATTATTTTTAAAAACATTTCAACAACAAAAGCGCAATGTTCTGCAAGATTATTCATGTAGTATCAAATTAATAACAGGGATTTTTGTTATTGGTTTCCATTGTTTTCAAGGCATTTTTAAAATGAATATTTTATAATTTCTGGTGCATCTAACTTAATTAAACACCTTTATTTCTGATAAAGCACATTTTGATCCCTGATTTCGGTTATAACCATTATTTTTGGAACTCACTGTATATTTTATTTACTTTTTTTATGCAGAATAAAAATTTTGAGTTGTTTATTAATACGTACCAAAAGATTATTTTTTTTTGGCACTTTTCACAAATAAGTTATTCGACCTCCAAATGTCCGGTCATTTTGGCTTACCTTGAACAAAGAAAAAGTTTGCAAACCCAGGTAAGCAAAATAATAATAACAATCATACAACATTTCACATATTTAAAACTCTACGCCCATTTATATATACATATATATATATATATATATATATATATATATATATATATATATATATATATATATATATATATATATATATATATATATATATATATATATATACATGTGCCGGCAAGGAATTCTACAACTTGGAAGTCCTCGGGACAAAGAGCGGGCATAACAAGATGTTCTATGTCAGGTGACCTGGACAGTAAAAGGGTGCATTCGCTCTGTTCCCTGGTAGATCTGTTGGGGGCAGCAGGTGAAGGAACTATGGAAGAAAGCTCATCTGAGCAGTGCCCGTGCAGATAACTGTAAAAAAGAGAGAGGTCACCAACGGCACGTCGGTGGGCAAGAGACGGCAGCCTTTGGGTAAGGGTAGGGTCACCGATGAGACGTATATTCTGAATGGAGTCCAGGATAGCGAGTGTAGAAGCGGCAGTGGCACCCCAGATGTGGGAGCACTATTCGAGGTTTGGCCTTATTTGTGAAGTATATAAGGTATAGAGATTAGCTGGTGAAAAGTATTTGCGAGCCCGGAAGAGGAAACCTAATTTCTTAGCAGCCGCTTCTGCAATTAATGTGACATGTTGGTGCCAATTGAGATTTGGATCCACAGAAATACCAACAAGTGAAAAGGACTCATTCTTTTGAATAAATTGGTTGTTCATTGTGATGGGTCTAGGGCTGGTGTATCTCTTATGAGATAGAAAGCAAGACTGAGATTTGGTGGTGTTGAATTGTACAAGATTTCAACTTCCCAAGTCTAATATTTTTAGGAGATTCACAGAGAGAACCCTCCATGAGTCTGTGATCCTCATCTAATTGGGCTAAAGAGACAGACTTAGAATATTGTATATTTGAGTGGAGGGTGCTGTCGTCCGCGTAACTGTGAACTGGGTTGGATGTGCTAGAGAGGTCATTCATGTAGAGAATAAACAAAGTAGGGGCTAAAGCTGAACCTTGAGGGACTCCTGCATTAACTGGATACAGTTTAGAGGAATGGCCATACACGACAGCAGAAATACTCGGGTTGGAGGGGAAATTTGCTGTCCAGGTACAGAGTTTTGGTGGTAGGCCATAGGCCGGAAGTTTATTAAGCAGCGCTGCGTGCCAGACCTGGTCTAATGCTTTGGATATGTCTAGAGCAACAATCTGTGATTCACCGTGTAGTTCCATAGGCTTGTTCCAAGAATGGGTGACAAAGGAAAGGAGGTCGGCAGTTGATATGCGCTGACGGAATCCATACTGCCTGATGTGGATTAGACTCTGGTTTTCAAGAAATTTTAGTAATTCGGTGTTTTGATCTAAACTGGCTATATGCCATGCCAAACATGTCAAATTCGGAACAAAATCTGTCGCTACTATAAACTACTTTGCTGAGAGGACTGTATTTGCTGTAGTACGGTGTAAATCACTACCCAGTATGCCAGGATTACGAACAGTACATGGACAAACTCTTATTCTGAATTGAGACAGGAATCGCAGCTATCTAGAATTCTAACACAAAATTTTGACAAATCTACGCTGAACATTTTCAATTCTATCAATATGCACAGAGTAGTGAGGTGAACAAATCACTGAACAATCGTCAAATAAAGACCGTGCAACCAATGAATAGAAGACAGTCAATATACGGACACTGCTAAAAAAGTCAATGATTCTACTTATCAGACCCAACATTCTTGAAGTAATGGCGTCAATGTGGAGTTACATCCTAAGCTGTGAATCAAACGTGACACCCAGATCACGAACAGTATCATCCCACCTCCAGGAGATAACATCAATGAGATGATCAGAATCTGCCGTGGTAAACAGAGAGGAAGGTCTACGGGAAAACTTCATCATGAAACACTTATGTCTATGTATATTTGAATAAATATCATGGCACCATAAAGACAAGCACTCCAAATCATGGGCAATTGCCGACATTTCAGCAGCTGTATAGACAGAAGTGAAAAATGTTATATCATCTGCAAACATTAAGTAAGGTGACCTGAAGGACATTTCAATATAATTGATCAAAATTCTGGACGCAGCAAGTGTGTTATGGTAGTGAATTTTCATTAAAATGTTTTTAATAGCAAATATGTGTGTTTTTTTAAGAAAACAGGCATCAAATTTGGCTACCAGTATAACCTATATAGTAGAAACAATGTGCCATGTTTCGTCAAAATAACTTTATTGTTTGAAAATGTGCAAAAATTAAACTTAAAATGTTTCCGAAAAAACTGGGTCCTTGGTCAACCTTATAGGTTAATAGCAAATTGAGCTATTCAAATTTGAAGCATTTAATGAAAATCCGCTACCATAACGCACTTGCTGCGTCCCGAATTTCTTTTCTAACAAACATGCATTATATTTCGATGGAAAATGCAAAAATCCAATAAGGCGTGTTCGATTAAAAAAAGAGAATTTGTATCACCAGCGACTTATGGGCCAGCCTGTGATTGTAAAATTCTTCTTTAAGATGTAGTTCAAGACAACCTATAATTAATGTATACAATTATTTTTTTTCGTATCTTGTAACAGATATATTGAACTTTATTGATTTTTTACGACAATTCGACAAAAATTATATACTATTAAACGATAAACTCTATATTAGCTATAGAGTAGCCTTAGCGGCTACTGCCAAAGCATCAGAGAAAGGGTCTATTTGAAATTAATTTTCGGGAAACATTTGTAAAATGAAGGACAATGACGGTTGAATCTAAGATTTCAGGCTTTGTAAAACATTCTTCTTGAGACATTTTCTTTTCATAGCTCCTATTAGTTTCAGGTTCTTTGCCTAAATGTTGCCAATTTTGACGTTTTAAATCGCGACGTTTTGATGAAAACCCCAATTAATTTTTTTTAACTTACAGAGCTAAATTCTGGTAGGTAATTTACTTATAATGATAATAAACCTGCGTACAAAATTTGGTTGTCCTTACTTTGTTATTTCCGGAGATATGAATTTTTTTCCAAAGAAACACAAAAATTTCTGGGAAAATCTGGGCCGATTTTCCTGACTAACGAACTTATCCAAGCCACTTGCAAAAGGAAGGTATTCACCAAATTTAGTTAAAATCGGCCCATTACTTTTTGAGTTATCGGTGTGATATATATATATATATATATATATATATATATATATATATATATATATATATATATATATATATATATATATATATATGTATATATATATATATAAATATAAATATATATATATATATATATATATATATATATATATATATATATATATAAACATATAAAAATTGAAACTGACCCCGGATATGTGTTCTAGGGGGCCAGATTGGCGCTCATTTGAAGAAATTTTTTCAAACTTCAAAAGTCGGGATCTCCTCATTAGTAATTTTTTTTAAAGAAAATTCATTAAAATGCCGAACACAAGTGGTCCAAGATATGAACCTTGTGGAACCCCAGAAGCAACATATATAAGATCAGAGTAACACCCACTAACTTTAACTCTTATTAACATTGGCTGGACAGTGAGATGGATATTCAGCATCCGATATACCATATCGAATACTGAATAATCTATTTCGGTATAATATCGAATGCAACCGCGCCCCTTATTATAGGAATGTAATTGAATATGCTAGGAAGTTGGTTATCAAGATTAGTTTAAATGAATCTAAATAAAAGACGTCAATATAAATTTCTGTGATTTGTTTTCGTGTTCTTATTTGTTTAAACATCGGTATGGTTAGTCAACAGTTAAAACTTATGTTCTTGAATTTTGCGTATTTTTTGTGTGTTATAAACATGTGTATAACAAAAACGTAAATTTATGACAGACATCTAGTAAATAAAATATCGTAAGATTATTTTGGATGTTGCAATTCTTAACAACTTATCTATAACAAACAAGGAAGAGCATTGAATTCTGTTAAAACGTTATTGAGATAACTGATAATTTAGTTATCAGCTGAATTCTAATTTCATTAAGGTTCTTACTCTCTTTCACGGATTAATAGGGGTTATCAACTTCTCGTTTAATAATATAAATATATTTTTACAAACTTAAAATTAAATTTCTAATGTAGGATAATACAAATTGAGTTGACACAATGAGAATTCTAATTGAATTTTGGAAATCTAAACCATTTTAATACATTATTTATACAGTTAACATTAAGGAGTTATACTTTGGTTATATAGGTGATAAAGTCTGATGTATCCGTTCATATAAAAGACCTCAAAAGAAGTGATTTACAAATTTATAGACTACCCTAATAGCCGTATATGGGACTGTGAACGTCCACAAGTCACTGTGAAGAGGCAATTGCATTTGCGGAAATTGGTGTGCATTTTGGTCTGTGGGTGTCATTGGTCCATATTTTTGTAAAATCTTGAAGAAGAGACCGTTACCGCCAATTTTGGGTGTTATGGCCTGAACTTGGTGATTTTAATCTAGACCACATGTGGTTTCAGCAAGACATCGATACAAGCCACACAACATGTCCAATTTTGGCGTTAGTGCGCGAAAAGTTTCCAAAATTATACACTGCCTTAAACTGCCAAAATTGCCATATATGGGACGCTGAAAACCCACACGTTACTGTAGAGGGGCAACTGCATTCGCGAAAAGTGATTGCTTCGTGTATTTTGGTCTGGAGGTGTCATTGCTCCATATTTTAGTGATTTTTTATTTAGAAAAATTCACTAATAGAGAGGTATCGATGGTGAGACTTTGCAAAAAAATTTTCAAATGAGCGCGACTACCACCCCTAAAACCCATATCCGGGGTCAGTTTCAATTTATATATATATATATATATATATATATATATATATATATATATATATATATATATATATATATATATACAGAAGAGATCCTGTGAAGAGCATACGATACGGTGACACCATATTGACAGACTCTAAGGAAATGGCGGACGCTTTTAATGAGTGTTATTCGACCGTAGGAAAAATATTGACACAAAAGATACCTCCAACTGATCCTAGGAATAAAAGCACACGAAACTACATTCACTTTTTTTGGTGCCTACAGATGAAAGAGAGGTAATCGGATATATAATGGGTATGAAGGTGAAGAAGGCTCCTGGGGTAGATTCAATTACTGTGGAAAATTTAAAGGAGGTTGCACATGTCATTGCAAGCCCTCTCACAATTTTAATAAATAGATCCCTAGAAACTGGTGTGTTTCCAGATCTACTATAAGAATCAGTTATTAAACCATTACAAAGGAGGAGATAAAAATGAAATATCTAATTATAGGCCTATATCTTTGATATCAAACATTGATAAATATTCGAAAAAATTATTTATAAAAGAATAGCCGATTATATGGAAAAGTATAATCTTATTGCCGGGTCTCAGTTTGGATTTAGAGAGGGATTGTCAACGCAGAATGCTTTAAACGCTCTGACTGCACAAATATATTCAGCTCTGGATAAACAGAAACAAAGCATCTGTATATTTCTGTATGTCTCTAGGTGTTGCACAGCTGTCAGATTATTATCGTAAATGCAGTAAGATATTTTATCATCCATCAGAAGAGCAAACAAGTTAAAGCTGAATTTTCTCTTTTGACATCAGGTTTGCCTTGAGCCCAGTATGGTAAATATTATGTCTGTTAAATATTCCTTCATGGGACATCTTTGTTTCGTCGGTCCAAATTATGCTTTTCAGAAATAAAGGATCGTTGCGGTGTCTTTCAAGGAGAGTGTGATAAAATTCAATTCGGTGGGCTGGGTCGTTCGGTTCCAGAGCTTGTACACTTATAAATTTATAATTATGCATCTTATGCTTAGACAATATTCTCTGTATGGAGGAACGTGCTATGTTCATGTCATGTTCAGTTGAACGTATTGACGCCATTGGATGAGCTTCGAAATAAGACAGCACAGAAATTTGTGTGTCTTCGTCTTCTGTAACTAGAACTGATCTTGATGTTTGTTTAATCGTGCAACTTCCCGTTCTCAAGGAATTGGTTTCATAACGTCTGAATTTCAACGCAGTCATTGGCGAGGACTCGGGATACCTATCATTAAACAGCCGACATGTTCTGCTGACCACTCTGTTGCACTCTCCATTAAAATAAAATAAATTCAGCAATTGTTTGAATAGCTGGCATTATCCATTATAACGTAGAATTCCTATTAATTCAGACAACAAAGACAAAATAACTGACGTTGTGAATGACAGAAATATAAAACTGACAATAAACGTAAAAATGTCAAACATCACATAGCACTCTTAGAATTCACACAGATTTTAGACGTACTGCTAAATTTGTCTTTTTTTGGTAAACCGCAAATATCTCGACAATTATCAACTTCAGGTATAGCAAATGCTAATACAGTTTGAAAGAGAATTATCTGCTATATTCAATGAGAAGGTAATATACAGGATCTTCTATTTGAAATAAATGAGTTATTCTAGTTTAAAACACACCAAATTCTAATACATTCTACAAAACACCCTGTATATGAAACAAGTTTTCCTCACAATCATGTCGAAGGTTAATGTCCTTGGAACGTGTCTGACAAATTAAAGAATTTTCAGCATCCTAACACGGCACGAAATCACCTTCATTAAGTCAGCCTCCCCTTGAACAGAATTCTCAAATAAATTGACATAACTCGAAAACAGTTGAAGAGAGGGAGAGCATACCCTAATAACTTTTAACCTAAAATTAGATGAGTATTCTAAAAATGCAATAATATACAGGATGGTCTATTTCAAATAAAGATGTTTATATCTATTTACTGTGTAACCAGAAGTCCGCCATTTTGGAAATTATTTCCATTAAATAGAGCATCTTTGGAAACCCCTGCATACAAATTTTCAACACTCAAAAATGTCTATTTTTGGAAATAATTTAATACATTACTCGACATGGGATACCCTGTATATATATATATATATATATATATATATATATATATATATATATATATATATGTATGTATATATATATGTATGTATGTATATATATATATATATATATATATATATATATATATATATATATATATATATATATATATATATATATATATATATATATATATATATATAAATTGAAACTGACCCCGGATATAGATTCTAGGGTTCCTAGATTGCGCTAATTTGAAGAAATATTTTCAAAATTCAAAAGTCGGGATCTCCCCATTAGTGAATTTTTTCTAAGAAAATTCACTAAAAATGTCGGTGCCTTCAAATATCATGTTGAATGTGCCCGATCCTTTTTGAACCTCGGTGGTGAGAACCCTGTTGGCGTGAAGACAATTGTCACGGGATGAAACTATGGTTCTCTACTATATGATCCTTTTTCCAGAAGGGAGTTGATGGGATGGAGGCGTAAAGGAGAAGCACGGCTAAGAAAGTTCAAGGTGTGTCAGTCGACAAAAAAAGTGATGGCTACGAGTTTTTGGGATTGTGAGAGTATTCTTATCATAGACTTTAAAGAACACTACACCACAGTCAACGGGTCATATTATGCAACACTCTTGCGTAAATTACGACAAAATATTCGGGAGAAAAGACGTGGGAAACTGACCAGAGGCGTGCATTTGCTCCATGACAATGCACCCGTGCACACTGCTGGGATATTAAAATAAAACGTAAAAAAATTAAACTGACCCCGGAATTGGAGTAGTTATAGGGATCCTACTTCGCACTCATTTAAAGAAATTGTTTCAAAAGTCGGGATTTCCCCATTAGTGATTTTTTTTTCTACGAAAATTCACTAAAAACTAGTTTCTTTATTAAAAAACACTATTTTGGTGTGATCATCTTCAATGTAGTGTATCTGTTGTAAAGAACCCACATTTTAATAGCAAGTAATTAATATAAAACGTGATATATTTACTCTAGAAAAACATTATCATTACCTATATAAAATGAGACCTACCTCGATTACACCTCAGTCCAAAATATCCAGACCCTTCACATCTGCACTTGTAGCCTGGCCTTTGTGAAATCTGAATACAAACACCTTCATGTAAGCAAGGATTTGGATTGCAGATATCTCTCTTCTTTCCTAAAGTACGATTAAATTATTTTTTTATCTGAATGTTAAATAATACTATTATCAACAACCTCTGAGAGCTGCCTGACATTCAGCCATATTGTCATATCTGTATTCTGATATACATCCTATACCACAAGAACACACTCTGTTTTGAATCCGACAACCCTGCCTTGTCTGGTCCATATCACATGATGAACATAATTCTAAACCTATAAAAGAAGGGGGAAAATTAGTATTGTTAAAATGTTTTTTTTTGGTTTTTTTTTTGCTAGAAGGTTAATATAAAATTTCAGGACGCAGCAAGTGCGTTATAGTAGCGTAAGAATTGTACACTATTATCTATTATTATACGGCAAATTAAAAAAGTTTATACTTTAAACTTACACAGACCTTGAAGATTGATTTCACAGGTCCTAGTATGCGCACATGTGAGAAATTCTTGCGAAAGTGTTACCATCAGTATCTCTCTATTATCAAACAAATCTTGCGTTCTAACTCCTTTTGAGGAAAATGCCAAAAACTCAATTTTCTATGAAGCTAAAGAACTAAATTTTGCTATATCTGGTGCCAGTGTAAGTCTCTTTAAAAGAAACTTGTATTACAAATTTAATTAAAGTTATACAAAAGATTTCCAGAAGGAAACTTAAATCATATTTATAAAAAAGTTCGGGACGCAGCAAGTGCGTTGTGGTAGTGAATATTCATTAAATGCTACACATTTGAATAACTCAATTTTCTATATACTTAAAAAGTTGAATTTAGGATGTAGTGAGGTCTTTCCCAAGGCAGCATACCGAATTTCATTAAAATAACTTTGTAATTTTCGGAGAAAAAAGTTTTTTCGAAAGAAAACCTTGTCCGATTTTCCTGGCTAACGAACTCATCCAAGCCATCAATAAAAGAAAGGTACTTGCCGAGTTTTATCCAAATCGGTTAATTATTTTTTGAGTTATCGGTTGGATACACACAAACGCTCACCATTGATACCTCTCTATTAGTGATTTTTTTACAAAAATTCACTAAACGTAAACTATTTGCCAAATTATGAACGTAGCAGCTATTTTTCCTTATTAATCTCCAGTATGCTTTCGTTTTAGTCAACCTAATAAAACCGGTTTCTTTTTTGAATATCAACAATAACAAAATTATAATTTCAGACCCAAATGCGAAAAACTTATTTAGGCGCTTGAAACAAAAATGAGATCTAGTTCAAAACGTATGAAATCTGTGCACTATTGTTTCTCCAAATGTCAAAATAAAACATAAAAAATACATTCATCAAACTGGATTCGATCGCGTAACCTTCTGCTTATGAGGCAAGCGTGACGCCT
This sequence comes from Tillus elongatus, assembly GCA_964006375.1. NCBI lineage: Eukaryota > Metazoa > Arthropoda > Insecta > Coleoptera > Cleridae > Tillus > Tillus elongatus. Next base: position 45,984,083 of record OZ023263.1, on the reverse strand, counting down.
ATCAGCCATTTAGGCATACATCAACTCACGTTTTGTTTACATTATATCGGCTTCATGCCCCGGATATTATAGTCAAAGTATACATAACAATTAATTACAGAATTAGTAGAATTACCATTGAAACACATCCCACGACTGTTTCGGTCTTCTGTGACGTCTTATGTTTAAGTTCAAAGATTGATTTTGGTTTATAGGCACCCAAATTAGCGCTTATCTGAAGAAATTTTTTCAAAACCTTTTTATCGTGACCTCTCTATTAGCGAATTTTTCGTAATGAAAATTCGCTAATAATATGAATAGATATTGTGGGAGGATTGGATTATAAATTTGAAAAGGGCCAACGATTGTTGATCATTATTGTTGTGATAAAAACATAGTTCTTATGTAAACCGATGACAAATTATATACACTGTGGTTTTATAGTTAGTAGAAAGGAATCATGAATAGAGACATATCACGAGTTTCTAGAAAATTTTCTTCAAATGAGCGTAAATTGTAGGCCCAGTAGTACTCATTTCAGGATCAGTTTAAATTTTATGTATACCTATATATCCAAGGTGTTCGGAAATAATGATTAGCAAAAAACTCTGGGGTTGATTCTACTTGAAGAATTAATGCAACAAATTTCTAAAACTCAGAAGTAACGGAGTTACAGGCTCTTGATCTTTTTTTTGTTCCAATCAGTTTTGCTTAACGACTTTTTTGTTAGTTAATCTTATATTTTTATGCCAAATTTGACGTGAATCGCTTAGATACAAAGGGATGGGACTGCCCTCCTCCTGTAAACATACTGACACAAGTTTTTGTTAGAACATTTTTATAATCTTCGACGGCACGTTAAACCAAAAAATCTACAAAAAAGTTTTCTGGTTACATTGCAATAAACAGAGCTGTTTCCGAAAAAAAAACCTTTTTAAAATACTCTTGCACAGAATCAATACAAAATCTTTTTTTTACATTTTTAATGTTAACAAAGCGTGCTTGGGAAACATACGCCGTAGTTGCCTGGGAAATAAGCTTATGTGGAATTGTTCCCAACGAAACTAGCGCGAATGTATTCAAAGCTCACTTTGTTAATATTCAAACTGTGAAGAAGAAGTTATTCATGCAATAGTCATTAAGAGCGTTTTTCTCGAAAACTGCTCATTTTATGTCAATGCGCCAAGAGGAACTTTGTAATAACTTTTTCTAATAACGTGCTGTCAAAATTTTTTAAAATGTTTTAACAAGAAAGTTGCGACGTCATTATCTACAGGTAAAAGGCAGTTTCCGCCCTTTGTCTTTAAGTGATTAACGTCAAATTTGACAAAAAATAGAAAATTACATTTATTACTAGCGTAGCAAAATTTTAAAAGTCGATTCACAAAAAAGTGATAAAAGAAAATTGATCAAAAGAAATTGAAGAGCCTGTAACTCTGCGCTCTCCTTGAGTTTGTGAAAAAAATCTTATAGGAACTTGTTGCATTATTTGTTCGAGTAGTGTTTTGATCATCATCAAAAAAGTCACAGAAACCTGTAGAGGATATTATATAGATGACAATGGCGACAAGGTTAGGAACAAAAGGAACATAGCAAATGTTTTCAACAATTAGCATGCAGACATGGGTAAGAAACTGCCGACTGTTTGTTTCTGATGGCAGGTCTTCCAAGAGGAGCGTTTCCCGAGAAACCGACTCGGCCTATTTGTCTCGTAAACGACAGCGAAATTGAGAAATATATTAAGGAACTGAAAGCTCATAAAGCATCTGGGTTGGATGGAGTAACAGCTGAAATATTGAAGGAAATTTTCCTCTAAGTTCTATCTCCGTTGGTTTATCTCATAAACTGGGCTTTTGAATCTGGAATACCTATGCCCAACAGCATTTAAAATGACAATCATTAAACCACCAAACACATTAAACAATCGGGTTCAACGTCTGAAGTTCCTAATTATCGACCAATTACTGCCAATTAAAAAAATTATGGACCTATTTTGGCAAATTTGGTGCGTTCCTTTTGCAAGTGGCTTGGATAAGTTCGTTAGCCAGGAAAATCGGACAACCATTCTTTCCGGGAAAATTATTGGGTTTTCTTGAATACTTTTGTATCTCCGGAAAGAAATGGCAACCAAATTTGGTACGCAGGTTAGAAAAAGTGTAGTTCATACCAAAATTTAGAATTCTAGGTACAAAGAACAAAGGTTATAGTCGTTATAAGGAAAAAAAAGGGTGCCACTGATGACCAGACAAACGCACAATACCAAAATATTATGTGTGTGTGTGTAACAAAATCTATTGTATATTACAAACAAAGATTCAGTTTTTGGCGCAAAAAAGTCAAGAAGTACCAGAAAAATTACTTTGCAAATTTGATAGTTTTTCTTCTTAAAACGTCAAAGTCGCGATCTGAGACGTCAAAATTGGCAAATTTTAGGCAACAAACCTGAACCGAATTGTAGAGAAAATGTGGTAAGAAGTGTGTTTTCATTTTACTAAAATATTTACAGAAAATTCATTTCAAATAGACTCTTCCTGTGATGCATTGGCAGTAGTTTTAGTTATAGAGTTTATGATTAGTCTATAATTTGAAGCGAATTTTCGTAGAAGTTTGCTAATGACGAGATCGCGACTTTTAAATGTTGAAAGGATTTCTTCAAATGAGCGCAAACTATGCCTCGTAGAACCCATATCCGGGGATAGTTTAAGTTCTTATCTGTGTACATGTATACAGTCTGACGCATTTTTATGGTAGAGCTCAATATATTCGTGATTATACAAGATACAAGAAAAAATCGTATTCGTTAATTATAGGGTGTCATGAGCTTCAAATTCCAATAACTTAATGTGCCATTAACCTGAGGTTCGTTGGCTAGGAAACCAATTTTTTTACATTTTTAGTCAATTTTCATTAAGAAAATTCACTAGAGGTATCGATGGTAAGATTTTTGGAAAATTTCTTCAAATGAGCGCAAATTAGGGCCTCTAAAACCCAAATCCAAGGTCAGTTGAAAAGTATATATATATATATATATATATATATATATATATATATATATATATATATATATATATATATATATATCCAACCGATAACTCAAAAAATACTTCACCAATCGAAACCAAATTTGGCAATTCCCTCCATTTTCTTAATAGCTTGGATGAGTTCGTTTGACAGTTTTGACACTCACATACTTTCAGAAAAAAATATGAAAAACTGTTGGAAAAGCCAATATATTTTAAATTACTAGAAGTATGAAACTAAAACTAGCGTTCCTCGCCTCCCTATTCACGCATTTGAAAATATTCGAGATACTGTTAGACATTTATTTAGTAATGTGCTCGTGCTCCGTCCTGCTGGAACTTGTGAGTTTGATCGATCAGGATATAAGGTTGCCAAAGTTGGCACAACATTATTTTGGAACAGTGATAAATAATTTTCTCTATTCGAATTGCCATCAATTAAAAAACGACCAATGACATGGTTTCCAAGTATTCCTGCACAAACATTAATCATTTCAGGGTATTGCGTATGATCTCGTCTCATCCAGTGTGGATTTTCTTTAGACCAGTATAGACAATTTTGACGAATACCATGGTTATGAAGTGTAAAACTGCGCTCATCAGAAAACAAAACATGTTCTGTAGTTGGATAATATTCTTATCTTACATTTCCATTATTTGTTCACAAAAAGACGTTCTTCCATCAAAATAAAAAAATTATAGAGATGCAATTTATTTTCCTTCAATATTCGAATAATCGATGAATAGCTACAATCCAATGTTGTAGCTGCTTGTCAACTTGAAGTTTGTGGGTTCTCCTCAAACTTAAGCATTACATCCAATTTGCTATCATTACTCAGTGCTCGGATTATACAGGGTCGCTGATAAGTCTGGAAACGGTCCATTATCCGGGAAAATATACAAGGTGTCGAAAAAAGTTTTATACAAAAGTTTTTGGGTTCTTCAATGTCTACTAGGCGGTGATAATTTCATTTATACAGGGTTGGTCATACAGGCGTGGCACACCAATATTAATTTTTTTTAATGGAACACCCTATATATTATTCGATATTTCAATCCTTCTCTTAATTTTGAGCAACATTTATCAGAAGCATGATGTACATAAACTCAATCGTTTCCGGGTAAAAAAATAAATAAAAATAAACGCTATTGTTTTTAAAATCTATTGGATGAAGAACAAAAATAAATGAAAAGTAGAATATCTCTTGAAAACACTCTGTGAGTGTGAAAAGAACCGGTTGCGATGTTTTTAACATTGTTTGAAATCCTATTTTATAAGATGTTCAAAGTGTTCTCCATTGACCTCCTGCCAATAATGAATTCGCTTAACAAAACATTGCACTGCATTAACAAGAGCGTTTTGAGGAATGTTATTAATTTCATGCACAATCCTTGCTTGCAACTCTTCAATATTCTGCGGTCTATTTTGGTAAATTAAATTTTTTACATGACCCCACAAAAAAAAGTCAAGCGGCGTCATGTCGGGAGACCTAGCTGGCCATTCAATAGTTCCCCTGCGCCCTATCCATCTGCCAGGAAAGGTTTGATTCAGATATTCCCGTACCTCAATTCCAAAATGAGGGGGTGCCCCATCCTGCTGAAACCATATTTCTTCCGCTGGTAGATTTGGGTCGTTATTGTTCGGAAATAATCGACTTACGTCTGGAACAATTGATTCTTGCAAAAGTGTCAAATATCGAGCAGAGTTCAAATTACCGTGTATAAAATAAGGTCCTATGATATGTCCACCAATAATAGCACACCAAACATTTACTTTTTGCGGTCTTTGGGTGTGAATTTGTTCCATCCAATGTGGGTTTTCGTCTGACCAGTACCTACAGTTGTGTCGGTTGACTTGTCCATTCAAACAAAATGTAGATTCGTCGGAAAACAAAATGTGGTTGGCAAAGTTAAAATTTTGGCGTAACTTCTCCATAATAAGTTCACAGAACTCGATTCTGCGATCAAAATCGTCTTCACTCAGTTCTTGCAATAAATGAATTTTATATGGACGGAACTTTTCCCGCTTCGTAATCTTTTGAATTGAATATCGACTCATATTGTGATTTAAAGCCAATTGCTGTGCCGAAGTTTTCGGATTTTCCACCACATCCAATATAACATTCAAAGAATTTTCTTCATTTGTAACGGTTACTGGCCTTCCAGTTCTAGGTTTATCCTTGATACCGCCAGTTTCGTGAAAACGATGCAAAGTTTTCGAAACTGTGGATTTGGAGATCGATTCCCGCTCAGGATGCAACTCATTGAACATAATCACCACTTGAGCAAAACTTCGTGTTCTATCACCGTACCCTATCATCATTAAAATTTCGATACGTTCGGTTTCACTTAAACTTGCCATTTTGCACAAAAACTGTTGACACTAAATTACTAGTGTTTCAAATGTTTGACATTCGTTGTCCTGGAAACATTTTAAAACAAAAGAATAATACTGCGTTTCTTATGGGCATCTTATCTTATCTTGGGATTCCAAACAATGTTAAAAACATCGCAACCGGTTCTTTTCACACTCACAGATTGTTTTCAAGAGATATTCTACTTTTCATTTATTTTTGTTCTTCATCCAATAGATTTTAAAAAAAGTCGAAGACGCAGCGAGTGCGTTATGGTAGTGAATTTTCATAAAAATGATCTGGCACAAAATATTTTATTATAACTTTTTTTTCTTGTAAGATAGAAATCTACATTTTAGTGTATAGTTTACTTTTTATATCGTAAACCTACCTACCAAATTTGGTTATCATAGAGTTTTTATTTTTTAAGATAAAAATTTTTTTCAAATGAAAACTCAAAATTTTTCCAGAAAACCTCGTCCGATTTTTTTGATTAACGAACTTATCAAAGACATTTACAAAAGGAAGGTACATGCCAAATTTTATCAAAATCTGCTCATTATTCTTTGAGATAAACATTTTTTTTGAATGAAAACTCAAAATTTTCCCGGAAAACCTCGTCCCATTTTCCTGGCTAACAAAATTATCAGGGCCATTTATAAAAGGAAGGTGCATGCCAAATTTTATTAAAATCGGCTTATTACTTTTTGAGAAAAGAATTTTTTTTGAATGAAAACTCAAAATTTTCCCGGAAAACCTCGTCCGATTTTCCTGACTAACGAACTTATCCAAGCTATTTACAAAATAAACGTACGTGCCAAATTTTATCAAAATCGGCCCATTATTTTTTGAGTTATCGGTGTGATACATATATATATATATATATATATATATATATATATATATATATATATATATATATATATATATATATATATATATATATATATATATATATATATATATATATATATATATATATATATATATATATATATATATATATATATAATATATAAATATATATATAAATATATATATATATATATATATATATATATATATATATATATATATATATATATATATATATATATATAGGGGTCCTAGTTCGCGCTCATTTGCAAAAATTTTTTCAAAATTCAAAAGTCGGGATCTCCCCATTAGTGAATTTTTTCTACGAAAATTCACTAACAGTAGCGTTTATTTTTATTTATTTTTTTACCCGGAAACGATTGAGTTTATGTACATCATGCTTCTGATAAATGTTGCTCAAAATTAAGAGAAGGATTGAAATATCGAATAATATATAGGGTGTTCCATTAAATAAAAAATATATTGGTGTGCCACGCCTGTATGACCAACCCTGTATAAATAAAATTATCACCGCCTAGTAGACATTGAAGAACCCAAAAACTTTTGTATAAAACTTTTTTCGACACCTTGTATATTTTCCCGGATAATCGACCGTTTCCAGACTTATCAGCGACCCTGTATGTAATTCGCATATTGTTTGCATAAGTTGCATATTTTAATGTATTTTGCCTAAATTGCATATTTCCATATATTTTGCATTATTTGCATATTTTACACTTTTTAGGGGTTTCCGTATATAACAAAAGCCATATACTTGCTTCAATGTAAGCAACTGCTCAGGTAAATTTATAGGCCGTTCAAAGGTAGCTGGCGAAAAGGAGATTCCAAATTCCTGGTATTGTATAGTTCGAGCGCCTCACTCAGATATAAAACAGTGCCCTAGACAGGGTGAGCAACCTCCGGGTTCTTAGAATCTACCGCCTCCTAGCTTTGTACGTGCTATACCTAAATTAAACTAGTGGCTAGTAGGTGAGAGTATAAAAAGAAATTCTTGGAAGGATTGTCGGTAATGACGCTCTTTTCTTTGTACTTTACATCAACGTGAAATAAATAACAAAATGCAATTTGTAAGTATTGTATAAATCTAAAATTCGTAAGAACTAGGGTGATACGTTCGCCTATCATAAAAACTGTGTCTGGAATTCCCAATAATAACTGCAGAATGTATAGAAAGGACTGACCGCCAGGTAACTAATTTTATTCGTATCTTAAGTCTCGTAAGAAGACATTAGGGCTGATTTATTTACACGTCAGTAGTGTCTAGAATTGACATAATTTGTTTCTCTTATTTAGTTTGCTTGTGCTTAGTTGCACGCACAGTGAATTTACTTCATCTTTAGACAGTGTTAGTGTAGGGTTGTTTTTATTATTTTATATTGTAAAAATTGTGCTCCAAATTGCCAAGCTGGATATGGGCACACTCAGGGCTTTCCGTAGAGGGTGACAAGGTTTTTTGTAAACCATGCGGGAAAGTGGTAAGTTACTTTTTATTTTAAGCAACTGATCTATTTTCTTTGTTTTTATATCCTTCGCCATTAATCAGCCCAGTATCTATTTGCTAAATTTTCCGACACATGATTTTTATAATCGAAAATTATAAAATTCAATCGAAATAAAAAATTTAATAAAGTATTAAAAAAATACCTTGCAGTTCTTAAACAAATTATTGAAATACAAATTAAAAATATACTGCTTTATTTTTATTACTTAATTCACGAATATTGTATAAAAACAATACTAAATTTCTAATTGTTCGAAAAAAATGTAGATGCCTGTAGTAATATTAATTTCTTTTCGAACAGATTTCAAGCGCAAGGAAATATCTCATAGACCAACACTGTAAGACACATCTGCATCAAAGGAATTGTGAACAACGAAATTCAAATAATACATCCCAAGCATCAACACGCGAATGTTTGGGAAACCAAACAAAGAAAGCAGAAGAGGATACCTTTAAATTTGACTTATGCAAGACAATGGTTGCTTCTAACGTTCCACTGAATAAATTAAATAACACTGTCTTCAAGTCATTTTTGGAAAAATATGGTAAACAGTCTATACTGGATGAAAGTACTTTGAGAAAAAAAATGGTTGAAAAATGCTATTTAGAAACTTTTTCATAAGTAAAAAGTCTTAAAAAATAATTTTTGTTGCGTTGTTGTAGATGAAACTCAAGATGTTTGTGGCAGATATATTGCTAATTTAATGATAGGCACCTTAACTGAAATTTCTTCATGTAGACCTTATTTAATTGCAGTCAAAGAATTAGAAAAAACAAATAATATTACTATAACAAGATTTATTCAAGAGGGTTTGTCAAACCTGTTTTTACCAAATGCTGTACCAGTTGATAAAGTGTTATTACTGCTTACCGATGCCCGTTCATATATGGTCAAAGTTTGAATTCATTTAAAAATATTTTTATCCCAACTTAATTCATTGTACGTGTCTAGCTCACGGGTTAAACAGGGTAGCAGAAGAAATTAGACTACAATTTCCTTTAGTCAATGAATTTATTAATAATATGATAAAGTGTTCGTCAAAGCTCCTTTAAGAGTTCAAAGATATAGAGAAGTTCTGCCTGGGGTACCATTACCTCCTAGACCTATAATCACGGGATGGGATCCTGGATCGAGGCTTCCTTATTTTATTGTGAACACTTTAGAGAAATCACGGAGGTAATGTTTGAATTTGCAGATGAAGCAGGTAGGTGCGTCAGTGAAACAAGCAAACATTATTTTAAAAGGCTCCAAATTGAACCAGCAATTATATTTTATAAACAGTTATTATAAAATAGTTACAGAAACTATAAAAAAAATTCAGCAGCAAAATGTTTTTGTTAAATTAATAGAACATTTCAAAGAAACTATTGATAAAGCAAATGGGCCTATTGCAAAACAAATTACAAAAAAAATTATCAGAAACACTCACAAAAATCAGGGTTTTACCAAGTTAACGCAGATTGCAAAAGCTCTGGATGGAGATTTTTCGAACGATTGAAACAATGTAGACCCTACCATATTGTCAAGCTTAAAATATGCTCCAATTACCTCAGTCGACGTAGAACGGAGTTTTTCTTCGTATAAAAACTTACTAACTGAGAGAAGGCAATTTTTCAAAATAGATAATTTAGAGCGCCACTTAATAATATCTGTTAATAGTAATAATTGCAATAATAATATTAATGAATAATTAATTAATAATATAATTAGGGTCCTATGTGGTATTGATTGTGAATAAAATTAATAGCTTAGACCTTTAAAAACTTGTCTTATTGGTATACTATCATTATTTATGCATTACATATATCGATATTTTTGTGCATATTTTTCCAAATTTCGTGCATATACATGCGCATATTTCACCTAAAAAGTTTGCATATAAATCCGAGACCTGAATTACTCAGTGCATTAGAAGGTTTTTTTAGATATGCATTTCATGTCTAAGCTCGAGAAATTGCTTTTCAATTTTACTAGTTATTCCTTTCGTGGCAAATCGGGAAATTTATATTGAAATAGGGGAGCAACTTCTGTGATCGTGTTTTCTCTCCGTAACCAACCACCTGTAGAATTCTTATTTTATGAATTTCTGTTAAATAAACCTTCTTTGTGAATTGTAGTTAACAACTGACCTCTACTCTCATCCGCTTACAACACACGGCAAGTTGCAAAGGCGTTTTAAACAAAAATAACATTGCCAACTATGATGCATGTTAATAACTTTTTATGTCTTATTTTTAATTGGCATCGCTCAAGAAGGACACTGTAACTGTTGATTTGGTGTGTTGTATCAAAGTCCCTCAGTCAGAGGATTTTTTTTTACTGTTAATTCTTGCAATAAATTGTAATACCATGGCATTTTTAAATAGAGAATGAAGAGATCTTTTAAATGAGGTATTCAGATGCCCCATTTCCTATTAAAAATTTGGGGGTTGCAACTGTTAGTCAAGGAGGGTTCTACATTCAACCCCCTACGGGTAGCGAGAATTCAGATCCACATCAGCCACAGCATACATTTTACCAGGCAGCCAATCAGAAACCAGATTAGGAATTCAGCGCCAGTAATTGTACCGCCCACTTAGAAATTGACAGTTTATTTGATTTGAATTTTAGCGCGCTACAGTATAGTTTTATTTTTAATAAAATTACCGCTGTACTTATGAATTTGTATATTGAATCTAGTTCAGAGTTAAAAAACAACTCGTCATTAGTCACCAAGTGAAGATTGGAACCTGTGATGAGCACTAACAGGGTGCCCACTCATCTGGGAAATCCGGGAAGTAGAAGGAAAAATTTTGTCAAGGAAATCAGCGAAAAATTGAGAAGAATTGTGAAAATTGACTAAGAGTCAGGAAGTTTTGTCCTTGCAAGATAAATATTATTTGTTTTCGTTTTATGATAAATAATAAAGACACAAAGATAGGTGCATATTTGTATAAGTAGCGTTTTCGTTTATTTGTAAGACATATTTATGTGTATGTTTTATAAATGTAGTTTTAGGGAAGTGTGTTTCCTCCATGAGGCGAAGATCTAACTGTACTCTGTAATAGTGTGTTACACATTTTGGGGGTATATTGTAGAATATCAAAGTCAGGAAAATTGATATGTTGTTTTTAGTGGGAAGCCTGACTGATAAGTACGCTTGGATAACTCAAATCACCATAACACATCTTTTTAAAGATTTTTCATCATCTGATATGACGCTAACTTTCTTGGTGAAACGATCGTCAGGTCTTTAAAAAATGTGTTTTGGTGATTTAGGTTCTCCAAGTGTGCAAATGGTCATTTATTTTTTAGTTCTTTAATCTAGTTTGTAAATTAGGATACTCCGAATAAATGAGGCACAGTTATGGAAAATACATTATTGTTATTATTCATAGGGCAATGTTATGACAAATTCTTCTATAATATATTATGTGAGAGTATTTTTTATGAACAGGGTTTAATAATAGACAAATTGTTAATACATACTAAGAAAATTGGGGATACTCCTTTCTAAAGTCCAGATTCAAAGATAACGGAAAAGTAGTCTGGACACAGATAATTATGGTTACAAATTTCGATAAAAAACCTTTTAAGACCCGAATATCACCTGCATCCGCATCTTTGCTACAGACTATTTATGATTTATCCGTTTATCGATTTATTGGCTGAAGGGAATATTTTTTCAAAAATTTAGTTTGGCATAATTTTGCCGAAACTGAAAAAGGGGAGGATAAAGGAAATTTTTGATAAAGTTGAATGGTATTGCAAATGAATGGAAAATTCATTCTGAAATAAATATTGGAGGTAGTTTCTTTTTTCTACATTCGGAAGAAACAGTAGAAATGTATATGTAACCTGTCTTTAATGTTCCGAAGCTATTTTATAATTAAATACGGACCTATTCCGGTAGTATCGGAGACTCCCCGACTACGAATTTTATATCTTTTCCTGATTGGTTATTTGTAACTCCTATGCTGTGGCTGATGTGGATCTGAATTCTCGCCTACGGGTAGGAATCACGTTGCAGGCCATAGATGTTACTATAACATAATTTATTATACAGAAAGAGTTTTTTAAAGCATATTATAGTGTTACGAACTCTGGACTATTGTCAACCTATCAGTAGGCCAATTTATTTATTCCTTATCATTTTGACGCCGTCTTTTAGTATTAAACGATTTACTCTGAAACTATATTACTACCTATATATTTTCTTTGTCGATAAAGATGTTTTAATGTTTCCAAAACTAGGAGGACTCAGACGAGCGGTTATCGAGAAAGTTTTACAACTTCCTTTGGTAAATGATAAGAACATAAAGAGTAAATTGTCCTTATATCTTCTAAATGTGTACACACTTATACTGATAAAACGTGACGCTAAAATTAACATGTTACTTGGTTGGTGACATCAAATAATAAATTGGGTAAGATATAAATAGAACTTGACTTACCTAAGATAAAAATGATAAAAGACGTCCTGGTGAGCATTTTGGTTAACAAAAGAGATGATGTGATAGACCGAAACCCGAGAGTAAATGAATTTGAAATTAGCGACAAACGCCCATGCGATGAACAATAAATCCAAACAGATACTGGATCCTGTCTAAGCTGTTACTGTTTTGATAAAGATGTCGTTGACTTTGCTTCCCACTCTGTAATAAAATAACACTGATAGTGCACAACTTTATATGATATACTTTTGGGGTTTGGTGTTGAAACAGATGTTTGAATATATTTATAGAGTTGTGATATTTAAAAGTCATAAAATCCAGAACGGAAATTTACACATGTAGTCACATAAAGTAACCCATTAATCGTTTATATTTAATTTAAACTTCAATGGGGGTAGTTATTTTAGTTTTTATTAGGAATAACATACACTGTGTCTATAAACTTTGGAATAACTTAATTATTTGGATATCCGTTGGTTTCATTTTCGTCAAAGTTGATGTAGGTAGTGAGGTTTTAATATATTATTAATAATTTGATTTTTACCTCAGCATTGTTGTCAGACTTACAGTTCCTCAGGGAAATTGCCAACTTTTTAATTTGAAGAGAATACTTTATAAAGTACGCGCCTAAAGTATGAAATAAATTAAGTAAAAGCAAAATCACATTTTTTTTTAAATCTTCGAACACATCGATTTAATTTGATAAAACGCCTGGACGCAGCAAGTGCGTTATGGAAGTGAATTTTCTTTAAAATGTTTTTATAAGCAAATATGTATTTCCAATGCAAGCAGGCATCAATCTGGTTACCGGTATAGCCTATACAGTAGAAATAATGTACCATATCTTATGAAAATTACCTATTGTTTGAAAATGCACACAAATTTTTCGAAAATAAACTTTAAATGTTTCCGAGAAAACTGGCTTCCTAGCCATCACACCTTAGGTTAATAGCAAAATGAGTTATTGAGTGAATTTGAAGGATTTAATGAAAATTTGCTACCAGAACGCCCTTACTGCGTCTCGATTTTTTTCCTACAAACATGCATCATATTTCGATTAAAAAAAATGCAATAATATATAAGGCTGTTCGAAAAAAATAATTGTATGCATCACCAACGACTTATGGACCACCCTGTGATTGTCAAAATATTTTTATAAGATCTTAAGACACCCTATAATTAACGTATACATTTTTTTCTAGTATCTTGTATAATAACAATTATATTGAGCTTTACCGTATATATTGAAACAGATAAAAACTGCAAGTAAACCCGGGTATGTATTCTAGGGGGCCTAGTTTGCGCCCATTTGAAGAAATATTTTTAAATTGAAAAGTCGCGGCTTCTTCTGACTCGCACTCTCCTCTTGCGCCTTTACAGGTGCCCTGGCCCTTTTGGCAGGTCTGTCTGTAGTAGGCGTACTAGAGTCCGAGCGCGGGCTCTTCTGACTCGCACTCCCCTCTTGCGCCTTACAGGTTTCTCGTCCGTCCACGTCCCGGTCGCCATTTTCTGCGCCCTTCGGAGCTTCTTTCTTTGCGCCCCGGAAAGACGCTTGGACTGTCGGGACAGTCCCTCTACCCTGAACAGTAGGGTCCTCACTGGTGGAGAGGCCCTCAAAGTCAGCGGACCTCGCCGTACTCCGGCTGGACCCAGCCTCCAGCTTGGGTGTCGGGGACAAGTTTGTGGCCGAAGCTACCCCCCGATCCCCGTATCTACGTCGGTCGTGAGACCTCCAGATTCCGAGGATGTTGCCTCCCCCTGGCTCGTCTTCGTTTCCGGAATAGACTCAACGCACGAGTCTGTAGCCGGAGGCCACTCCTCGAGCCTCATTGGTTTTGGTTCCATATATATTTATGATCTTCATGTTGTACCCACGAGAATGGGGGAAAAACTGTCCACACCATCAGAACCCCCTGTGTGGTGCAAGGCGGGTTACCTGGAGGGTTGCCCGGTACTCTAGAGGTTCCGTTCACGACACCATCACCCTGGTGCCATCCATCCCTAGGCACGGGTCATTTGACACCGTAGATTGGGGGAGTTTTTTCCGACCTGCACGTCTAGATCCGCCATGTTTAGTTATTAGCAGGGTCACCTTGTGCAGGATGCGGCTCTTCACCGCGCATGACGGTCTTGGGGAAAGCTTCGTCGGAAGCTTATGTTGTTGTTTCCACTTCCTCAGCTTGCGCCCTGGTCGTTTGGCCCACGACTCCTCGACCCCATCGTTGTCCCTTATTTTTCTTCTTATTTGCTAAGCTGTATATCTGATCGTCTGTCCTCTCATAATGCAATTATCGATTTCTGTAGCATAAGTACACTAATATCTGGACCAAATGAGGTTGAAACCAGTTGATTGCAGTTTTTATTGGCTTTTCTTTAAATAAATTCATTATATCTCCAGAAATAACAAAGTAAGGGCAACCAAATTTGGCACGCGTGTTTCTATTATTAGAAGTGACCTATGTACCAAAATTTAGGTCTATAAGTTAAAAGACAAAAAATCTATAGGCATTTTAACAGCATGTGTTTTGCTCAAAACGTCAAAGTCGCCATTTGAAACGTCAAAATTGGTAAAATGTAGGTAAAGAACCCGAAACAAATAAGGGTTATGTGGAGAAAATGTCGCAATAAGACTGTTCTACAAACCCTTAAGCCTTCAACAGTCATTGTCCTTCATTCTACTAAAATATTTCCAGAAAATTCATTTCTAATAGACCCTTTCTCTGATTTATTGGTAGTAGTTTTCATTAAGTTTATGGTTTAACGGTCTATAATTTTTAGCTAGTTTTCATCAAGGTTTTTGGCTTAGATAGGTTGTCTGGTAATTCTGGTAGGGAGAGAGACGCGAGAGGAGTGTAATACGTCATGTGTATTCCAGATGCGGATTTTATCCATATAGTTTCAGGTTGCGTTTTGGTGTTTTAAATAACATTTATTAGAAATGTGTGCAACTTTTAATACGTTTGCTAAAAAAAATTCGAATACAATCAGTTACAGATTTATTTTAATGTTTATTTTGCATGAAATAGCAGTTAAATTGAAACTATTGTCTTAAAGACAATCTTTTTTTTGAGGTTTTGTGTTGTAAACATAACTGCACAGTGAATCAACGGTATTACGAATTGGATGGTACCTATTTATTCAAGATTGTTTTTATATACAACAATTAAATCGGTGAATCCTTATAATAAAAGTAGATAAGTAGATATCTGTTTGATGTACAAGAACTTAATATATGAGAAACTTAAACTTAAATATCTGTTTCGATTCCTGGTAGAGTTGTTAGTAGTGTATTAATATGCAAAAATAATTATAAACAGGCAACGAAAAGAGAAGATAAAAACTTTCCTTCTTGTCTCTTTCAAAAGAAGTAAAAATAGTGTTGCAAATTGAATTATAACTTCCACATAGCTGTGATAATCCATTCTCCTCAGAAAGACATTCTCATGGAACGAATTTAGGGTCCATGACTTGACCACAAAGAAAATATTCGTGTTCCTTTGCCCATAAACTCCTAAAACGTTATATTACTCAAGCTTTAACGAAAAAATGTCAATTTTCACCAAATCACCCCTCATTTAGCCCCTACCTCATCAATATATCTTACCCAAAAACAATTCGAAGCGTTCCTTTGTCAGGTACTCGATCACTGCATACCAAATTTGAAGATCATATATCTCAATTTGTTCGAAAGTTATTGCACCTACTAACAGACAGACGTACAGGCGGACAGACCGACAGATAAAAAATCGTTTGTTGCAGAATAAAGTTTTTTATGTGTTTTGAGACTCCTTAATTTAATTTCAGTACAGAATACCTGGTGTTTGATGAAACTAAAAGTTTTCTTATCAACAAACCCTAAAACGTTATATTATTGGAGTTTTAACAAAAAAATGTCAATTTTCTCTCCTCATTCATCCCCTACCCCCTGGAGCTGGGTTACCCAAAAACAATCCGAACCGCTTGTTTGTCGGGTGCTAACTGTGTATCAAATTTGAAGACGAAAACTCAATTCGTTCTGAAGTTATCGTGGCTACAAACAGACAGACATGCAAACACAACAAAGTTTCGTTTCCAAATCAGGTTTTCTATGTTTTGACACTTTTTACGACGTTTAGGCGAAAAAAAAATTTTTGAAATTTTTATCGCCGATGCCATACTTCCACGCGTACTGACGATGTGGAAGTAATAGTAAAGTATTAGGTAAATTTTCAGATGAGGTCACGGACGGTTTTTAGAAAAAATAAATAAAATCATGCTTAGAACCCTCTTAGATACATAAACCACAAGAAAAATTTCGTGCAAACCAACCCCAGGAGTGAATAGGGGTGCTTGGCGAGGAAGAAAATAAAAAGAAAGTATAAATAAAAATGCAAAAAACAGCTTAGCTTGACCTATATGTGCTGTCTTTATCCCACTTTGCAGCTACACGCCCTTAACATCACTATTCGCCACAGGTCCCGTAACTTTATTGGGGGTTGTTCCTTATATATGTCTTGTGGTTTGTGCATTGAGGGTGGTTGTAGGCATGCAAAATGCAAAGGAGAAACCCCCGCCGTGTTTTGGCGTGTCAGCCGACATGTGACAAGAGTGGCGGTGGGTTGGGTGGTTGGTACTTTGGGGTTCTCGTTTACCTTTTGCATGCATACAACCAGCCTCAATGCGTAAACCACAAGAAAAGTTTCTTGGAAACAACCTCCAAGAAGGTTACGGGACCTGTGGCGAATATGGGTTCTGTGCGAGGTAAACAGGATTTTAACAAGTTATGGCTGCAAAATGGAATATAGGCAACTTAAATAGATCCGGGCTGATACGTCTGTAAGTGGGTTTGTGCAAGGATTAATAACACTGGTTTAATAACTAACTATTTATTAACACAGAATAACAACTTAATAATAATGACGATGTTGACTTGCCGTCAGCTAGGTAGCGAGTGGCGATGGTCGAGCTGTGACAATGCGTCGACGCTGCGCTGGAGGGCGCATGCTCGTACATATGACAACTGACATTCACATACATGTCACAGGCTAAGCTGTGTTTTTTCCCGCATTTTTCGTTCCTTCTTCCCCGCCCATCACCCCTATTCGCCCCTGGTTTTTGGGGGGTTGTTTACCAGAGATTTTTCTTGTGGTTTATGCATCCAAAGGGCGTTCGAAGTATGTTTCTGAAAAAAATTCTAAAAGCCTTCCGTGAGATTACCTGCAAATTTACCAAGGATTATTAATAGGCATATTATTAATTTTACTTAATGCACTAGCATCATTAACTACTATTTTAAAATTAAATATGAGATGTAGAAATTGCTACTATTTTGTTTGTGTAAAAATACATACCTACCTAAATATTATAAACCTAAATAATTTGCTTATTGAGATTAGTTGCATGTTATTAAATGAAGCCAAATGCTATTAACTATTAAAACAACTAAAAACCTAGGTTAGAATAAATACATGCTGTCCAATTTTAAACATTGTGAATTTATAATTTTATGAATGTTAATTAATTTTTTAAATCCTTTTCAAGAGAAACCATGTGAGTCCATTAATTTGAAATCGATTAATATCCAAAAACTGCAAAACCTTCTTTTACTCTATGAAAAAGTCTTAATTTTACCTTATTATTAAATGTTTAATCTTGTTATAAGTTTAAAAAGAGCATAACTTTGAAAATACGAACATAAAAATGCCGTCTGTTCTCAATATTCAACGCACTATTATTCCACTAGATTTAAATTGGGAATACATGTGACGTTTTTCCGCTTTCGTCTCTAATTGGTTGAGAGTTACCATGCAACCTGTTTAATCTATAAACCTTGAATTTTCATACAAAAAATTCGTTATAGAGGAGACGGCGACTTCGATTTTAAAAAGATTTCTTAAAATGAGTGGTAACTTGAACCCCTAGAATCCATGTCCGAGTTTAGTTTCAGTTTTTATCTGTTTACATATATACAGAATGACGCATTTCTGAGGCAAAGCTCAATATAATTATTATTATACAAGATAGGAGAAAAAATTGTATACATTAATTAATAGGGTGTTTTGAGCTGCATCTTATAAAATTATTTTGATAATCACAGGACGATCCATAAGTCGTTTGGTGATACCTACATTTTTTTTCGAACATCCCTTACATTATTGCATTTTTGCATTTTTATCGAAATACGATGCATGTTTGTAAGAAAAAAATCTAGAGGCAGTAACTGCGTTTTTTTTCCATTAAATGCTTCAATTTCAATAACCCAATTTGCTTTTAACCCAGGAACTGGGCTCGATTAAACGACCAGATGGTTCCTTTACAGAATCACGGAAAGAAACGTTAGAGCTGTTAGCACACACACACTTGCCAGATTGTCTGATCCCGATCAATGGAGATGTCCTGCCAGCCGGGGGTCGATTTAAACGCCCTCAAAGGGAAGACTGGCGGGAGAGACTCGGAGAATAGTTACAGCCTTGGCAGTGGAGTGTGCTGTGAAACATTTCCAGCCACTCAAGGCGCCAGGGGAGGATGGGGTGATTTCGGTCCTACTACAAAATGAACTGGAGATTCTCCTCCCATTCCTAATCAGGCTGTATAGAGCCAGTCTGACCTGGAACTATATTCCATCCAGCTGGACGGTGATAAGGGGGTATACATTCCCAAACTGGGACATAATGACTTCCTACCCAAATCACTGAGACCTCTCAGTGTAACCGCATTCCTCCTGAAGGGATTGGAAAAAATACTGGCCAGACACATTAGGGGGAACATCTTACTCAATAACCCCCTTAATACCCACCAGTATGCCTACCAAACTGGCAAATCTACTGAGTTAGCACTCAATAACCTCTTCGAGAAAATCACACACTCCCTGGATAAAGGGGTGCATTTCTCGACATTGAAGGAGCATTTAATAATAATAATTTAATAAACCTATCTCCCTCTAGGAAGCCACTATCGCTAGAGGAGTGAAACCTACCATTTGTGGCTGGATCGGAAGCATGCTTCACAATCGAACCGTTATTACCTCGTTGCAGGGGGATGTGGTCAGCTTCAGGACTGCGAGGGGGTGCCCTCAGGGGGGAGTTCTATCCCCCCTGCTGTGGTGACTCTTTGTGGACGATTTGCTGGCTATCCTGGGGCTGTGGGAGGTTGAGGTCCAGGCATATGCTGATGATCTTGTCATAATGGTTAGAGGCAAATCTGAGGAGGAACTTGCAAGTACTCTTCAAGAGGCACTAAATGTAGTGAATGATTGGTGTTGGAGGGAACAGATGTATGTGAACCCCCGCAAAACGATCATTGTTCCATTTACAAGAAGAAGAAGGTTGTGCAGATTAAAACCACCTATTCTTATGGGGGAAACGATTCCATTTACGGAACAAGCAAAATACCTGGGGGTTATCCTAGATAAGAAGCTCAACTGGGACGTACAGTTAGAAAATGTAATCCGCAGGGCTAAACTGCCCCTGTCGACATACCGAATAATCTGTGGAAATAACTGGTGAACAAACCCCCAACAGATGTACTGGCTCTATGTAGTGGTTATCAGACCAATGATAACATATGGACCCATAGTTTGGTGGCCCAAGGCACTTCATGGTATCACGAGGGCCAAACTGGCTCCTCTACAGAGACAAGCTTGTGTGATGATAACCGGAGCGATAAGCACCTCTACATCAGCCGCTCTGGAAGTCCTCCTTAATATTCCACCTCTTCACATTTGGCTGGAGAGGGTGGCGAGGTGGACAACATACAGATTAAAACAAACGGCCGACAACATTCCGAAGGAAATATCAGTCTGGCAGGGTCCGGACTCCTCGATGACATTGAGGGTAATGGGATTCTGGGAATAGTCTCAGACTTGATGCCTACAAAGATCAGCAGAGATGTCTTTCAAGATCGTCCTCCCGGAAAGGGAGGACTGGGAACGAATCAAACGACCCTATTGAGGGCCGATCTCTGCTGGTATACTGACAGCTCCAAAACGAATAGGGCGGTAGGAGCTGGCGCATATGGGAGCAACACCAATGCTAGACTATCAACTAGCCTCGGAAAGTACGCAACCATACACCAGGCAGAAGTGCATGCCATCAAGATGTGTGCAAGGGAAACCAGTGCACACACAAATCGATAAAGATATATTCAGATAGCCAAGCTGCAATAAAGGCTCTTGGTTCCTACCGTTGCAATTCAAAAACGGTATGGAGTTGTAAATCTGCCCTCAACGAACTGGGCAGCTGCAGTGAGGTGTCGCTGGTCTGGATACCAGGTCACTCGCACCATGATGGAAATGTTGCGGCGGACGCGCTTGCCAGGCGTGGAGCCCAGGAAGACTTCATCGGACCAGAACCTGTGCCAGGGATATCATCATGCACAGCAAAACGCATCATAAAGACCTGGACATAAAGAATGACAATCCGGCAATGGCAAAATCTGCCAGGATTAGCTCACTCTAAGGCCTTCATAAATGGCCTGTCAGAGTCAAGGGCTAAAAACCTTCTAGAGCTAAACAGACAACAACTGAGTACTCTAGTTGGCCTGTATACAGGACACTGCCGCTTGCGTCACAACATGCACCGAATTGGAGTCGGTCAGGAAACTGAGTGCCGGCTGTGTATGGAGAGTGACGAAACAGCAGAGCACGTACTGTGTTCCTGTCCGGCGGCGGACAGGACTAGATACCTGCTTTTTGGCAAGACAAAGCTTGCTCTGGAAGATCTGGATCAACTTTCGCCCACAAAGATTATCGACCTCTGCAGGAGGCTGGCTTTGTAGGGCGAAATATAGACTATTAGGCGTGAGCTACAATAGACCTTATGGTGGCAGTGGAGGGACCGGTATGGCCCACTCACAATCAAACCTAGCCTAACCTAACCCAAGGTTCGTTGGCTAGGAAACCAGTTTTCTCTGAAACATTTTAAGTTCATTTTCGGAAAATTTTTGTACATTTTCAAACAATAAGTTATTTTGTTAAAATATGGTACATTGTTTGTACTATATAGGTTATACCAGTAACCAAATTGATGCCTGCTTGTAGTAAAGAAACATATTTGCTATTAAAAACATTTTTATAAAAATTCACTTCCATAAGGCACTTGTTGCGTCCAGACTTTTATATTTATAAATTGCGAAAGTTTGATTAATTTTAAATTACCAAATATACCGTAGTTAAATATTCTAAAGACTTTTAAACGAATACCTATCTAAATAGTGCTGCAAATTGAATCATAACTTCCACATAGCTGTGATAATTTACGCTCCTCAGAAAGACATTCTCTTGAAATGAATTTAGGGTCCATGATTTGACCACAAAGAAAATATTAGTGTTCCTGAACCCATAAACTTCTGAAACGATATATTACTAGATCTTTAATAGTAAAGTGTCAAGTTTCCCCAATCACCCCACTATTTTTTCCCTTTTTTCTGAAACGAATAATCCCGACTATTAGGTTGTGCCCCAAATTTGGTGTCGATTGCTTAATTACAAAACAATTTAATGTTTCACATCTACATGATCAACCCCTACTTGAATTTCATGGAAAATGTGAAGTTGACCTTGAAAGTCATCGCCAAGATAAAATCAAAGGTCACCATCAGATAGCTGGGAGAAAATCCTTGGCTAGAACTTTTTTCTCCGTGACAAACTTTCAGAGTTATTCTGCTATTCTGTTACTTTTGTTGTTGTTACACCACACGAGTGCTAAATTTAGGCCATCACTCCAACTAAATTTATGGTGAAATGTGAATTTCTCGATGAAAAAATAAGGGGAGGAACTAAACTCTACGTACACTTCATAATCTAATGTAATATTCTTTCAAAACTAAATTAATAGTAACCTTCTCACATTCAACCCCTACTTCAATTTCATCACAGAATATTAGACGAAAAACGTTATATTACTTGACTTTAAACACAAAAACTATCAATTTTCACCAAATCACCCCTCATTTTTTGCTTACCACCTGGAGCGGATTTGCCCAAAAACAACCCGAACCGTTTGTTGGTCAGGTACTAACTGTATACTAAATTTAAAGATGATATCTCAATTTGTTCGAAAGTTATTTGCCTACTAGCAGATACACGTACAAACCGATAGGCTGACTGTCCAAGACCAAAAAAAATTGTTCCCAAATAATGTTTTCTATATGTTTCAGACTTTTTACGAAATTTCTGTCACCGATATTCCACCCCTACTTCAGTTTTATCACAAAATACCAGATGTTTGATGAACTTGAAAGTTTTCTAGTAAACAAATCCTAAAATGTTATATTACCAGAGTTTTTACGAAAAAATGTAAATTTTCACCAAATCACCCCCCATTCATCCCCTTCTCCCTGGGGAAATTTTACCCAAAAACAATCCGAACCTAAATTTGAAGACGATATTTTAATTCGTTTTACTAACACATACAGACCGACAGACAAAAAAAATGTTCGTTTTCAAATAATGTTTTCTACATGTTTGGACACTTTTTACAACGTTTAAGCGAATATTTTTTTAAATTCTGTCACCGATACAATATTGACGATGTGGAAGTAAAATTAGTAAAATATAGTAAATCCTATAAAAACACACGCTGTGAATCCTATAAAAACACACGCTTTGGTAAACAAACAGAATTTAGCAACTCAGGGTCACTTACCTTAATAATGATAGATTTGCAAAATACCTCAAGGTTATTGAATTAATAATGGAAAAAAAATAAGAGACCATTTATAAGGTTGATGATATTATATTTTCTAAGGCAAACATAATTTATCACACAGTTTAGATATATACCTATACATTAATGTAAAAAAATAACACTACATACATTATACACCTATAATACAGTGAAAAATATATTCTGCTTTCATTATCAAAACAAGAACATTTAAATAAATATAATATTAGATAAGTAGAGATAATCTGCTATGCATATAATATATTAAGACCTTTTGGCTAACATATTTACAACAAATTTAACCCATTCATGCCCACTGTATGGTTTCTCATGCCCTGTAGGACATAAAGTACAAGTCATTGTCTCAGGTTTTGAACATATAATGTGCAGACTTCACTCATACCACAGTATGAGAGACAACTAGACCTGACTGATTATTACTTCACAAAGAGCTTTCAAATATAATGTAATATGAGTGAGCTGAGATGACAACTAACGATATTCCAAAATCAATTTTAGTTTTCAGTAATAATAATTACATGGCTGATTTTTTAACAGCAAAATTAAATGGTCTTGTTGGAAGGTTTACTGTGGTAAGACATATACCAAAAACGAAATCCATGGATTACTCAGGCGTTAATGAAATCTGTAAAAAGAAAAAAAGCTTATACAGGGAGCTCTTAACGAACCCACAGGATGTCGAAAAACGGTTCATATATAACCAATATAAAAATAAGTTGAGGAGCCTCATAAAGCAAGTGAAAACTGAATATTGAATAAAGAAAATATATGAAAACCAACATAACGCCAAATATTTATGGACTTTTGGAAACACAATGGATGGAACGGTTGCTAGGAAAAATAATTAAATCAAGGAAATAAGAGATGGTCATACAAGGTCGGAAGGATATAGGCTAATGCATTCAACGAATATTTTGTAATGAATACCTTAATACCTTGCACAAGCAGAATAAGTGACATTCAGAAACAAACCCCAAAGAGTGGGTACTCCTGTTTTAATTAAAGATTTGTCACCACCTCTACGATGACGGGATGTATCATCTCAGTCCATCCAGGAGTAGACGGTATCATTGACATAGTGACCATTAAAATGGCATTGGGAGAGTTGAAACGGCCAGTTACTAAACTGTCTTCCTTGCCAAACCAATGGGGTAAAGTAAAATTGTATTTTACGGGGCGCGGAATGTTCAAGAATGTAATCGTTATTTTTATTTTTTTTTGTTTGTTTTTGGTCTTTGTTAATGCAGACTATGACATTTTGGTTTAGTTTCGTTCCACGGTGCTGCGTAGGAATGATCGGCCGTCTATTGCGGCATTTGTCGATTGTTTGGTGCACTGTGCATGTGCGCGATTATTTTTACGAAGCTTTGTTTTTTCGAGAGAGTTGAGTGATTGAGCCAATGGCGAAGCAAGTTCGCGGGTAACCCGTGCTCGGACGATCGGTTGAAACCCCTGTTCACATGAGTTATATCCATACATACAGTTTTAGTGGGCTTCCAGACTTAAGAGCGAGGGTTAAGGAGTGGCCAGCTACTGTCAGAAGAAAAGCAACGTTAAAGCAACTAGCTACATGAAAGAACACCGAATCGTAAGTACTTTTGATATTTATATGTGGCTAGAATATCCTGTGAATTTCTAATAAAGCGCCTATGGAACGAAAATTGAGCTTATTGGTAATACAATTTTTCGATTACTTTTAATTACACTCCCAATCATATAAGTTTAAATAACGTCCCAAGAAAATAGCCTGAGGCAAGAGTATGATGAATTGAAAGTTAACAATTTTGTGCAAACTATTCAAGTCCAAAAAGCCCCATGTATTCCATAGATTTTTCTCTTTTTGTCAATGAAAACAGAAGACAGGACCAGCAGAAGTATTTGGATATTGTTTCAGAATCTGTTAACCACTGATATGTTTGGTAAACACTACTATTAAAGCGGCGTTTAAAACTTTTCATTACCTTAGTTAATTTTAATGTAGGCATTGGTCGACCATCATTTATTATTTTTTGTTTTACTTCGAAAGGATAAACCAAAAAATTTCTGTTTCCTAAATTAGATATAACACAAATAGATTCACAAACTTGTACTAGACCAGTCATAGATGGGCCAGGGTATGTGAATTCCATTGCACCTTACTCTAAAGATCACGAGCCGACCAATACTGACCTGCATAAGCGGATTTTCAATTGCTTACTGGAGACAATATAAACTGCATAGACAAAAGAACAACCTTCGCAATGACTGCAGTAGCATAAAAAGACAGTAGACAGTAGGAAATAAGCTATCCCTGCCCCAGATTATCAGATTTGGAGGCGTGTGTCTGCTTGGCATTTGCAACATTGCTGAACTAAATCAATATTTCAAATATCTACCTACACCAGATTCAAACTTAATAAAAGGAGAAATACAATTTTACTAAAAATATTGAGGGGATGCTTCCATTGCTTCCTCTGGGATGCATATACAACTCGTTACTTCTAGTCATAAAAAATGCCAAGTCAGATAATAACTTTAAAAGAGAAAAATATTACTCAGTTATAGATTTTTAAAATTAGTTACAGTAGAAGCTCAACTGTCCGAATGGTGTAAACACCGCAGCCAAAATATCAACATCACACATAGAAACTTGATTATCTGGAGCCCGGCCATCCAGAACGCTGCATTCTCCGGAAACAAAAGGATTTTTAATTTCGCCGTTTTATTCAAAACAGACCGTTTATTAACTCTGTTTTATGCGGAAATAGCAACAACAAAAAAACCGTTCGTGACTTGTACCCTGCAGTACACTCGTACGACGCAAGTGTACATAAACAAACTCGCTCTCAAGTTATAAATACATACATTGTACTAATGTAATTATCATTGACGAATTTGTGAAATTTCTCTGCGGACTGTACATCAACCGACCGATCGCCCGGCGGTAAGCACTACCTGTCCCATATTAAAGTCGTCAAACGACTGGTGATAATGTATTTCTCTGTTGTTCCTGGAAGTGAATGGTGCATGTTTGTTGTTGTTTACTTTTATTAAGCTTATTTGTAAAACAGATTGTGAAATCATGCACTAATAAATATAAATAAATATATAATAATTATACTAGAACCTGACAACATTGTGTGTACTTTTCCAAATTTCCAGAAGTTTTCTTCTGTTTCTGTAAGTATTTATTTAGGTGAATAGGTGAACTGCGAAGTGTGCATCACTACAGTACAGAATCGGCAACTAAGAATGGTCGTTGGCCTTATCTCAGAAACGATTCACTGTACAGCTTCAAGAAAAAAACTGTCATGAGGAGCGTTGCCGTGATAAATCGCTGGAAATTATTTTTTCAAGTTTCTAAAATCACAGCTGATATTTTCAAAAATAAAGTGGTGGGGACACATTGAATGTTTATTTTTTCAATTGTTAATTACTATGGTTTAGCTCGATGGAACTTGATGAGTTTGGACTTGTTGTAAATAACCTTTCTTGGTCTACCATTTGCACTTATTCCAGGTTTTCTCTGTATCTTACATACACCGAGAGAGGGTGTTGCTTGAATAGTTAGGTTATGTTGCTGTTTTTCTGAAGAAAATCAAATAGAACACTATATCAATAATAACACAGTAGAATAGGCTAGAAAAGACTGAAGCTACCAGTGAAAACCACAGTACGACATCATTGCTCTAGCGGTGGATATTAGCGATCAAAATTGGAACTACGAATTACCACATCTTGATAACAAGGCAGCAACAACAACGGCGGTTTCCACATTTCTAGATATAAATGATCCTGAAAATATTAAAGTGAGTTAAGTAGAAAACCTTTACCACATACAGGAGTGAAAATATCAATCCATGTCCTCTCAGTAATTCATTCCGGTATGTATAACAAAAAACTGGCCCAGTGTAACATCAAGCATAGGTACTGTGAAAATATCAAAATGCATAACAAGCATAGGTACTGTAAAAATGACGAAATGCATAAACAACTTGTCAAAAGCATTACATTGTCATTCACATTGTTATTGGTGTGGCTAATTTAATACCATGAGATGATTTTCTTGAATGAAGAAGCATTTGAGATGCTAGGTGTACTTTGAATGCATGTGAAATGCAATTGAAGTACCCGGGAAGCTGTCAGTTTTCCAAAGCAGTTTTTCTCCATCTGGCGCATCCTCCTGTTCATCAGAGAACCTGCACGGGTCGCAGCAATGAGAATGTCATAGATGTGTTGGCCTATGTCGAATCCAACCCACATCTGAGTATCCGTATAATATCCAGGAACTGGATTAACGACGATTAACCAGTTACCAGCAGTCACACATCACATCACTTCCTCTTTGTCTGGCGGCCAGTAAGCAGCATTGTAAGTGCTGGTTATGACCACTACATCCTCTGCAAGTCTTTCGCTCTCGATGTATTGATATTTGACTACAATTCAGCCCAATATTAATATGTCTTGTTAAAAGAAACTGAAACGTAAAAATGGAAAAAACAATTCTTCTGGTGCTTCGTAAGGTACGTAAACAAACAATTATGATCCGACCGCCAATAGGAAGATGAATAAAAATTTGCTTGAATACGTGGGAGGAAAAAGATGCTTGTTGAACATATTCTCAGCGATGATAACTTTCTCACCGCATTATTTAAAGAGCATGCACTTGTAAAAAAGAAAGTGATTAACAATAAGGTAAACTTCTGGACCCAATGAAAGTGCGGCAGCTACTGAAATAAAAAGAGCTGCTGGAGACAGAGAATGATGGCTGCGATGGCAGGCGGCATTGCCTTAAGGCTGTGATGACGTGGTGAAGTAAGATGGCCCAGTAGTCAGCTTTTTCTAAAAAAATTAAGAAATTTTAGGAAAATTTTTAACTTATGTTTGTTGTGCTGCCACATCTTTTCATTTCAAGCGCAAAGAGAATGTATGAGAGAAGTACGGCTCGTCTGGAAGTATGAATGAGCCGGAAGAAGGGTCATTCTAACAGTCCTCTGGTAATAAACTGCCATCGTATATGGAAAATGTACAATCTAATGAATGTACTAACTGTATGAACATTATTGACCATTGATTGCTTGATGTAACATTTATATGAACTCTAAAAGCACAGATAAAATGTACCTTTACTATACAGGATGTTTCAAATGATGACGGTAAGTAATTTAAAATGTATTATAAGCAAGACTTTTTAATTCAAACTCTTCCAAACAAAAAATATAAAAATAACTATCATACGAGGACAAATCTGTATGCTTCATGATTGACTTGGTTGGTGACAGTTACTTAGATTTATTTCTGAAGATAAACGTGCCTGGGAGTAACTGGAACTCAAACCACGAATTATTCTGAAAGACCACAGGTAAGTTATGGCTGACAGTAATACACATTAATTACTTGTCGTTACAAGTCAACAAGGAACGAAAATTCAGTGGGTCTGTAATAATAATGAAAGTAATACTAATAATAATAATAAGTGGATGTGTAGCGTTGTCGTTCAGGGCCAGATAACTTGCAAAGGGCTCCATCTACGCTCAGTCCCTTTGGTATCCGAGATACCCGGGATGAGTGAATGTTTCCCTTTGAGGGAGTACTTTCCCTTTGAGGAAGTAGGTTGCATTTTGATGAACGGTTCAACTTTGGTAACTAATTCTTGGACATGTTGCAAGAAGATGTCTGAGTACTTTCAAGTATTTTGTGGTCAGATGAGGGCACATTCAGTGACGGTAAGCTAAATAGGCACAATATGCACTCTTGGTTGCAAACGAATCTCCATTAGATTAATTTGGTGTGGTATTACCAGTGGAGAGATAATTCGACCCTACATTTTCAATGCACCATTGAACGGGCAGCAATATCTAGATTTTCTGAGGAATGAATTGCCACTGTTGTTGAAAAACGTACCTCTAACGACTCGTCGCAATATGTTTTTCTAACATGATGACTGTCCAACACATTATCGTTTAAATGTGAGACATTTCTTAGATTAGGCGTATCCTGACAGATGGATAGGAAGAAGTCTGTATCCTTGACCAGCTAGCGTGCCTGGTTTAGGTTTTTTAGATTTTTTTTATGGGGACGTTTTTATTTCATTAGTCAGTAGAATAAATCTTCTATGTTGAACTTCATCTGTTATTTGATTGTTGCTACCCTGTTATCAAGATGTAGTAATTCGTAGTTCTAACTTTGATTGTTAAATATCTACCGCTAGAGCAATATCGAACTGCGGTTTTCAGTGGTGGCTTCAGTCTTTTGTAGCCTATTCTACTGTGTTATTATTGATATACCGTTCTATTTGATTTTCTTCAGACAAACAGTAACAAAACCTAAGTATTCAAACAACGCCCTATCTCGGTGAATGTAAGATACAGAAGAAACCTGTAATGAGTGCAAATGGTAGGTCAAGAAAAGTTCTTTTCAACAAGTCCAAATTCTTCAAGTTCCGTTGTGCTAAACTGTACTAATTAGCAATTCAAAAAATAATCATTAAACGTCTCCCCAATACTTTATTTTTGAAAATATCAAAAAGTATGCGAGACAAAAAACAACATCTGGTGCTCGGCCATTACTCTGTGTATGTCAAAAATACTACTTAATTGGCGAAAATGTGATGAAAATAGCAATTTTCCGACCAGCAGTGGTTTTAGAAATTTGAAACTAATTTCCAGTGATTTATCACTGTTGTAACTTTCCTTATGACAGTTTTTATTCTGAAGCTGTACAGGTGAACCGTTCCTGAGATATGACCAATGACCATTCTCAGTTGCCCAGCCTGTACATATTATCAAATATTTTTTTTCCTTTGGTTTATCCGGATTTCAGCTTATCCAGAATTGCTCTGCCCCTCCTTTATTCCCCTGGATAATCGAGCTTCTACTGTAATTTCTATTTATTGTCCATATTTATGTGTTATTTGTTTGAATTTTTACTGATTTGCTATTTTTTTTATTTATACCTTTTTTATGTGTACATGTTCATTTTATATTGTTTTTGTAACTTTTTTACAGTGATAAAGTACTTGATTGATTGATTGAAAAGCAATATTTTTTATGAAATCTGAGTAAACAAATGAGTATATAATGGATAATCAGGTACACATTCTATATTTACAAATGGAAATGTGATCTGTAATCCCTTCCACTAGGAATAGCTCCATGCATACGCATCCTTCTGACTGCTTCCCTCAAATGCTTGGGTTGTAAGGGACCTGTTTCATTCATTTCCTCCATCACATCCAGTGCTGCAAAAACAATGGTTTGAAATTATTTAAATAATATATATTTTATTCAATATATATTATATACAAACTGTTCATGCTGTGAGGATGTGTTTGTGATTAGCTCTGAAACGTTTCAGTGTTTTGCAAGTGATAAACTTCTGAAAGTCATAGTTGTTGAAAGGGAGGAGTGACTAATGCAAGAATTTTAATGTAATTGGGAATTGTGATATGGCAACTGTTATTCTTATTTTGCAAATTATTGCAATTGAAGTGGGATCACATAATATGTAGAGTATTAATCAGCTGAGACTTTTTTATTCATGCATGTTCCTATACCAAAAGCAAATATCCCGAAAATAATCTTATTCTGGAGAAATTCATTCAAAATATCTTGCCATGGTATAAATAATGACACAAAATACTGGAAACCAAATTTCTAACAATGACCTTCTAGAAGCTTGGTAGAAAAAACGAACCTGAGGCTAAATTTTTAGGAAAGATTGATCAAATGATGAATAGAATTTTGAAGCTGGAGACGGGTCAGAGAGGTTGGATATATTGGCGACAAAATTGAGACGAAATATGCTCCTAGGGGGGATATCAACAGAGAAGATCAGGTAAACAGTGGTATGAACAAGCCTATCAACGTCTACAGGAACGAAACACATTATCAGGGCTAATGTGGGAGGGTGGGGGGTGTAGTTTCAAGGGCAAGTTCGTGGTGATACAAATTTTCTTTCTTTGAATCGAACACCTCTTATATTATTGATCTGTCTTTCAAGACCGTCCTCCCGGAAAGGGAGGACTGGGACCGGAACCAATCGACCCTGTTGAGAGCGGACCTCTGCTGGTACTCGGACGGCTCCAAAACCAATATGGGAATAGGAGCCGGCGCCTATGGGGGCAGCACCGATGCTAGACTATCAGCTAGTCTCGGCAAGTACGCAACCATACACCAGGCAGAAGTTTATGCCATCGAGATGTGTGCAAGGGAAAGTTTAAAGGACCTATGCACAAACAAATCGATAAAGATATATGCAGATAGCCAAGCTGCAATAAAGGCTCTTGGTTCCTACCGGTGCAATTCAAAGACGGTATGGAGTTGTAAATCTGCCCTTAACGAATTGGGCAGCTGTAATGAGGTGTCGCTGGTCTGGATACCGGGTCACTCGGATCATGATGGCAACGTTGCGGCAGACGCGCTTGCCAGGAGTGGTGCCGAGTGCGGCTTTATCGGACCAGAACCGGTGCTGGGAATAACATCTTGCACAGCAAAACGCACCTTAAAGACCTGGACAGATAGAGGGACAATTCAATATTGGCAAAATCTTCCAGGATTAGCTCACTCCAAGGCCTTCATAAATGGCCTGTCTGAGTCAAGGGCTAAGAAACTACTAGAGCTGAACAGACAACAACTGAGAACTCTAGTCGGCCTATATACAGGACACTGCCGCTTGCGGCATCACATGCACCGTATTGGAATCGGTCAGGAGACCGAGTGCCGACTGTGTATGGAGGATGACGAAACAGCAGAGCACGTGCTGTGTTCCTGTCCGGCAGCGGATAGGACTAGACACCTGCTCTTTGGCAAGGTAAAGCTTGCTCCAGAGGATCTGGATCGACTTTCGCCCACAAAGGTTATCGACCTCTGCAGGAGGCTGGATTTGTTGGGCGAAATATAAACATTAGGCGTGAGCCACAATAGACCTTTGGTCGCGGTGGAAGGTCCGGTATGGACCACTCACATTCAAACCTAACCTATATTATTGCATTTTGCATTGAATTATAATGCATGCTTGTAAAAAAAAACCGATAGCGTTCATTGTTTTAGAGTTATTTCAATTGTTTCACATTTTTGGCCAACATCAAAAATGATACAGCGTTTTTACCAATATATAGCAGAGTCCCATGAAAATGATGCATTCGGAGAGGTTTTCGTTTATATTATTTGTAAAAGAAATCGAGGTGCCATATACAATTTTTTGTGTTTCCATAGAAATCATTGTGTGTAAAATTTTTGTAAAATTTTGTTAATTAATAATAAATGTTTAATAGGTTATTGTAAAAAAAATGTTTTCAGAATTCCGTGAAAAAATTGCAAATTTTCATAAAATTTGTTTTTGGATGTTTCGTCGAATAGCTTTTTGTGCGAATAATTATATCTTGGTAGGTGGGTTTGAAGAGGTTCGTTGTCCAGGCAAATCAGCTCAATTTTTTCGGGAACATTTTAAATTCATTTTCGAAAAAACTTACTTTTTCAAATAATAAAGTTATTTTGATGAAATATGGTTATTTTTACTATATAGGTTATACTGGTAACCAAATTTGATGGATGCTTTCATTAAAAAGGACATGTTTGCTACTAAAAGCATTTTTATGGAAAGTCACTACCATCACATTTGCTGCGTCTAACTTTTTTGTGTACTAGACTATAAGCGTATAGATTACGTGGTTTTTATCTGTAAGACAACCTTTTTATCCACATTCACTGTTTTTTAGGGAATTTTCGTTGTTAAATTAAAATGGTTAAAAGTGAAAAGCAGAACTTAGACTATAAAACAGCAATAAAAAAAAAATCAGTTAGATGCAAAAATAACTGAATTATTAATGCAAATATAATCTGGCTCTTATGCATTTTCATTTTAATATTAAATATTACAAAACAATAAAGTTTATTCTACATTACAGGCTTTTATTTTATGAAAAACAAAGCTGTTCTGTCACAGATTTTGTTGGCTTATGTTTTGAAAATTATGGGGACCATACACTATTTATATAAAGCCCTTTCCTGTTATTACAATCTTCACACTGAGCATGCTGGTCAAGGCTCATACATTAAAATTTTTAAGGCTCACATATTTAAATTGTGAAACCAAGCACTAAATTATGACTTGGTGTTCTGTCTCAGTTTTCTTTTACTATTCTCCCATTGTAGAGGCACTCCTGGAGGGTCACTGGCAATGAATCTTGTACTCAGTTTGAGGGGCTTACCAAAGTCAACGCAATCAAACATTAAACTGCCTCAGGGATTAGATTAGATTAGATTTTATTGTGAGTGGGCTATTTCAGTCCCTCCACTGCAACCTTAGGTCTCTTGTGGCTCACGTATAATTATTTAGATTTGATCAATTCCAGCTCCCTGAGGGAGTCGAACTTTTCTTAGGGTGAGAGTCTGTTTGGCAGATGTACTGCCATCTGAGTAAAGTCGCTTGCCCGTTTCGAAGCTCAAAGAGAGATAACCTCTCTCCGAGTTCGTCTGGACCCGACATCTGTCAGTGTTTGCCTCGAGGAGGTATCATGAAGTCCCGCTCTCGAGCAGCATCTAATCTCCAGTTGTAATCCACCCCTAAAGATCTCAGCTCCCCTCAGGCTCTTCCAAACCTGACACCTAACAGTGTTAAGACTCAAGGCAACATCCCATCGAGTCCCGCTCCCGAGCATCACCCCAGCGAGGCCGTCCGTCCGTTTCGTAGCACACAGTATGGGCTCCAAACTCCGGGTGTTTAACACTCATTAGAGATCAGAGCCCCCCGGGACGTCTGGACACACGACACACGCCAGGGCTCATTCCAGGGCGGTATCATCTGGAACCCCGCTCCCGAGTAACAACCAAGCGAGGCCAATTATCAGTCTTTGAGGCCACAGTGGAGGCGCCAAACTCCGGGTGCATATCACTCCCCAGAGATGTCTGCCTCCCCCCCAGCCTCACCTGCACCAGACCCCCGCCAGTGTTTCATTGTCTCGAGGCGGTATCATGAAGTCCCGCCCTCGAGCAGCATCCAGGCAGGGTCGTTAGCCAGTATCGATGCTCACAGAGTAGGCCCAAGTCTCCAGGTGTAATCCACCCCTAGAGACCCCAGCCACCTCCGGGTTCATCCAGGTCCAACACCTGCCAGCGTTAGCTTAAATTTCACCCAACAAATCGAGCTTCCGACACCTGCGGGGTGAAACTTTGTTTGACAGATGTACTGCCATCTGAGCGAAGTCGCTTGCCCGTCTCAAAGCTCAAAGAGAGATAACCCCTCTCCAAATTCGTCTGGACCAGACATTCGTCAGTGTTTGACTCTGTGCAGTATCATGAAGTCCTGCATCAGAGCAGCATCCAAGTGAGGTCGTTTGTCCGTTTCGAAGCTCACAGAAGAGGCCTCAACCCTTAGTTTTATTCCACCCCTAAAGATCTCAGCTCTCCTCCGGATTCGTCTAGACCCGACACCCACCAGTGCTAGACACAAGGCGACATCCCATTGAGCCCCGCTCCCGAGCATCGCACAAGCAAGGCCGTCCGTCCGTCCGTTCCGAAGCACACAGTGGGGGCCCCAAACTCCGGGTGTTTACCACTCATCAGAGTTGTCAACCCCCTCCGGGTCGTCTAGACACACGACACCCGCCAGCACTCAACCCAAGGCGGCATCCATCCGGAACCCTGCTCCCGAGTAACAACCAAGCGCGGGCAACCATCCATTTCAAAGCTCAGAGTGGAGGCCTCAAAATACGTATGTACATCACTCCCCAGAGATATCCGCCTCCCTCCAGGCCCACATGGACAAGACCCCCACCAGTGTTTGATTCCAATTAGTCCCCTTTTACGACAAGCAGGAGTTACCTTGGGCCTATTCTTTTAGTTAGTCCCCAGATCCACAGGGGACTGCCTCAGGGATACAACTAGTCACTGTGTCCCAGGGATAGTAGCCTAGGGGGAACATGGATCTTGGCTTAACCACCCAGACGGCATTCATAAAACACCACTATAAAAATACTCAAATCCCAAGGTATTGTGCATGCTGATGAGACACATGACAAGGGATAGCTTGGTCACAAGCGACAAACCTCGGGACTCTGGGCACACCTCTTAAGAAACAGATATTCAATTGGACCACATAAGCCAAATTTATTATTTTAGGATGTTTGATTTAAACATTTTATTCACACACCTGTAGCTTAGAAACCAAATGCCAGCACAACGTAGCTTAAAGTATCATCCTTAATAGAACAACAGAATTAGAGTATCGTGTGAATTCATCTCAAGAAATGGTACCAAAAAAATTATTCACACGGCCCGTCAAATAATTCTCATAACAATTAAGTCTACTATTGAGAGTACTTGTAAAAACAAATACCCTCGTGAATATTACCTTCTTCCACCACCTCTCCAACGAATACTTTTGCAATGCCAGCCATAGCAATGACAACATTTTGTGATACAGAACATCCAGTGATTGTCTGCATTAGTCTTTTTATTGCAGCCTTTGGGAAAGCAGACCTTCTATACATTTCATAACGATCCAATTGGTCTTCACTGAAATTTGAAACCAGCACCCTAAAACATCAACACAGAACCTAATTAGTTATGTTTCAAACTTAAATCAGTGAAGGACCTAAAATAAACACATAATACAGCTTAAGTTGAAAAATAAAACAACCATTTTGCTAATCATTACCAAAATTAGCTTTGGGGTTTAAAGGGGTTATTTTGGATTGGCTCACAGGTTATTTAACTGTCAGTTGTCCATCAAGAGTCTCAGACAATAAAAATGAAAAATGGAGTTCCACAAGAAAGCATGCTGGGTCCACTTTTATTTGTTATATATAAATGTAGGCAGTGTTCTTGATTATTGTAAGCATCATATCTTTACACATCACACAGTGACATGTCACAGAGTAACAGGCAAAGACGGCCAAGGGCTGTAATGCTATCGGGGCGGCAAAGCCGCGGACAAGCCCTGAGGGAGAAAAAAAACAGGCAAAGACAGAAGTGAAATAGAATGAAATTAAGTGACAAAGGCCATGTTAATTAGAAAAAATAAAATGCTGAAACTCTGTCACATCACAAGAAATGTCTTATACATGGTTCACAGAAACTGAAACGTAATGTAGTTATTACGATTTATATTGAATACTCACCTAGAATTACTTCTCTCAGATGAAATGAAAATATCAGCAAGGCAATTCAACTAAAATTACTTCTTTATATACTTGGCATGTTCAACAAAATTGTACTATCGGCGGATAGTACAATTTTGTAGTAGTTCTTTTGCGGGAGAAATGAGGGCATTTCACCCACAAAAGAACTACGGTTGGCCCCAATAAAAAGCTAGGGGAAGGGAAAACCACACCATAATGCACCACTGCAGAAGTTCAGTGAAACGAGAAACGTAAGCATGTTTAAGAAAAAAAATTCATACAACAGATTTTCCACAGCACTCCACCCATTTCACCATAAAAAAAGCCCAGCGTTTTTATAAGAGAGAATGAATACAATGAACAACAAACATAAATGATGAATTGATGGGCAATAACTTAAAAAAGTGGCAACCATATGAGGAATATTAACGATGTGTATTTGAATTTTGCACATGTCAATATCTGTACTGTACCCTATATTCAAGTTTAACCCTAAGTTGATTTAATAAAATAAAATACATGTAAAACACGCCCTTTTATTGCTGCAGGCGTTTCTGCTAAATCTAGGTTTACTCCTAAAATTATTTTATATATACAAAAAAAAAACTTACTGCATCTTTTCTCTCTCCTCTTCTTCCAATTCCTTTTTTGTTTTGCATTCTTTTTTCTTGTGCTTTGCCGTAGTGCTAGGAACCGGAGGTAAGATAATATCACCATCTAAATCCACATCCTCTATGTCTATTTCTGTTTTGACTTCAATCTCGTCCATATGTTCAGTTTTTATTTCCATTTCGTCTTGCATCATTCCGATTCTCTCTTGGGAGTTTTCATCCGAATCTGAGTTACAGTTGTTAAATTCATATTTTAACTGCTCCAAAGCTCTAATATTGTTAGCGTCGTGCGTTTCATTTAATATGTTATCCATCGTTAAAGAAATCAGTCCTCACGAGTGTTATCACTTTTTGAAACGAGGCTTTACTTACCGACGAAATTATTTTGTCTTTAGAACATCGGCATACCATAAGATTATCGTACTTTGTGGCTGCCCAAAATAATTGATAACCTTAGTCAACAAAACTAAGATATAAACCCACTGTATACAACGAGAATGTGAGACATCCACCGAAAATTTCTAGAATCTTTTGCTCTGTATTTGTGTCGGACACTCCACCATCCAAAATATTTATTAATATAGAACAATTCAAAATTCAAATGTCATATAAGGCAGGTGACGTTTAGAACTAATGCAACCAACATGACAACAAAATACACTACTTGGTGACAACTGGGCATTTATAGTCGAAGCTCAAAAGCATGCTTACTTTTTTTATTACGCCCCATTTTCTAATGTATATAGCATAATAGCATGTAGGTATAGTTTACCCAAAAAAGTAATCGCTGTATTTGTCTCTATGAATATGCAGAAGTATATTATTACATTTTATTTAAAAATTACAGTTGTACCATAAATAACAAGTAGTATGCTTGTTAAATATAAGGTTTCATATAAGCAACAAAAAGATTAATTGATCCTGTTTGTAATTTTATAGATCCTTAAACTTATACTCCTTATAAAAAGGATTAAGAAAAATCAAGAAGCAATGTTAGACACTATGTAGAGAAACCAACGAAGCAGTGCAGACACATATATGTATGAAAAGAATTGGGACAATAAACGCATAATAAAGCTACAAATATAGTATCTTTTAATAATTGATTGAATCCCCAGACAGGGTGTTTAACTGCCAGGCGTAGATTGATTCGGTAACCAAACTAAATATATATCAGGCTTAAAACATACTACCCGAACCAACAAATTTGAAACAATTGGTGAAGGGTAGAAGCTGTAATGATATGAAAATAACTGAGGAACACATACAACCATGATTGCGTTGACAAGGTGACCTGGCCTTTATATGGTGATAAGGTTGATGATGAATAAGAATAGGTCCAATCAAT
Organism: Tillus elongatus; assembly: GCA_964006375.1. Lineage (NCBI taxonomy): Eukaryota > Metazoa > Arthropoda > Insecta > Coleoptera > Cleridae > Tillus > Tillus elongatus. The sequence goes on along the minus strand of OZ023263.1, from coordinate 45,946,197 downwards.
TTTGCTTTCATCCTCTAAATTTATTTCAGTAATCATCATTCTTCTTGTATTTTTAGCATAATTTTATTTGTCTTTCTACCGTGGTGTATGTTGTCTTTGTAATTTTTCTCGATTCCAATGTTTCAAAAGTTTTTATTCTTCTCATGTCGTACTTAGTTGAAATCCAGCTTTTCGCTCCATACAGTACAACCTTCATACGTTGACATTATGGACCTCTTAGTTGAAGTTCAGCTTTCCACCCCATACAGTATATACGTCCATTTATATGTATAGCATGATGAACTTCTTCCTCAAGTCCGATATAAGTAGCTAAACGGCCAACATCTTGAACAAGTAGAAATGTTCACGTACTTGGAAGTATTAGGATGATGATAGTAAATATAGCAAATAACTCAGAACGAGGATCCAAATATCACAAGCCAAGTATTCGACAGACAAATTAATCTTCTCACCAATGCCGCAGCTAGAGTATCGCTGGCGCCTGGTGCCAAAGCTCGCCCGTCGACGAAACTTTTTTTTTAGGAGAAACTTTAGGGGGGAAAGGTTTTAGGTATGCGCGATAACCTCTTAAATTAAATAATTTTAAATTTGGAACAAGCTGTCGATCATGAATAATGTGAGTTCTAAAACAATTCATTTTTTTTATTTTAAAACTTTCTAATTACTATAACCAAAAAAATCTTTGAAAAAAATATTGCACATAGTTAAATGACGTTGTGTTTTCACACAAATTAATATTAATAAACTTAAGACACAAATTAGTATGCATATTTTCGGTGCTATCGGGGCGGCAAGGCCGCGGACGACCCCTGAGGGAACAAACAAAAAAAAGTATGCATATTTACTTCCACATCGTCACAACGTGTGGAAGTATCGCATCGGCGACAAAAAATTCAAAACTTTTTTTCCGCTTAAACGTCGTAAAACCTATTAAAACGTATAGAAAACTTGATTCTGGAACGATTTTTTTGTCTGTCGTTCGGTTGGTCTGTCGGTTTGTCGGCATGTACGTCTGTCTGTTAATAGGCGCAATCACTTTCGAGCGACTTGAGATAACATCTTCAAATTTGGTATCCGCAGTTTGCACCCGACAAAGGAACGCTTCGAATTGTTTTTCAGGTAAGATCGCTTCAGGTGGTAGGCGATAAATAAGGGGTGATTTGGGGAAAATTCACATTTTTTTTCAATAAAACTCGAGTAATATAACGTTTCAAAACTTTATGTGTATACAGGAATACTATGGATGTTAATTTCACTTGTTGATATTAAATCCATACGTAAACATTTAATATAACTTTATTACTTCACTAACTTAATAAACTATACGATACATTTAACTATAATACACTTTAATAACAATTACAACAGTACACGTGTACATAGCAGTTCACTGCACCGGTTGGTAGCGAGGGGAGAGAGAGAGAGAGAGAGAGAGAGATTGCCTGGTGTATCTTATATGCGGTATTTCTTGACAGCTGGCTGTCGCATAACGTAACGCAACGTTTAGCTGTCAAATGCAAAAACATAGAGTAGTGTTGACGGAAACACTGCGGTCGGAACCACTGCCAAATACTCCCCTCTCAGTGGCAACGCTATTAGTTCAAGTATCTTCGGCTTGCGGCACGGGGTCACCAATATGGATGTTAATTGCACTTGTTGATATTAAATCCATACGTAAACATTTAATATAACTTTATTACTTCACTAACTGAATAAACTATACGATACATTTAACTATAATACACTTTAATAACAATTACAACAGTACACGTGTACATAGCAGTTCACTGCAACGGTTGGTAGCGAGGAGAGAGAGAGAGAGAGAGAGAGAGAGAGAGATCGCCTGGTGTATCTTATATGCGGTATTTCTTGACAGCTGGCTGTCGCATAACGTAACGCAACGTTTAGCTGTCAAATGCAAAAACATAGAGTAGTGTTGACGGAAACACTGCAGTCGGAACCACCGCCACAAATACAAATATTTCTTTGTGGTCAAGTCATCGGCCCTAAATTCATTCCATGAGAATGTCTTTCTGAAGAGAATAAACGCTCACAGCTATGTGGAAGTTATGACTCAATTTGCAGCACTGATTTTATTACATGTAAGTAATGGACCGCATATTAATCTAAAAACATTATCGAGGCGGGAATTTTACACTGGACCCATATAACGTAAGAAACTCTAAATCAGGCACTTTATATTTATCAAGAGCGAACGAAACGTGTAGGTACTTTTTAATCGCCTGCTGTAACAGTAATTAAATGGAATTTCTTAACTATAAGTTTACCAATACAATCAGCTATCGAGATTTTACTATCATTTGGGACAAAAATATCACCATGGACCAGCTTTTTGAAAACTCGCAGGTTTTAGCTTAACGCGTACCTTGGCGCCAGTGCATTTATCTACTGTCGAATAGACAGGTGATGTCTTGAAGGCCATTGCTTCCAAAGGGGTGAGATCGGCAGAGTTGCGAAATATCAACAAATGACTTGAGAAAAATATAAAATGATGTTTTTTTAATTTGAAACTCTAGTTTGTCGGGGCACAGGGGATAACTTTCATGCATATGGACTTGATGAGGAAGTGATAATGTGATAACAAATAGAGAAATAGAGAAATAATTCTTTTCGAATGTGAGTTAAAAGGTAACGACAAAGGTGGCACCATTACGCTTGTGAAGGCACCTTTAAGGAGTCTGCCAAGGTTTATATGCTCTAGGAAACAACAAAGATCCATAATGAGCTTTTCACTGAGTAATTCGACACCAAGAACATTCACGTTTGCCGGTTAAAGGTCGCAAGCGGAGGTACCAACGAAGCAATCTCTGCGGAGCAAGGTCGATTATTATAGTATTGATAAAATAGGCAAAGCTTAATCTTTTTCCTGTAGCCTAGATAAATGTGATAAACGAATTTTCGATTAGGCAAGCAGCTCGTTTTTGACAAGAATCTAGGAGGGACAAGGTTGTGTTTGGAGCAGCATCTCACACATGGGAATAATATTCCAACTGTAGACATAGCTGTGCTATATACGCGTAAGAAGCAGTGATGAACGCAAACTTTTAATCCCAAACAGAAACCCAAGCTTTTTTGCTGCTGCCTTTGCAATACTGGAAACCTGTAAATGCCAGCAAAGATCCTATGCAACAAAAAACAAGACGAAAAAAAATGTTTTCACATTTACTTAACAAATTTTTCTTGACTAAGCGTACTTCAATCATTTGGCGCAGTCATCACCTCTTTAGTTAAACGCTTGGTACAATATGGCGCTCTTTTCACTACCCTAGCTGCGACACTGCTTTTTACTAATGAACATTTTAACCTGGACCTGAAGCAGAGGCTTATCAAGTTACACGCATACACTATGTTATATTGTATGAGGCCGAAAGCTGGATTTATAATAGGCAGGACATGGAAGCTTTTCAAATGTGAACATTTAAAAACATATATAAATGTTTACCGATAGAAAGACGAATGAAAGTGTGTTAGAAGTGGTGTCAAGAGAAAGATGTTTGCTGAAAGGAATTGAGAGGGGAAGGCAAAATTTATTAGACACATTTTTAGACAAATCAACTTTATGGGAACATTATCTGTAGGGCATCCAGTTGGAAAAAAGGGAAGAAGTAGACAAAGAGAAAGTCTTCTGACAAACCTGGCGCAATTGTTGAATTGCGGAAATTACAATGAAATTAGAAGAGCTGCTGAAAACACGTAGTGGTTGCTACATTGCCTTTAAACTTTAATAGTAATGGAGGTTAAAATGTCAATAATTGGCTCTAGTTGCGTATAAGGCTAAGTAACAAAAGAAAGATAGTACACACGCATATTTATTACTTAAGCATTCGTGTTAATTAATATTAAAATGAAAAATAAAATCTTTGCTTACGTGCTCACAAACAATTAATAAGTAATTGTTTTTTTCTAAATTAATCCGTTAATTCATACTTCTAATCGAAGACGAATAGATAACACGCTGCCCAGCAAATCAAACTTTAAAAGTAAAGTCGGCTGATCTTCTGGGACATAGAATTCACCAACATAAATTATGTAAAGACAGTAATTGTTCACTTGATAAATTGGATAATCAGTTTTAAATTTTAGACACGTTACATAAAAAACAAAAATTAGGGATAAGCTTATTTAAGGTTTTGTCGTCAAAAACGTCATAATCAGTGCAGGTTTCTATGTCCAACTTATATAATATTATTGTTAATTGCGTCCTCTCCCGAGAAGGATTTAAACTTCTGTCAAATTAGTTCCTAAATTCTCTGTCGTGGCGCTATTATCCTAACTTCAGTCAATATATCACAGTCAGAGTTTGACAATAATTTTGTTTATTGAATTTAGAATCAAATCAAATGATAATGAAAACACGAAGTTTTTAATTCTCGGTTTAAATATGCGTTACGTATAGTGCTTATAGTGAAAAAGATCAAGTAAATTTGGCGAGAGAAGCAACTTTCATTGTAATTTTTTTGTTTGTACGGTATATTATAAAGGAGTCGATTCTGGATTAATACGCTAACTTTGTTTATGTTCTAGTGAATTCTCTGTGTTTTTTTTCGGATTAAATAACGAGTTGAATTATTTATTATTGTGTAGCCAATTGGAGTTATACTTATCCAGTGAGTATTAGTTTTATAAATCTAGGAATTCTTTGTGAATGGTTTTCTCTGTTTTGATATGTCCAGTTTTTGACAGGCCACTCTGATTTTTGATTATTTGAATAAAGGACCAGATTTTTCAATTGAATGAGAGTGAGTTACTCTCTTATCAAGTTCTATTGCATATCCTGTGTTAATATTTATTGCTTATTAGAGGTGTAGACATATATCTGGAGAAGTAAAACCAGACTGATAATATTTTAGAGACTGTTGAGTTGACTCACCTCAAGGAACGTGAGATAGTGAGATTTTTCATAGCTGTAGGAGAGATGTTTGTCTTGCATCTTTGAAAACCCGTTATGTTGCTTGGTGAAGTAAATTCGTGATATTTCAAATGAGTCAGATGCACAGTTGATTACTACAGTCTTTGTTATTACAAGTTTGTTATATACCTACCTATATAATGCATGCTTGAACAATTGGATCTTTTCTTGAATTTTAGGTGACCCTACCTGGAGAAACGACTGTATAACTTTGTGTTATAACTATTGTATGGGGTAGTTTTGCCCCAATTTATTTGCGCTGGCTCCCACTTCAACTACCACCATAACCCCGTTAAATACAGAAGGTAGGCTGTTTATTATTTTACTATGTAGGGATAACTTTCAATAAAAAAATTTATATCATTTTAATGATTGATCTTCACGCGTCTTGTTACTGGTCCATAAAAAAGATTGACAAAAAGTTGTATTGTGATGTAGATATTTAAATTTTTGTCAACATCTTTATAGACCCTTTAGGGATATACAGGTGTTCCACAAAAGAACCCACACAGGACAGACTCTCTAGAGCACCCAAAAATATGATGATATAACTCAACCTACCCCCATACCAAGTTGCACACCCTGGTGAGATGTAGAGGCTCAAAATTGCCACAGAAATTAGGTACAAAAATTTAACACCTAAGAAATCTACCTACAAGAAACAAACGAGATACGTGAAGTAGGCTCATTATAATGGGCATTAACTGGCGGTATTTTTTTATCTACTTAATTGCCGTGGCATCTCTGGCCATTAGCTCAATTCACCGATTTTAATTTATATATATATATATTAATTTTCCAGCCAAGGTCAACTTCTCGTTGGCCTTCCCGGGATTCGAACACGGGACCTCTCGCTCTGTAGGCCAACATCTAGCAATCTAATGAAATTTATTAAAATTGTGCAAGTTAGCGATCGTGGGTGACTCAACCCCTAAATTAAAAAGAACTTTTTTGCTAGTTTTTCATCGAATTTTTATTAAGAATTGAAAAGCCAAAACAGTTTTAAAATTAGATGTTGAGTAAATATGTATTATTTTCTTTTAGATCAGCCAGCGGACAAAAAAATCCTTAATTTGAGGGTTCAGTCACTTACGTTCACCCGGCCCTGCTGCAGAGGGACCTGGATATACTGCTTCCCAACATAAGGAAGGTTTTCCGGGTCAGCTTGGCGTGGGGTTATGTCCCAAAGGCCTGGCGCCGGGTTAGGGGGGTCTTCATTCCCAAACCGTGAAGAGAGGACTACACGCTGGCCAAGGCGTACAGGCTGATCAGCCTTACATACTTCCTGCCTAGGGCATTGGAAAAGATAGTAGATAGGTTTATGTTGGGAGAGATCCTCAGGGATCATCCCTTCCATAAAAGTCAGCACGCGTACTAGCGGGGGAAATCGACGGAGACGTCGCTCCACGCTGTGACGCGAAAGGTGGAAAGGGCCCTACACTAGGGGGAGAGCACATGAGTTGTGTTCTTCGATGTGGAGGGGGCCTTTGATAGGGCAAGGACGGATACGGTCTGTGCCGCCCTACAGGATAGGGGATCGCGGAGGCCCCTAATAAGCTGGGTGGCGAGCATGCTGGAGGACAGGAGAGTCTCGCTGACCTTGAGGGGCCGGGGGCTGGACGTTGTGGTGACGGGCGGCTCTCCTCAGGGCAGCTGCCTTTCGCCTCATCTATGGTGTCTGGTCATGGGCGGCCTCTTGGAGCGACTCTCCGAGAATGGCTTCTACGCCCAGGCGTTCGCTGATGATGGGCTGGTCTTAGTCACCGGCAAATTCCTCGGCGTCGCCTGTGAGTGCATGCAAGCTGCCTGTAACCTAATTGAAAGGTGGTGCGGTGAGCTGGGACTCTCCGTAAACCCGGCGAAGACGAGATGATCCTATTCACCAAGAAGAGTAATATGGAGGGGTTCAGGGCGCCCGTGATGTTTGGAAAATCTTTAGCTTTAGTGCGGGAGGTCAAATATGTGGGGGTGGTCCTAGACTCCAAACTAACATGGGGGTCGCAAATAGAACGAGTAGTGAGGAAGGGAGTCGCGACCCTCTGGCAGCTGCGTCGAGTGATAGGGAGGACCTGGGGACTTAAGCCTCGGATCCTTCATTGGATTTACACTGCGATCGTCAGGCCGAGAATCCTCTATGGGGCGCTGATCTGGTGGTGTGGTGTGAACTAAACCACTACCAGGAAGCTGGCCAAACTCCGAAGGCTGGCAATCCTGGGTATCACAGGCGCTATGAGGACGACCCCCTCGGCCGTGCTAGAGGTCTTGCTGATGCTGCCACCGCTTCCCATCTGTATCAGAAGGGAGGCTATGACGTCGCATCCTAGAATGCGAGACTCTGGAGACTGGTGCGGAGAGGGAGCAATAATAGGACATGCAAGAGTCGCCAAGGAGGTGGAAAAGAAAATTCCGATTTCCGCCATCAAGGTACGGAATGCAGAGGACGATATTAGGTTGACTAGGCCATACACCCTCAGGATCCCCAGTAGGGATCAGTGGAGGGAAAATGAGGTTACATTCCAGCCCGCAAGCCTGGTCTGTTTCACCGACGGATCGCGGCTGGAGGACCAACAATCCTCCGGGGCAGGAATATACATCGAGGGCCTGGGGGTGCGCGAGAGCTATGTTCTTGGCGCATATTCCACGGCATTTGAAACAGAGGTGTATGCTATCCTGTCTGTGGCCCATAGACAGGATGTGAGGATGAGCCCCGAGAAATGTGTATACATATGCTCGGATAGCCAGGCGGTCCTCCGGGCAGTCTGCGCGGCCAGAATCAGGTCAACACTGGTTCAGGGGTGCCTGACGCGCTTAACGGACTAGCCAGGGCAAAGGAGGTCAACTGGTGTGGGTTCCGGGACACTGTGGCCTAGCGGGGAATGAGGTAGCGAATGATCTCGCAAGGCTTGGTTCTCGGCGGCTGTTCTGTGGCCCGCAGCCTACTATAGGCGTAAGTTGATGCATCCTGCGTAGCCATTTCAATTCAGATGTTTACAAAAAGTCAAAGATTTAGATCTTTGCCCTTCACAGGTAGACAATGCAGATGAGTCAGTGCTTTTTTGGCGTGTAATACCTAGCAAAACGTTTGTTTCACATAATGAGAAATCTGTACCTGAACGTAAGCTGAGCAAAGAACGTGTAACCATATTACCTTATGCTAATGCTTCGGGCACACACGCACTGTGTGGTCATCGGAAAATAAAAGAATCCACGAGCCCTCGAAAACATCGATTTACCTGTACACTATTATGGGCAAAAAAGCGCGTGGATGACAAATGAGCTTTTCAAAAAGTGGTTTGATGAATGCTTCTTGCCAGAAGTTAGAGAATGGTTGAAAAATCGCAATCTACCTCAAAAGGCGTTACTGCTTCTTGATAATGCTCCTGGTCATCCGTTCGAAGAAGAACTAACAACAGAGGATAAATAAATGTATCACTGCGATATTTCTTCCAACAAACTGTACTGCATTGATCCAACCAAGGAATCAGCATATCATTCAGTTTGTCAAGCAAGACTACAGGAAAAACTGCGGTTGACGGCCAAATCAAAAGACCAACCTATAGAAAAAACATTAAAATAAATAAACATGAAAGACTTGGTTTTCTCCCTTTGTCAATCTTGGAATACATCGCCCCATCAGTCAATACATTGTCATGGAAAAACTTAGGTCGAGAAATTGTCACCACTCCCGGCACCGCTCCTCAAATCAGTGTTGCTTCGGAAGTCATAGAGCACGTTGCTACCGAAACGCAGTTAGTTTGGAAAATTTGGAAATTTGGTATCGTGAAATGGTGGAAGAAGAAAGTGTGTTCCATCAAATATCTGATGAGATTGTCAACCAAGTTTCTATTCCAAAAATAAATCAAGAAGATGAAGACGAAGACATCGCAACTACTCCACAAGTGTCAGCTAAAGATGCGATTGATGCATTTGAGCCGCGTATGCAATGGGCTGAAGAGAACGGTGCATCGTACAACGAAATTTTTTTCTGAGGAGACTGAGACACAAGGCCTTACTCTCGCGTTTAGCCAATGTAAAACAATGTATACGTTTCTACTATCAAGCTTACCCTACAAGCCGAAATTCAGATCTCTAAGTTAAAGGAAAAAAAGTTAGAGGCCTTTTAAGAAAAAAAAATTGGTTGCCACTGGTGATCAGAGGAAAGCACAAGAAGAAAATATTTTGTGTTTAACAAACCAATTGAATATTTCATACAACGGTTAAGTTTTATTGGCGCAAAAGGGTAGTAGTAGTAGTAGTAGCAGAAAAAGTATTTTGAAATTTTTTTTTGATTTGAAAGTCAAAATTTACAATTTTCTGACGACTTTGGAATAAATACGGGTTATGTAGACGATATGTCGTAATAAGTGTGTTTTACAAAGCCTTAAAATTCAGCTTCAACCTTCATTTTACTAAAATATTTTCGGAAAATTCATTTCAAATAGACCCTCTTTCTGATGCTTCGGCGGTAGTTTCAGCTATAGATTTTATGGTTTAATAGTCTATATTTTAGCAAATTTTCGTAGAAAAAGTTCGTTATTGAGACGACCGCGACTTATGAATTTAAAAAAGATTTCTCCAAATGAGCGCTAACTAGAACCCCAAAAAACCATAGACGGTGTCAGTTTCAGTTTTTGTCTGTTTACACATATACAGGGTGACGTATTTCTACGGTAAAGCTCAATATATCCCTATTTATACAAGATATGGAAAAAGTATATATGTTAATTATAGGGTATCTCGAGCTGCATCTTATAAACCTATTTTGACAATCACAGGCTGGTCCATAAGTCGGTGATACACACTTTATTTTTTTAACAGAACACTTCCATATGTTATTGCATTTTTTGTGTCTTACATCGAATTATAATGCATGTTTGTAAGAAAAAAAATTGATTACCACGTGTATATATATATATATATATATATATATATATATATATATATATATATATATATATATATATATATATGCGAGCGGCGCAGTGATTCTTCATATTTCCTGTTACCTGCTTAAAAAAATAATCGCTCGCACAAGTCAATTTTTATTTCGAGTGGGAAACGTTTTACCGATATTTTCAACCCTGTCAGTTCATCCATCTACCGGGGGTGAGCTTCACCCGTGAAATATCAAATAGAAAGGGGTATTGGGTGACATCTCATTTTCGAGCTAATCAAATTCTCTTTCTGTAAAGTATTAGCTTTTTAAAATCGGTTCAGTAGTTTTTAAGAAAAGGCATTCTACAGCGTTGTGTGTCAAACAAAATAAGCAAGCTTTTACATTATTTTTTATTGCCTTAACAGCATACTAATGTATGAAATGTTTGGAATGTTGACCTACAGCTTCCATGCGATAATACAAGTTTTGTTTCACAGCGGTTTCGAACGTTGCGAAGCATTTCGGGTGAAATTTGTTGGCATCAGGCGATGATGAGTTGGCGTTAATCATCATGACAGTGTAGTGTAAGCCTTTCAGGTGGTCGCATAAAAAAGTCTAAAGGGTTTAAATCTGGCGAGCTTACAGGCCATTCTATGGTTCCTCTTCGCCCAATCCATGTCCTAGAAAATGCTTGGTCCAGATCCTGACGAAAAGCAACATTATAGTGTGGGGGTGCTCCGTCTTGCTGAAATATTGATTCAACCAAATATCTGTTAGCGCTGGATTAACGGCATCTTTTAATAACTGTAAATACATTTCTCCTGGGAGATGGATTGGACGAAGAGGAGCAATAAATGGCATGTAGGTCGCCAGATTTAACACCCTTTAGAATTTTTTTGTGTGGCCACCTGAAAAAGAAGATTTACACTACACTGCCAGAATGCGTAGACGATTAACGCGGACACTTCATCGCCGAATGTCAACATAGTTCACCTGAAATGCTTCGCAACGTTCCAAACCGCTTTGAACAAAACTTGTATTATTCAATGGAAGTTGGGGGTTTCGAACATTAGTATAATGTTAAGGTAATTAAAAATAACGTAAGAAACTTGTTTGTTTTCTTTGGCAGATAACATTTTGAAATGAATTTTATCCAAAACTGCTTAATCGATTTTCAAAAACTGATACTTTTCAAAAAGAAAACTTGATTATCCCCAAAAGGATGTGTGTACCCCTCTCCATTTAAGTTTACCCCCGCTAGAGGGGTAAACTGACAGGGTTGAAAATAGTGGCCAAACATTTCCCCCTCTAAATGAAAACTGACGTTTGCAAGCCATTTTTTTAAATAAAAGGAAATATGAAAAATGGGGTGTTTCGTTTTCGCTGCGCCACTCTGTATATATAATTTTCGTAAAAAACTGTGTAGATCATTACTATGAAAATTCTCCACCATAACGCACTTGTTGAGTCCAGTCTTTTGTTTTAACAAGTAGTATTCATTGTTTCTTGTTATATGGAATGAGGAAACAGGTAAAAATGGGTATAACGAGTTAATCGAACGGTTTGATATCGGTAATTAAGAGACCTTCAAACTCATCTGATTTAATTGACGTTGTCAAGAATCGACCATATGTTGTTTGTTGCATTATGGTGCTGTTATAATTAAGTACACTCGAAGGGGACATATAAACAGTTTAAGATGTTCATCTCAGGTGGACGTGGAGCCGTTTTATAAATAAAGTACAGATGGTAAATTTTGTAGCATTGGGCTTGCTCACCATAGTATCTATTTAAGCAACTTATACACGATGGTCTCAATCTAGAAACAACAGTAATACTGTAGCAAATTTTAAAACGCTGTTTTCATATTTCAAAATTCAAATGAATTAGAGATCTAATATTTGGAGGTTAATTGCCAATAGAACGTTCAAAATTCATTGCAATAAAGATTAGGTGGGTGTGCATTTAAAAAAGTGTGGAGGCAGCCAGTGCGTTATGGTAGTAAATTTTCATAAAAATGTCTTAACAGCAAATATCTATATTTTTAATGAAAACAGGTATCAAATTTGGTTACCAGTATAACCTATATTGTAGAAAAAATCAAAATGTCATCAAAATCACTTATTGTTTGGTAAAATAGAAAAAAAATTCTAAAATAAACTTAAAATGTTCCCAACGACTTATGCGCCACCTGTAATTGCCAAAATAATTTTATAAGATACAGCTCAAGACACACTATAATTAACGTACACAATTTTTTCTCGTCTAATAACGGATATATTGAGCTTTACCGTAGAAATGCGTCACCCCGTATATATGTAAACAGATAAAAACTGAAATTAACTACGGATATAGGTAACTATAGTTAACGCTCATTTGAAGAAATATTTTCACAATTCAAAAGTGGCGGTCTCATTAGCGAATTTTTGCTAGGAAAATTTGCTAAAAATTATAGCATAACTCTATAAATAAAATTACTGCAAAGCATCAGAGAAAGTGTCTATTTGAAATGAATTTTCTGGAAATATTTTGGTAAAATGAAGGACGACGGTTGAAGCTCAAACTGAAGGCTTTGTAAAACACACTTCTTGTGATATTTTCTCTACAAAACCCGCATTCATTTCAGGTTATTTGCCTAAAAGTTGCCGATTTTGACGTCTAAAATCGCGATTTTAACGTTTTAAGAAGAAAAACTATAAAATTTTGAAAGCATTTTTTCTGCACTTTCTTGACATTTTTGCACCAAAAAACTTAATCTTTGTCTGTAATATACAATGTATTTTGTTATCCACACAAAATATATTGTTTTTGTGCGTTTCTCTGGTCATCAGTGGCACCCAATTTGTTTAAATGCCTATAAGTTTTTTTTTCTTTTAACTTAGAGATCAACGTTTTGGTACATGTTCACCTTCTATGATATAAATCCGCGTGCCAAATTTGGATGCCATAGCTTCGTTATTTCTGGAGATATAAAATTTTTCCCAGAGAAAACACAAAACTAGGCTCATTTTCCTTGCCAACAAACAAGCCGCTTGCAAAAGAAAGTACTGACCAAATGTTATCAAAATCGGCCCATTATTTTTTTTAGCTATCGGTGTGACACAGTATTTGAGCAAGTCGAATGCCTGCACATTCTGCCCTTCCGAGGGGACCCTAAATCGGTCGGTTCCGTGTACCATGCGATGTTGGTCACGTTAAAGACCCATAGGGCAGAGATTCGACTTAATTTCCAGGATGGTGAGGTCAAACTGCTCGTTGGATAGATATTTATGGTCGGTATTCTAACGTGAAAAAATGGGGTTAAATGTCCAAATTCTTATACTTGAATTTTTCAAAGCTTTTTTAATATTTTAACCTTACTGACTCTCTTTTATGCTTTTTCATGACTGGCTTTAAATGTTTTTAACGTACAAATGTTCGCGTAAAGTTACATGTAGTTTTTAAAATGGTTGTTACATTCCTGTTTTTTGCATGTCCTTGTGGCAGAATTTCTCTGTTTTGATGTTTTTGGCCTTGCTTTTCAACTGGTTACAGTGCTTGCTCCTGAAGATGCTTGTGATCTCAAGCGAAATATATCGAGTATTTAGTACAGAGTAACTTTCTTTAACTGCCCTTAAAAGTATACAAATATTAGCACGCTAACGTGTAACGACTGTTACTCCTCCCTTCAAATATATATATATATATATATATATATATATATATATATATATATATATATATATATATATATATATTATATTCACACGATAAGAATTTAAAAATAAAACTGATCCTGGATATTACGAGGGCGGGTCAATAAGTCCGTGACTTTTTTCATGAAACACGGGTTTCTTGCCAAAAAAACATTTAATTTCTCAACATAGTCTGCTTTGAGCTCTATACAGTTCGCCCAACGTTTCTCCAATTTTTTATCCCTTCCAAAAAAAAAAAGATTTGTCGAGGTCCTCAAAATAGGTATTTGTTTGTGAGATGATTACATCATTGAAGTCAAATTTCTTTCCGCCGAGCCATTTATTTAAGTTTGGAAACAAGAAATAGTCACTCGGGGCTATATCCGGAAAATAGGGCGGATGAGGGAGAAATTCGTAGCCCAATTTATGCAATTTCGCCATGGAGACTACACATGTGTGCACCCTTTCAATGTCTTGGTGGAAAAGAACTTTTTTCTTCGCGAAATGCGGTGGTTTTTCTTCGAATCGTCATTGAATCGGTCCAATAAGTTGGTATAAGCTTCGCCATTGATTGTTCTTCCCTTTTGAAGGTAAACAATGTGGATTATACCGCGTGCATCCCAAAAAAAGGTCGCCATGACTATTGGCTGACAACCTTGGCCTTCTTCGGCGCCGATTCGCACGGAGAAACCCACTGTTTTGACTGCTGCTTGGTCTCTGGTGTGTTGTGGTGAATCCATGTTTCGTCCACGGTTACGAAACGGTGCCAAAACTCGTCCCTATTTCGGTTGAACAACGCCACATACTCCTTCGAAGTTGTCACACGATTCTGTTGGTGTCGATTGTGAGCAAACGCGGCACCCATCTTGGGGATAGCTTTCTCATACCCAAGTGATCATGCAAAATCTCACGCACTTTCAATCTCCGATCGGCCAATACGATATCTTGAATTTTTCAATTGTTTCGGGTGTAGCGACTTCAAATGGGCGTCCAGAACGCTCGGCGTCATTTGTGCTTGTACGGCCGCGACGAAATTCAGTAAGTTATTTTTTTACCATGGAAATTGATGGTGCAGACTCCCCAGAGTATTTATCAAGCATAGCCTTGGTTTGAGTGATGTTTTTTTTTCGCCAAAAATAATGTTTGTGAGCACACGAAATTCACTTTTTTCCATTTTCGTTATAACTCAAGAGGTTGTCTGCTTTCAATGGCTATCTAACACAAACTAAATGACACAGCTTGTTCAATATTTAACAGAACTCAACTGACAGATGCTTGTTGACAGTAGTAGTGTTGCTCTTCTTGTGAAGAGGCGGGAAATTCAAAAAGTCACTGACTCGTACTATGTGTTAGGTGCCTTAGTTCAGGCTAATTTGAAGAATTTTTTACTCGTACATTGTTGATCACATAAGCAATTTTTTCCACGAAAACTCGCTAAAAAGGTAGTCTAGTTTCATGATCTTGATTAAACATGTTTTTTTTTTAGTGTTCAACTTAATTCAATTAAAAGTTTCGCATGGTCTCTTGCAGTTAGTTAACTTTAACTTCTCATTTGTGAAACGTGGTAGTTTCGTTTAAAGTGATTTAACTTCGTTAGAAGTTGTCCTTTAATCGATAAATACATTTAGACAATATGGTGCAGTCTTGAGGATTAGCTGATTCCATTTAAATCCAATTTAGCAGAAAATCAGTTTTGTTTTTCAGTATGAGCTTTGCAAACAGCTATTTTTAGAACTAATTTCATTTATAAGCTGTAAGCACGGTAGTATTGTTTCATTGTCCACTTCTTTCGGCGTGGTACGCCGGATATTAGCCGCCGGTCTATTTTTAGGGACTTGATGAAGTTTATTTGATTTTGGTAAAATTAGAAAATTTATTGTTTCTTTGTCATGGAAAAGTATGCGATGCGGAGGTGGTCTTTTGAATTGAAATTTTGACGTCATAGTTAAACTCTAGGGTAAAAATGCATTAGCAACAATGATGGAAATCGTTGTGGTAGAGTATTACACTGAGACAAGCAGATGTAGTTTAATAAGAGTTTAAAAAAGTGTTTAACCAATATATTTTTATTCTTTAATATTCATAGAAGGCTATGACTGTTTCGGCAGTTTTAGTGGTAATTTAGAGTGCGGGAGACAAATTTGAGTTTTATAAATAAATAGTGCTTTATACTCCAGTCAAAAAACTTTAAAAAATGACCCAACCTCCTGAAAAATCCGAACGTTTTGAAACTTCGCACACTTATTTAGAGGTACCTAAGAATGAATATACCGAAAGTCCTCATAAATATGAGGCGAGCTCTAGCGGCAATTAACAAAAATAGGGCACTTTCTTTGGTTTTTCGTTGATATCTCGAGAACCGTTGGTCGAAGACAAAAGTTGATTATATACATAATTAAGGCTTATCAAATTTGCTACTAAAATGATTATATACATTTTTCTCGTATTCCCAATGACTCCCGAGCTATAGACGCTAAAGAGAGCGTTTTGTGAAAAACCACGCTAGGGTGGTACAATATGGCATTTCTAATAATATTTGACAATGGTTTATCTACATTTTTGTATACTAAGGATAATTTAGGAGATAAACTTCACAACTTTTTATAAAAAGCACGCGATGTATGTTGCTTATGCTGTATATTGATGAGGCACATGATGTAGGTATATTAAACAATGAAATATATGAACAAAAAAAAAATGCTAAAGTTATTCAAAGGAAAATTTTGCACAGAAAAATCAATCAGCTCTGAATCGCTTCTTGGTAGAAGGCCCTGCAATTTGATTATCTTGGCCAGCTTCTACACTTGCTGCCTGAAACAATAGGTAAGTATGCATGAATTGAGCCATTTTGCTGCCAACCAAAGAGTATCGTATGGAGTTAGCTGATCAGCTTTCTTGACTATATCTTTCAGATTCTCCACAATCACATTACTAAATCCACCTTGTGATTTTTGGTAAGTTTGTAAAGGAATCACTCCAAGTTCCCCCACTGTCATATCAGGTGCTACCTTGGTGAGCCTCGGTATTGGTTTTTCATGTTCGCTTTCAGTTGTGCTTCCAGAAGGCACACATTTGATGCCACCCATAGAATGGAATGTGTTGACACCGTCCAGTGTTCTAACATTAAACTCCGCGTTGTCAAACACAAATTGTTGAAAAGGAGTATCATTATCAGGTTAAATGTGATGAATTGCTGACATTTCCAGCTGCTGTGCGCTGTGATATGAAGCACTGAACCCTAAACTTGATAAAAGGTTTACCAACTTCTTGCTTGCAAATCTTCTGTACACAAACAAAGCAACATTGTTCATTATTGCTGATATTAAAGAGGTTGGACGTATCGCAGAGATAATACTGTGAGCAATATAAATGCATTTTCTTTTTTTTATTTGCATTATCTGCTTTTTTCATTATCAATGTCTCCAGAATTCAATACAGTCGTAATCATTTCCTTACTTCGACAATAGAATGCATCTCTGTGGGCTTTTATAGGTTTCTTTATTTGTTTTTTAAAATACTCAGCATCAATAATATCTGCACAGAAGAAACATTTTGTTTTGAATTTAAATAATGTTTTCACAGACGACCTTGTTTGGGACAAAAAGCTATCTTGTGTTGATGGAGAAGGGTCTGCAGCAGACTGCTGTTTCAGGAAAGCCTCATACCGCGTGTACTGTTTTCGGCACTCACTGTGTAATCTAATTGTCTCAATACCACATAGCTTAGAACCCAAATCATCTTTACTTTGCTCACTAGCGAGCAGTAACAATCTGTTTCCCTTCAAACCAACTTTCGTTACACCAGAAGGTGAACCAAGAATTTTGTCGCACAACAAACAGTTCTCTTCCATTTCATATGTCTATTATGTAAACACAACATACGTCTACTATGCGAAAAACTACTAAGGCACTGGCCGAACGAAAATGGTAAGAACGCACGAAAATGTAATAAAGAAACGAATGATCTCACATCAGACTCATGCAACGACGCGGATAGCAGGGAAACCTGTCTGGAACTAGCTGCCGCTCCGCGCCGGTTTAGTAGGCATTGTAAGTACTATATTTAATTTCGTAACTTATTATTGTCACATATTATTAGAAATGCCATATTGTACCGCCCTAATGTGGTTTTTTACAAAACGCTCTTTTAGCGCCTATAACTCGAGAACCATTGGGAATACGAGAAAAATGTATATAACCATTTTTGTAGCAAGATTGATAATCCTTTTTTTTTTTTTTGTTCCCTCAGGGCTCGTCCGCGGCCTTGCCGCCCCGATAGCACCGCAACCCTTGGTTGATTGTGCATACCCCTAGTCTTACTCCACCCATTCCAAAATCACTGTGCCTTGAACTAGTCTGCACAGCGATTGGTAGGGTGAAGTTTTATATTGCTCTGTCTCCGGTCTAGAGTGACCGTAGATCAGTTGTCTTTTCCGGTCCAGAGCTATACACTCGCACAAGATGTGCTGGGCTGATTCCTCCCCCTCGCCGCAGAGTCTGCATGCGAGGTCCCCTTCGAACCGCCCCATTTTATGTAGGTGTTTCTTGACGGCCATGTGTCCCGTCAAGAGACCTGTTGTGTTTCTGAGCTGTCCTCTGCTAAGGTTTAGCAGCTCCACAGCTCTCTTTGAACTGGGTCCGTCAATTATTGACTTCCCATGTCTGAGCCCTGGACAGTCCGCCCAGTACACCTTGTGTTGGTTTCTGACCCAGGACTTAATGGCTCCCCTGGCAGTGCTCTTTGACACGCCCAGAGCCGGTTCTGGTCCCATAAATGGTTCTGCTGACCCCCTCTTTGCGAGACTGTCAGCTTCTTCATTGCCTTTGACCCCCGAGTGACCCGGCACCCAGATGAGGGTCACCTCATTCTGCCCAGCCAGGTCGCTCGTCTCGTCTCGGCACTCACTCACCAGCCAGGAATTTACCCGTGGGCTACTTAGTGCCTTAAGGGCTGCCTGGCTGTCTGTGGCTATGAGGATCCGCTTGTTGGTGTAGCCCCTCCTCTTGTTCTCCCGCACACAGTGCAGGATGGCGTACATCTCGGCCTGAAACACCGTTGCATGGGCTCCGAGGGAAATACTGTGACTTACCCTCGGTCCTTCCGAGTAAACACCTGCCCCCGTCCCACGCTCCCCGCCAGATCCGTCCGTGAACCAGACGAGCGCGTCCCGTGGTATGCCCGGTGTCTCCTCCCGCCATGCCCCGCGATCAGGGATTTCCACTGTGAAGTTGTTTTCCCTGCACATTCGCGGGCTCGCGAAGTCTGACCTCATTTCAAGCATGGGTTCCTTCACGATCTCCTGAATTTTGCAGTGGCCCCTGAAGCCTGGGTTGATCTTCAGTCTACCATTGCAGGCTAGTCTGTATAGTCCTAGCCTGGCCTCTCCCATAATAACGAAGTGTAGGGGGGGTAGATCCAGCAACACCTCCATGGCGGCTGTTGGGGTTGAAGACATGGCCCCTGTGATGCCTAGGCAAGCCATCCTTTGGATCTTGCCTAGTTTTTGTTTGGCACTGGATTGTGTCACCTTAGGCCACCAGACCAGTGCCGCATATGTTAACGATGGTCTGACCACCCTTGTGTACAGCCAGTGGGCCATACTAGGTCTTAGTCCCCACGTTTTTCCATATAGCCGCCTAGTGACGGCTAAGGTCATGACTGCCTTACGCAGTATTTTTCCAATGTGACCATTCCAGGTTAGCTTAGAGTCCAATACGACCCCAAGATATTTTACCTCCCTGGCCATTGGAACGCTCCTACCGTATAGAGTGAGAGTTCTGTGGCTTTCACACTTCCTCCTCCTCGTAAACGGCACGACGGTTGCTTTCTCGGGGCTCACCCCGAGCCCTTGATCAACCGTCCACCCTTCCACCACTTTCAGTGCAGTCTGCATACGCTCCCACACTGCCTGTGTGACCTTTCCTCGGACTATGATGACAATGTCGTCCGCATAGCCCTGTACCTCATACCCCCCTCCCGAGAGCCTCCCCAGCAGGCCGTCCACGACTAGACACCAGAGCAAGGGAGACAGAACGCTCCCCTGCGGACACCCCGCCGCGACCCCCGCCAGCAGAGTCCCTCCCGCGAGTGAGGTGAACACCGCCCTGTCCCTGAGCATGGAACCGATCCACCTGCAGCAGGTCTCCTCTATTCCACGCTCCCGGGCAGCTGCCAGAACCGATCCGAACGAGGTGTTGCTAAAGGCCCCCTCTATGTCTAGGAAGGCCCCCAGCGCCACCTCCTTGTTCTCCAGCGTATTCTCCAGTTTCAGCACCAGTTGGTGCAGTGCTGTTTCTGTTGAGAATCCTGCTCTGTATGCATATTGTCCGCAGTGTAGAGGATATGCTTCCAGTACACCGCCCCTAATGTGCCGGTCGAGCAGTTTTTCCACTGTTTTCAGCAAGAAGGACATGAGACTTATTGGCCTCGGGGACTTTGCCTGGTCTGTTGGACGCCCAGGTTTAGGAATAAATACAACCCTGGCCAGTCTCCATGCCCTCGGAATGTACCCCAGAGCCAGGCTGGCCCTCATAATGAGGGTAAGCACCGGCGCCAGTATATCTATCCCCTGTTGGAGCATGATGGGCATTATTCCATCAAATCCCGGCGATTTGTATGGCTTAAAGCTGTTAATGGCCCATCTGATTTTGCTCCAGGTAACCACCTCTTTAGCGACTGTCCAGTCTACTCTAGATGCCCGCCTATAAGGCGCCTCTATTTCTGAGTGTTCCCAGTCCGGAGGTGATTGGTTTATTATGTTACAGCCGGGGAAGTGCGTCTGGAGTAAAATTTCCATAGTTTCCTCCCCCGAGCTTGTAAAGCCTCCCGTGGGTGTTCTAAGGGAGCCTATGTTAGTCTGAGGGCCCTTAGACAGGATCTTGTGTAGTCGAGCACTCTCGGACGTGTTTTCCACTTCTTCGCAGTGCCTCCTCCACGACTCCTTCTTGGCGTCCCTCAGTCTTTTGTTATAGGTCGATAGGGCCTGTCTATATTCATCCCATGCTCCCGACCTTTTGGCCGCGTTAAACAGCTTACGAACCTGCGTCCTCCTTTGCCTGAGGTCCTCGTTCCACCATGGGACGTTCCTGGTGGACACCCTCATTTTCAGGGGGCAGTTGGCGTTATAGGCCGAGGTAATTGCGTCTCGCAATTGGACTGCTGCAATCTCGAGGTCTATTGAATCCCTTATGGCCCTCTCAACCCCCCGCAGTTCCACAGCTAGGTCTGCCCTGTAGGCTTCCCAGTCCGCCTTGCGGGGGTCCCGGTACCATACCGTTTCTCTTTCGACTTTGGCGATTTCAAACCGGATGTATCTGTGGTCTGAGCTACTCACTTCCCCAGACACAGCCCAGCTTTTAACAAAGTCACCCAGAAACTGGGTGGAAACTGTTAGGTCTAAAACTTCCTCACGCCGTGTTGTGACGAATGTCGGTTTATTACCTCTATTCAATATGTCTAAATTAAATTTCATAAAGAATTGTAAAAGTGCCTCACCCCTAGAGTTTGTGTCCGAGCTACCCCACAACTCATGGTGCGCATTCGCATCCATGCCGATGATGGTCTGCCATCCACCTGCTCTGCTACCCACCATCAGCTGCTCCAATTCGTTGGGTGGAGGAGGGTCCGTGCTGTCCCCTGGCAGATAGGCTGACGCGACAGTAATGTCCCTCAGCCCATCCGCTCCTCCACATCGGATTTTGATAGTTGCCAGGTCCCTGGAACAGAAATTCATTAGAGGGAGAAACTCTATCCCTTCCCTGACAAAAATGCAGGCCCTCGGATTCTCGCTGGACCTGCTGTAGATGAGCTTTCCATTAGCTCCGCCGAGTCCCTTGATCTCTCCTTTGTAGGAGTACGGTTCCTGGATGAGGGCCACATCCGTGTTCCTCAGAGCCATTAGTAGTCCGGCCGTGGCTGCCCTACTGTGTTGGAGGTTGACCTGAAGGAACCTAAGTCCCATTAACCCTTAATTGCTTCCCCAGTGGGCGGAAGCTAACCCTTCCCATGCCCCAGAATGCCTTGAAGGAGGTTCCTTCAAGGGCTCTGTAAGATGTCGGGTCGATCGAGAAGGCGAGCGTCTGTCCTTTCTCCTCTGCCTTCCTGCTTAGAACCGACCAGTGTTGCGTCCCCAGTTCAGGGTTCTGGATCTTAAGTCTGCTGATCACCGTCTCCTGCGGGACGGTGTCAGGGATCCGTACGAGGACCTTGCGTCTCTTTGGGAGTTCCTTGGGCTCGACGGCTGTCAAGTCCGCCCCCTCCCAAATCTGACCGAGGCCCCCGATCGTTTTCCGCAGCCAGTCCCGCGACTGCGGGCCGGCACAGGTTATCCAGAGGATGCCCCCCGTCAGGCGCGTCCGGTGGAACTGAGGCGGGCTCTCCCCTTCCTGAAGAGAGTCCACTGCAGCTACCACCGCAGCCTGGATCAGGTCCGCCTTCCCCTGGTCTAGCGTGACCTCAGGATGGCGTCTGTCAATCACCGCCATCCCGAGGCCCTCCGCAGCCTCCCTGTAAGAGCCAGTCTGCGCCGGTGTTCCGGCCTTAGTTCCTTTGGGAGGTCTGTCTGTAGTAGGCGTGCTAGAGCCAGAGCGCGGCGTCTTCCGACTCGCACTCTCCTCTTGCGCCTTTACAGGCACCCTGGCCCTTTTGGAACGTCTGTCTGTAGTGGGCGTGCTAGAGTTCGAGCGCGTCCTCTTCTGACCCGCACTCCCCTCTTGCGCCTTTACAGGTTTCTCGACCGTCCAGGTCCCGGCCGCCATTTTTTGCGCCCTCCGGAGCTTCTTTCTTTGCGCCCCGGAAAGACGCTTGGACTGCCGGGGCAGTCCCTCTACTCTAACAGTAGAGTCCTCACTGGTGGAGGGGCCCCCGGAGTCCGCGGAGCTCGCCGCCCTCCGGTGGGACCCAGCCTCCAGCTTGGGTGTCGGGGACAGGTCTCTGGCCGAAGCTACCCCCTGATCCCCCGTATCTACGCCGGTCGTGGGACCTCCAGAGTCCGCTGCCGCACCCTGGCTCGTCTCCGTTTCCGGGATAGACTCAAGGCTCAAGTCTGTAGCCGGAGCCACTCCTCGAGCCTCATTGGTTTTGGTTTTATATGTATTTATAATCTTCATGTTGTTCCCACGAGAATGGGGGAAATACTGTCCACACCATCAGAACCCCCTGTGTGGTGCAAGGCGGGTTACTCTGGAGGATTGCCTGGTACTCCAGAGGTTCCGTTCACGACACCATCGCCCTGGTGCCATCCATCCATAGGCACGGGTCACGTGACACCGTAGATTGGGGGAGTTTAGTTCGACCTCCTTGTCTAGATCCGTCATGTTTAGTTATTAGCAGGGTCACCTCGTGCAGGATGCGGATTTTTACCGCGCATGACGGTCTTGGGGAAAGCTTCATCGGGAGTTTATGTTGTTATTTCCACTTCCTCAGCTTGCCCCCTGGAGTCCTTTGGCCCGCGACTCCTTAACCCCTTGATAATCCTTAATTATGTATATAATCAACTTTTGCCCCCGACCAACGGTTCTCGAGATATTAACGACAAACCAAAGAAAGTGCCCTATTTTCGCTAATTGCCGCTAGAGCTCGCCTCATAGTCATGAGGACTTTCGGTATATTCATTCTTACGTACCTTTAAATAAGTATGCGAAGTTTCAAAACTTTCGGATTTTTCAGGAGGTTAAACATTGTTTTGACTGGACTATTAGGTACAGAGAGCCGGTGATTAGCTTGCATGAACCTGTTTTGGGGTAAATGCTAGTCCTAATGAGCATATATAATGCATTTATTAAGCCAAATTAACAAAAAAGTACATTATGGCGTACTTTTTAAAGGACATTAGGCATACAAGAAAAGTCTGGACGTATCAAGTGCGTTATGGAAGTGAATTTTCATTAAAAAAAATAGCAAATATGTCTCCCTAATGCAAGCAGGCATCAATCTGATTACCGGTATAGCCTATGTAGTAGAAACAAGGTATCATATTTGATCAAAATAACTTATTGTTTGAAGATCTACAAGAATTTTCCGAAAATAAACATAAAATGTTTCCGAGGAAACTGGTTTCCTATCTAACACACCTTAGGTTAATAGCAAATTGAGTTATTGAAATTTGAAGCATTTAATGAAGATTTATTACCAAAACGCACTTACTGCTTCTCGATTTTTTTTCTTACAAACATGCATCATATTTAGATAAAAAATGCAAAAATACAATAAAATAAGGGTGTTCGAAAAAAAATTGTATGGATCACCAACGACTTATGGGCCATCCTGTGATTGTCAAAATAATTTTATAAGATGCAGCTCAAGACACCCTATAATTAATGTATACATTTTTTTTCTGTTTTATAAGATTCCATTAAATCACAAACTCCTTAACTACTGCCAAAGCATCAAAGAAAAGATCCATTTGAAATGAATTTTCTATAAATATTCTAGTAAAATGAAGGACAATGGCGGTTGTAGCAGAAACTTAAGGCATTGTAAAACACACTTTTTACCACATTCCTTTTACATAAACCGCATTCGTTTCAGAACCTTTGCTTAAAAATCGCTAATTTTACGTTTCGAATCGCGTTGACGTTGACGTTTTCGGTAGGAAAACTAAAATTTCGAATGTCATTTTTCTGCTACAACTTGACCGTTTTGCGCCAAGAAAATGTAATTTTTGTCTGTAATATTGAATAAAATTTGTTAACCATAAAAATATTTTGATGCTGTGCGTTTCTCTGATCAACAGTGACACCGAAAATTGTTTCTTTAAATGCTTATATTTTTTTTCCTAAGGATCTAAATCCTGTTACATGGTTTACTTTTTATAATATAAACTTGCATACCCAATTTGGTTACCACAGATTTGTTATTTTTGAAGATACAAAAGTTTTCCAAAGGAAAACCCAAAATTGCCAATGTGCCAAAAACTACATACAGACTTGGAGACTACTTCTCTGGCTTCAACAGTGAAGCCAGAGAAGTAGTCTCAAAGTCTGTATATAGTATGGACAAGTTTCACCAAGTAAGGGCAACAACAATCAATGAAGTGCCAAAAACTGGTCGCATTTTCCTGGCTAACGAACCTATCCAAACGACTTACAAAGGGAAGGTGCCTTCTACGAAAATTCGCTAAAAGTTTATTGTCTTTGTTGAGACTATGCTAGATAAAAAATCATATAGTTGCCTTTAGGGCCACCCCTCTAGAACTGTTTTGGATATGCCCCTGTTCTTATTATAACATAACTAAAGCACCTTTTTTAACTGTACTCCATTAATGTGCTTCTGTAGCTCATAAATTATGACAGATGTATCATATGTATCTAATTGCAACAACAGTTAAAATGTAATTTTCTCATACATTTATTCATAAATATATTATTACATAAATGTCATAATATATCTAGGTGAAACCGTAAAATAGATATCTAGGTTTACGATCCTCTTCGAGTTGGATGTAATTTGCTTTAAAAACCACATTGATTGTGTTAACTTTTTAGTAATTTTTTAACACCTTTAAAAAAATTGGAGGTTCTTAATGTGACCCCGATGCTTGTTTTTTTTTCTGAAAATGTTTGACTGAATTTTCATCAATCATATTTCGAAAAATTTTCATATCTCCAAAAGTAACGAAGCCATGGCAAACAAATTTGGTGCGCGGGTTTATATTATAAAAAGTGTGGACGCTGCAAAAGCGTTATGGTAGCGAATTTTCAAAAAAATGTTTTTAATGACAAATATGTATGTTTTTTTAATGAAATCCACCCGATTTGGTTACCAGTATAACCTATATAGTATATAGTAGAAACAATGTTCTACGTATTTCATAGAAATAACTTTGTTGCTTGAAATAGTAAAAAAATTCCGAAAATAAACTTAAAATGTTCCAAAAAAACTGGTCCGATTTTCCTGGCCAACGAACCTCTTTAAGATATTTACACACCTGCCAAGATATGATCGTTCACAAAAAGCTTTCGACCAAAATACAAGAAAAAGAATTGCCTCAAAATTTACAGTCAATTTCTGTCATGAAAAGTTATAATTTTTTTCTTTTTTCTTATACTAAAATTAGCTTAAATAATGTTATACGAAAATAAAGTTTTTTTCGCGAAAATTTGAAAACAGTTTTTTGCAGTAACCTATTAAACATTTATTATTGATTGCTAACCTTTCACAAAAATCTTACATAAAATGATTTCTAGTGAAACGCTAAAAAAACATTTGTGTGAAAACTGACTAAATATTTTTTACACAAAAATTTGCTGTAAAGATACATACAGTTAATACCTAATTTGTATAAAATTGAAAAAAAAACATGTAAAGAAATATTTTTTCTTAAATTTCACGGATATTTGAATCAGTCAAAAAAGGAGAACCATTCATATTTTAATGCCACAAGCTGTTAGAAATAGGAACGCCATTTAAGTCTGCCGGATTGTCAAATTCAGCCACTATTTGAGAGCGGTCTGTATTTGGCATGTCGATTTTTCTGGCGAATAATATAAACGAAAACTGCCCTGAATGCGTCATTTTCATGTGACTCCTGCTACCTATTGGTAAAAACCAAGGCATTCGACTTTAACCACTAAGTTGTTTCAACACATGTCTTTGGGATTTTATTTTTAATTTGGAAAAAACTCTAAATATTGTGTACCAAATTACTTAAAATTTACAGCATAGGTTTATTTTCACTATTTCTAG
The DNA here is from genome assembly GCA_964006375.1 of Tillus elongatus. Classification (NCBI taxonomy): domain Eukaryota; kingdom Metazoa; phylum Arthropoda; class Insecta; order Coleoptera; family Cleridae; genus Tillus; species Tillus elongatus. The sequence goes on along the minus strand of OZ023263.1, from coordinate 45,920,033 downwards.
CCACATGTAAAGTCTCATTCCAGTTACTCTGATACTTAAAAAAGATATAGCGTTTTCAAAGAGTTTTCTCCGATTTTCCACTGGAAAAACTTGAGCATAAAGGCTGATTAACGAACGCGACCACGGTTTTCGCCCAAACAAGATTTTTGCCAACTTTGATTGAAATCAGTGTGAGTTATTGCTCGGATACATACATACATACATACACATGTATATATAAACATATAAAAATGTTAACGGACCTTGGTTTTGGGACCCAAATTCGCGTTCATCGTAAGAAATTTTTTCAAAAGCTTTTTATCGTGACCTTTCCTTTAGCTAATTTTTCTTAATGAAAATTCGCTAAAAAGGCGCAGGTGGCAAGGTCGGCTGAATATGGGGAGAACGCGCAGAGGGGTCAAAAATTGGCGCACAGACAGGCTGTGTGAACATGAGCGTTATCGTGGTGGAATAACAGGGTACCCAGCGACCTGGAAAACCTGGAAAATGGGAAAAATCAGGTAATTTGAAATATACCCTAAAATGTCGGGGAAATGTCAGGGAAATTGGGATTGTGCTCAAATGTCATGACAATTAATCAGTAGACCTGGAAATTATGTATTTGTAAAATTCCGTCACTAGCAGATTCATTGTTATTTTGTTTTCATAATGTCATATTAATTTATTTCACGTAAATATTTTTTTACTACGACTGTCGTTTGGTATATTCATTGAAACCGCCAATGAACGCAGCGCATTTCACATGCGCTGATATAAATATAGCGTCTTCTTCATCTCAAGCATGTCTTATTCGTACATCTCACTTGGAATGTTCTTCCTTGAATGCATAAAATGCAAAATGCCTTCTAGTTATTGGCGGCGTAGATGTGTTTATTCGATTTTAATCCTTATGACCATGTAACATAGGATTAAAGTTGAAGTGAAAATATTGGGCATTTGTATATGGGTTTTTGTATCGTAATCGATAAGAGAAAACTTTAATATCGCAACGAATTGTGTATGATAGTTTAAAGACATAATACGAATGAAAAATATACAAATCAACGATAGACAGAGGCAGTATGTCAAAAACTCCTATCTTGAATCTATAATAATTCACGATGAAAATCAGAAACCAATCACACACACAAAAAGATGTGCAAAGCAGAAAAAAAAACTCTGGACGCAGCAAGTGCGTTATGGAAGTGAATTTTCATAAAAATGTTTTTAATTACAAATATATCGCTCTAATGCGAGCAGGCATCAATTTGGTTACCGGTATAACCTATATAGTAGGAACAGTGTATTATATTTTATCAAAATAATTATTTGAAAATGTACAAAACTTTTCGGAAAATAAACTGTAAATGTTTATGAGAAAACTGGTGTCCTAACCAATAAACCTTAGGTTAATAGCAAATTGAGTTATTGAAATTTGAAACATTTAATGAAAATTCGCAACCAAAACGCCCTTGCTGCGTTCATACAAAAATTTTCCGAAAATACAGTTAAATGTTGGTTTCCTAACCAACAAAACTCACGTTAATAGCAAATGAGTTATTGAAATTTGGAGGATTTAATGAAAATTTGCTACCAAAACGCACTTACTGTGTCCAGATTTTTTCTTATAAACATGCATCATATTTCGATAAAATATGCTAAAATGCAGTAACGAATTTGTTCTACAAAAATTAGCTAAAAATTATAAACCGTTAAACCATAAACTTCACTAAACTTACAGCGAAAGCATCAACTTAACTAAACCGACAGCGAAAACATCAGAGAAAGGGTCTATTTGAAATGAATTTTCTGGGAATATATAAGTAAAGTGAAGGACAATGACAATTGAAACTAAGACTTCAGGCTTTGTAAAACATTATTCTTCAGACATTTTCCTTCCATAGCTCATATTAGTGTCAGGTTCATTGCCTAAATATTACCAATTTTGACGTTTAAAATCGCGATTCTAACGTTTTGAGGAAAAGCCAAATGTATTTTTCTTTGAATGCCTGTAACTTTTTTGTCCTTTAACCAACGAAGCTAAATTTTGGTAGGTAACTTGCCTATAATGATATAAACCCGCGTATGAAATTTAGTTGCCCTTACTTTGTTAATTTTGGAGATATAATTTTTTTTTAGAAAGAAAACATAAAATTTTCCGGGAAAACCTCGGCGGATTTTCCTGGCTAACGAACTTATTCAAGCCACTTGCGAAAGGAAGGTACTCACCAATTTTGACGTTTAAAATCGCGATTTTGACGTTTTGAGGAAAACCCAAATTTATTGTTCTTTAAATGCCTGTAACTTTTTGTCCTTTAACCTACAGAGCTAAATTCTCGTAGGTATTTTACCCATAATGATATAAACCCGCGTGTGAAATTTGGTTGCCCTTACTTTGTTAATTCCGGAGAAATAATTTTTTTCGATTTTTTTCGAGAAAAAAAAACACAAAATTTTCCGGGAAAACCTCGGCGGATTTTCCTGGCTAACGAACTTATTCAAGCCACTTGTGAAAGGAAGGTACTCACCAAGTTTTATTCAAATCGGTCCATTATTTTTTTAGTTATAGGTGTGACATATATATATATATATATATATATATATATATATATATATATATATATATATATATATATATATATATATATATAAACATATAAAGTCTGAAACCGACCTCGGATTTGGGTTCCAGGGGTCCTAATTAGCGCTCACTTGAAGAATTTTTTTCAAAATTCGAAAGTCGGGATCTCCTCATTAGTGAATTTTTTTAAAGAAAATTCACTAAAATGGAACATAAGGCACGTAGAGAAATATCACAATTAGAAATGAGGAAAAACACATTAAAGAAAATGCAAAATATGAAACTGAAGTTTTAAAATCCAAAATATCTACATTGAGAAAATATGTATGAATAATTCGTACTATCATATCTCAAAGTAGTATTCTAGTGAATTTTCATTAAAAAAATTCACTATTACAGAGGTATCGATGGTGAGACTTTCGGAAAATTTCTTCAAATGGGCGCGAATTAGGGCCTCTGGAACACATTTCCATGGCCAGCTAAAATGTTTATATATATATATATATATATATATATATATATATATATATCCAACCGATAACTCAATAACTCAAAAAATACTTCACTGATTTGGATCAAATTTGGGAATTACCCTTATTTTGCTAATGGCTTGGATAAGTTCGTTCATCAAATCTTAATGGCCAATTTTTCTTAATAAAAAATTAAAAAATATTTTTTCAAACGCAATGTCTCTCAAATCGTCTAAGTGATTGAAATGAATATTTACAACTTAAAAGAACATAGGCAGACGTGGTTGTGTACCAATTTGTCGTTTGATCAAAGGAAAATAAAGTTATTCGAAATTAATAGTAACCCAATGTGGGTTATACCGCTTGCATCTCAAAAACACGGTCGTCCTGACTTTATTGGCTGACAAACCCACCTAGGCCTTCTTCGGCGCCGATTCGCACGGAGAAACCCACTTTTTTTTTACTGCGGCTTGGTCTCTGGTGTGTTGTGGTGAATCCATGATTCGGCCGCCGTTATGAAACGGCGCAAAAAGTCGTCCCCATTGCGGTTGAGCACCGCCAGACATTCCTTCGAAGTTGTCACACGATTGCGTTTGTGGTTGATTGTGAGCAAACGCGACACCCATCTTGCGGATAGCTTTCTCATACCCAAGTGATCATGCAAAATCGAAACCACTGAGCCATGTGATATGCCTATGGCTTCCACAATCTCCCGCACTTTCAATCTCCAGTCGGCAAACACCATATCGTGAATTTTTTGAATTGTTTCGGGTGTAGCGACCTCAACTGGGCGTTCAGAACGTTCGGCGACATTTGTGCTTGTACGGCCGCAATGAAATTCAGTAAGCCACTTTTTTACCATGGAAATTGATGGTGCAGAGTCCCCATAGTATTTATCAAGCTTAGCCTTGCTTTGAGTGATGGTTTCTTTCGGCAAAAAATCATGTTTGATGAGCCCACGAAATTCACTTTTTTCCATTTTCGTTATAACTCAAACCGCCTTCAATGGCTATCTAACACAAACTAAATGACACAGCTTCTTGAAAATTTGACATAAGTTAATTGACAGATGCTTGTTGACAGAAGCAGTGTTGCCCTTCATGTGAAGAGGCAGGAAATTCAAAAAGTCATGTACTTATTGACCCGCCCTCGTATCTATCTACTGGCTCTGGGGAATGGTACTTATATAAGCTCCTAGCGGCAGAACGCTGTACTACAAAAACTCTGCCCACCGCAGTATAAGTTCTGTTTCTTATAGGTATCCCCTTGTACCGTACCCTCGACCCTCCTAAGGTTGTGCCCTATTTCAAACTCCGGTGCCGGGTACTCAAAAAATAGTTCTAGCTACGGCCCTGGCGGTGAGTATTTTCGACAGTTTTAGTGAATTTTCTTTAAAAAATTCACTAATGAGGACTTTTGAATTTTGAAAAAATGTCTTTAAATGAGCGCTAATTAGGCTCCCCAGAACACATATCCGGGGTCAGATTCAATTTATATATATATATATATATATATATATATATATATATATATATATATATATATATATATATATATATATATATATATATATATATATATATATATGTATCACACCGATAACTCAAAAAATAATGGGCCGATTTGGTGAATACCTTCCTTTTGCAAATGGCTTGGATAAGTTCGTTAGCCAGGAAAATCGGCCCTGATTTTCCCGGAAATTTTTGTGTTTCCTTTCGAAAAAAAAAATTATATTTCCCGAATTAACAAAATAAGGGCAATTTGCTACACGGGTTTATATCATTATAGGTAAGTTACCTACCAAAATTTAGCTCTGTAGGTCAAAAGACAAAAAAGTTATAGGCTTTTAAATAAAAATCAATTAGGGTTTTCCTCAAAATGTCAAAGTTGCGATTTAAAACGTCAAAATTGGCAACATTTAGGCAAAGAACTTGAATCTAATACGGGCTATGGAAAGAAAATGTCTCCAGAAGAATGTTTTACAAACCCTGAAGTCTTAGTTTCAACCATCATTGTCCTTCATTTTACTAAAATATTTCCAGAAAATTCATTTCAAATAGACCCTTTCTCTGATGCTTGGCAGTAGCCTTAGCTATAGAGTTTATCGTTTAATGGTATATAACTTTTGTCGAATTTTCGTAAAAAATCAATAAAACTCAATATATCCGTTATTAAACAAGATACGAAAAAAAATTGTATACATTAATTATAGGGTATACATTAATTATAGGGTGTCTTGAGCTACATCTTAAAAATATTTCTACAATCACAGGCTGGCCCATAAGTCGTTGCTGATACAAATTCTCTCTTTTTTTTGTTATTGCATTTTTGTAATTCTGAACGCAGCAAGTGCGTTATGGTAGCGAATTTTAATCAAATGCTTCATATTTGAATAGCTCAATTTGCTATTAACCTATAAGGTTTACCAAGAAACGAGTTTTTTCGGGAACACTTTAAGTATACTTTCGGAAATTTGTGTACATTTTCAAACAATAAAGTTATTTTGATGAAACATGGCACATTGTTTTTACTATATTTATTTATATCACATTCTCCAAATAAATGTATAACTAGTTGCATACGATATTTTAATATGTGTATCGATATTTCAAATTTCCTGGCCTTCTGACTCCCACAACTCAAAGGGTAGTAGTGAATTCTACCCTTTTTAGTGAAAAAAAAAATCACTAATGAGGAGATAGCGACTTTTGAATTTTGAAAAAATTCCTTCAAATGAGCACTAACTAGGCCCCCGGGAACACATATCCGGGGTCAGGTCAGGTCATATTATATTTATATATGTATTTATATATATATATATATATATATATATATATATATATATATATATATATATATATATATCTATATATATATATATATATATATATATATATATATATATATATATATATATATATATATATATATATATATATATTACATCGATAACTCAAAAAATAATCGGCCGATTTTGATCAAATTTGGTGAGTACCTTTCTTTTGCCAGTAGCTTGGATAAGTTTGTTAGCCAGGAAAATCTGCTTAGTTGAAATACATTAAACAATGATTTGTTTTACTTAGACAGACGGATTCCCCAGGTCAGTATCAGTTCTGAGCTGACCTGAGCTTAAATGTATGGAATTTCGACTCAATTTGCTATTAACCTATAAGGTTCGTTGGCCAGGAAACTAGTTTCTTTCGGGACTATTTTAAGTTTATTTTCGACAAATTTGTGTACATTTTCAAACAGTAAAGTTATTTTCATGAAATATGGTACATTGTTTCTACTATATATGTTATACTGGTAACCAAATTTGATGTCTGCTTTCTTAAAAAAAACACATATTTGCTATTTAAAACATTTTTATGAAAATTCACTAACATAACGCACTTGCTGCGTCCAGACTTTTTATAATCTACTTCTGAATCAGGTTTAAAAACTGTGCTTTATTCTAATTTGATTGTTTGATTTAGTTCACTTTTCAAAGCATAAAAGAGGTCGACAGCGGACACTATGCCCCAATAACCACACCATTATCTGTTATTTACAGCTCCGATTTCTGCGAGAAAGAAAACAATACAACAATTTCCGGGTAATCGTGTGTCAATTCTGTTTTATGTAGGAAGAAGTGAACAATACCGTTTCCTACATACCAAAAGAAGAATAAACAGTGTAACAGAACCCACAATAAGATCTGTTCTCAACATATCGCGCATACGTAGGTGTTTTTAGTTTATATATATGTTCCAGGTAATTTCAATGGCTATTGTGTTTGAAAATAAAGTTGCGGATTTATATAACAATCAAATAATATAACATTACTATTTTTAAAACAATCATCTAACAAAAACGTTTTGAGGTTACGAGATGATTTTTTAAAATTTTTTGTTTCAACAACACACCACGAGGGTTTACAGCCTAAATATTAAAGTACCGTGGCTGTCGACAAGGCGGAAAGAGACAACTGGTTAATTCTGGACCTGAAGGTTTGGAGGTTCGGAGAAGGAACAACATGCGCCGGCAAGGAATTCCACAACTTGGAAGTCCTCGGGACAAAAGAGCGGGCATAACAAGATATTCTATGTTTGGTGACCTGGACAGTAAAAGGGTGCATTAGCTCTGTTCTCCTGGTAGATCTGTTGGGGGCAGCAGGTGGAAGAACTATGGAAGAAAGCTCCTCTGAGCAGTGCCCGTGCATATATCTATAAAAGAGAGACAGGTCACCAACGGCACGTCGGTGGACAAGGAATGGAAGCCTTTGGGTGAGGGTAGGGTCACCAGTGAGACGTATAAGCTCTCTTCTGAATGGAGTCCAGGATAGCGAGTGTAGAAGCGGCAGCAGCACCCCAGATGTGGAAGCAGTATTCGAGGTTTGGCCTTATTTGCGAAGTATATAAGGTATAGAGATTAGCTGGTGAAAAGTTTTTGCGAGCCCGGAAGAGGAAACCTAATTTTTTAGCAGCCGCTTCTGCAATTGATGACATGTTGGTGCCAATTGAGATCCACAGAAATGCCAACTAGTGAAAAGGACTCATTACTTTGAATAACTTGGTTGTTCATTGTGATGGGTCTAGGGCTCATGTATCTTAAATGAGAAAGAAAGCAAGACTGAGATTTGGTGGGGTTAAATTGTACAAGATTTCTACTTCCCCAGTCTAATATTTTTTGGAGACCCACGGAGACAGAACCCTCCATGAGTCTGCGAACCTCATCTAATTGGGCCAAAAAGACAGGCTTAGAATATTGTATATTTGAGTGGAGGGTGCTGTCGTCCGCGTAACTGTGAACTGGGTTGGATGTGCTAGAGAGGAGGTCATTGATGTGGAGAAGAAACAAAGCAGGGGCTAAAGCTTCACCTTGAGGAACTCCTGCATTAATTGGATATAGTTTAGAGGAATGGCCATCCACGACAACAGAAATGTTCCGGTTGGGGAGGAAGTTTGCTGTTCAAGTACAGAGTTTTGGTGGTAGGCCATAGACGGGAAGTTTATTAAGCAGCGCTGCGTGCCAGACCTGGTCGAATGCTTTGGATATGTCTAGAGCGACAATAATGTGGGATTCACCATGTAGTTCCATAGACTTGTTCCAAGAATGTGTGACAAAGGAAAGGAGGTCAGCAGTTGATGTGCGCTGCGGGATCCATACTGCCTGTCGTGGATTAGACTGTGTTTTTCAAGAAATTTTAGTAATTCGGTGTTTATATAATTTTCCATCACTTTAGAGATGACTGAAAGGAGAAAGATAGGCCTGTAGTTGCTAGGAAGCGCTTTGGATATTTTCTTGGGAACGGGTTGTACTCGAGCAGTTTTCCAGTTACTAGGGAATATACGTCTATTGTAAAATGTCTGAAACAGAAGAGTCAGGGCAGGAGCAAATTCTGGTGCGCATTTTTTGAGAAACATTGCTGGGATCTCGTCAATGCCAGAGGATTTCCTGGTATTAAGAAAAGAGAGCATCTTTCGTACCTTTTTAGTTTTGAGAATGATATCTGTCATTTTATACGCGAGATAAATAGAGCCACAACAACAGGCTATTGTGCAACAATGTATCCTGGCCTCCTTAGAAACCGCAGTGTCATCATAATAGTGAAGTGGCGCCTGTAGGAATGCAGGCGTAAAACCAGCAAGTGCGAACGGAATATCTCCGGTGACATTCAGCATTAGCAGATCCAGGTCACCTCCAGAGACAATAGTGCCACGCCTGGAGGGGAAGACTATAAATAGGATAAGCACCGAGATAGGAGTGTTCATTGCTTGTTTCCTAGTTAGTCTGGCACATGGCGTGTCAAGTATTTTAATATCACATATATATATTTTTTGTCTCATTATTGTATTAAGTAATCATTGTGTTTAAGTAATAATAAATTGTTTAAAAAAGTTAATTGTCTTAACGCTAAAGTTAAGTGGCGCAGTCGTTAGTATTGGTTAAGAAACCGAAAGAATATCGATTTCTAAGCGTATCGACGCCCCATAACCAATTAGAACCAAGTTACGCAGAAGTCATAGCCAAGCAGCCAAATGGGAGCAGAAACCATCATAGTATTGTAAGTTGTTTACTGCTATCCAATTTCACATTTTCCTGCCATATTTTTCAATTGTATGTGTGTGTATTGATATGATTATATGTCAGACTCAGAAGACGAGTCACAAAGCTTAGGGAATATTGAGTACAGATTGAGATCGATAAGTATAAGCGATAATATCGCAACAGTAACTAATTCAAATAGTAGTAATAGTAGTAGCAACATGACTGACCAGTTCAAAGAATTTTTCTTAAAAGCAATTCCCGAATTTGACGGGCAACCAGCTAATGTAGGTAATTTTTTAAAGTCATGCGACCTCGTAATGAACCAATTTTATATGCCAAACGAGAATTTATATATGAATCATTTCTTATTAAATTACATTCAAACAAAACTAACGGGAACAGCGAGGCTTATAATTAACACTAAGATAATAAACACATGGACCGACTTGAGAAGCGCTATTGTGGATAATTTTTGCGATCAGCGCGATTCTAGTAGCCTACTAGCAGAACTATTCACCTTGAAACAAAGGAATGCGGAAGATGCCCTTGCATTCGCTAACAGATGCAGGCATATCGAACAATTACTCATATCTAATCTAATAGCTAACGAACAGAACGAAGGCGTTAAAGTAATAAAAATGAACATTTACCAGGAACAAACATTAAAAGCATTTTTAGGCGGAATTAGGAACCCGTTAGGTCTAGCTCTTAGAAGTAGGTCACCAGGAAGCATAGAAGACGCCCTAAAGTTTGTATTCGCAGAAGAAAATTTCGATTATAGGGACAAAACAGTACAAAAAAATGTTAATCAGAATAGGTCAGACGGACAAAAATTCTTTCCAAGACAAAATAACGCACCGTTTAACAATGTGCAGTTTCAACGACCGTTTCAACCTAATTTCAGACCTTTTCAACAACACAATAACCAACAACATAACCCAACAAACTTTCAACCTAATTTTAGACCATCTCAGCAACAAAATAGACCGCAATATAATCAAACGAATTTTCAAAATAGACAAAATCCGCAATTTATGAATAGAACTAATTTTTCAAACAATTTTAGACGACAGAATTTTAATAACCCACAGGGACAAAACCCTATAATTAACAATAGGAACTATCACGAGCCAATGGAAGTAGACAGCTCGAATACGAGGTTGTCACAAAGACGAGCAGCCCCATTACATAATACAGAGTTTAGCGATTACAACGTAACCAACGGGGGTTACGAATCAAATAGCATAGAATACGAAACAAACGATACAAATTACGCAAATTATGAGGCAAGCCAGGGAAATTCACCTGCTGACGAATACGATAACCAACACGGAAATTTTCCCATCGCGAGCACCTCCCAACACGACACGTAGTCGATGTACTTAATATTAATGATTTAAATAGGTTACCATATATAGAAATTAAAGGAACTAGAGGAAAATTATTGATAGACAGCGGATCGTCGAAAAATTTATTAAACCCAATAATAGCCCATCAAGATTTCGCAAACAAAATAAGGACACAACCATTCATTATTCGGACCCCGCACGGAACTTCGACGCACTCAGAACGCATAAATATCACCCTTAAATCAATTTCGAACAAGGCACAAGAATTCTGCCTTTTCGACTTTAACCCTTTATATTCAGGTCTCATTGGGATCCAATTCCTAAGGGACAATGAAGCCAGAATAGATTTTAAAAATGAAGTCATGCATCTAGGTAAGCAAATCATTAAAATTCAATACCCTCAATTAAACAATGTCGATCAACCGGCAAGAATAAAAGCCAAAGCAGATGGTTCACAAGACCTAGATACTACAGCCACTGTAAACAGTATCATAACAAAAGAGTACCTTAATTGTAATGGAGAACTTGAACTCGTAAATTACATGTTAGCGCACAAGGACGAAGATTATGAAACACCGCAGAACCTACAGACTAGCCGATTACGTAACCAATATAAGTATCACGTTACAGATGAACGTAAGCGCAGCTCAAGGACGCCTACTATAACACAAGATAATGTTATACCGACAATTCAACCATATAATACGAATACTCGACATACAGGGAGCGAGCAAAAACAGATTAACTGCGAAAACATTATAATGGAACAAATAGACGTAGATTATTTAAACGATGAGGAAAAACAGTTGTTATTTAATTTGTTATCAGAATATAAGGACATATTTTTAAACAAGGACGAACCATTGACGCACACAAATGCTATAAAACATAGAATAAGGACCATTGACGACATACCAGTCCATTCTAAATTATATAGATATCCATACATACATAAACCGGAAGTAGATCGACAAATAAATGATATGCTAAGGCAAAAAATAATCAGGAAAAGCCACAGCCCATACAGTTCACCCATTTGGGTCATATCAAAAAAACTAGACAAGTCAAATAAACAAAAATGGAGGATTGTAGTGGACTATAGGAAACTAAACGAGAAAACAATACCGAACAGACACCCAATTCCCAAAATAGATGAAATACTGGACAAAATTGGACGAGCTCAATATTTCTCGACAATCGATTTGATTTCTGGATATCACCAAATTGAAATGGACCCCCGGGACATAGAAAAAACGGCGTTTACCACCGATACGGGACACTGGGAGTACACTAGGATGCCGTTTGGGTTATCAGGGGCTCCAGCGACCTTTTCCAGGCTCATGCAGAACGTGTTAGAGGGTCTAATTGGCCAAACATGCCTTGTATACATGGATGACGTCATAGTTTTCTCCACGTCATTACAAGAACACATAGAGAAACTAAAACTGGTATTCGAACGTTTCAGACAAAGCAACTTAAAGATCCAGCTAGACAAAAGTGATTTCCTAAAGAAGGAAGCCGAGTTTCTGGGACACGTTGTAAGCCCAGACGGGATCCGTCCGAATCCGAGGAAACTAGACGCAATAAGGAAATTCCCGATACCACAAACCCAAAAAGAAATTAAATCATTTTTAGGACTAGTCGGATATTACAGAAAATTTATTGAAAATTTCGCACACGTCACGAAACCACTAACCAAGTGTTTAAAAAAGAATTCTAAAATAGACGTTAATAACGAGGAATACATTGGTGCCTTTAACTCATGTAAAGACATCTTAATGAATTCACCCGTGCTTATACCACCCGATTTCTCTAAGGATTTTATACTAACAACCGACGCTTCAAACGTGGCGATAGCGGGCATATTAAGCCAAGGGGAACCCAATTCAGACCACCCGATAGCCTATGCCAGTCGTACCTTAAACGAAACCGAATCTAGGTATAGCACCATAGAGAAGGAATTGCTAGCCATCGTGTGGGCAACTAATTATTTCCGTCCATACTTATACGGACGCAAATTCACTATATATACGGACCATAAACCATTAAAATGGCTATTTTCGTTAAAACAACCAAATTCAAAATTACTCCGTTGGAGATTAAAATTAGAAGAATACGAATTCAAAATTGAATACAAGAAAGGAAAGCTGAATTGCGCAGCGGACGCCCTTTCTCGAGTAGAGATCCACCCCATAGATATAGACAACCAATCAATGGCCAATAATGTCGACGAGGAAGAAGAAATAATAGAAATAGAGGACGACGAAGGTGTAATAGAAATAAACGAGGACGAAACAGCTAATTCAAATGCGGATTCTTACTCAGCACCCGGTATACCAATATTAGAGGAAGAAATTATTAACAGTAAAACAAATCAAATAGTCTTTAAAAACACAGACAAACCAGAAATATTCTCAGTAAGGAAAGACAAACGAAACTTTATTTATGCAAACTTTAATTTAAATGACCCCAATCAAATAGAAAAATTTATAAAGGAATACTGTTTACCACAAAGAAAATATTATTGCCTTTTCGTAAATGAACAAGATTACGAACTAGTCAGTTCGGCAATCAACAAAAACTTTAATAATGTAGAGTCACCAAAATTTTATAGATGTTTAGAAATGAGGGAAGAAATCCAGGAAGACGAGCTAACGGATATGATAGTCAAATATCATCAGGGTAAGTCCAACCATCGCGGGGCTGAGGAGACTTACTTAAGAATAAAGAGAAAATACTATTACCCCAATTTAAAGAAACACATAGAAGAATATGTAAAAACGTGTGAGCTGTGTAAAACGTGCAAATATAACAGGAACCCGGTACAGATAGCATTAGAACACACTCCAACAGCATCCAAACCTTTAGAAACACTCCACGTAGATACGTTCCAAATTGAACGAGCAATATTTTTAACCATATTGGATCCATTCAGTAAATTCGGTCAAGCATTTCCCATCAAAAGCAAAAACGCTACAGAAATTGCAAAAAACTTAATTAAATACTTTTCACAGTACGGAGCGTGTAAAACCCTAATTGCGGACCCAGGAACGGAGTTCTCGAATTTAGTAGTAAAAGAACTACTAGAGACATACCAAATAGAATTGCACACCACAACACCCCAAAACCCCGAATCAAACGGACCCATAGAACGATTTCACAGCACCATCATTGAACATTATCGATTATTTAAGGAGAAATTCAAAAATATGAAACCCATAGAATTAATACCCTACTGTATATTCGCCTATAATTCCACGATACACTCACAAACACTAAAACCACCATTCGACTTAATATTCGGCTATATACCGGAAATGTTTAACTACGACCCGGAAGTAATAATTACGCAAGAGTATAACGTACAACACAAAGAAATTATGAAAATCATCTACGAAATTGTTAGAAGTCGCATAGAAACGTCAAAACAAAAAACCTTACAACGAACTAATAAAAACACGAACCAGCCGTTCAAGGAAGGCGACGTGGTATACAAACAGATACCACCGGGATTTCATAAAAAACATAAAAACCCCTTTTCAGGACCCTATTCAATAATATCCTTATTAGAACATAACAAAGCTATTCTAATAAACCATAAAAATGACGAACAGACAATAGCACATCTAAGAAATTTACGTCTTGCAGGTTCCTTGCCACAGGAATAACAGCCCAAATACAAGACTTGACGGACAATCCAGGTATGCTGCCAAAGAAATTAGGTACAGCATACACAGAGACTAGCAGCTGGAACCTGATACATATACATGACCTGACGCAACTACACGAAGACTATAACCAAATAAAAAGACATTACATAAACACAGTTACGTCTATGACAAAAGATTACCACGACGAATACCATAATTTTATACTAACATTAAATTTTACTATAGATAATATAGACGATACATTTTATAGGATATTCTTAGAGAGAGATAACATCAATGAGAGACAGAGACGGGGCATAATCAATGGGCTAGGATCGATATTTAAATCAATAACTGGCAATCTCGATTCACAAGATGGCGAACGTATATATCAGGCAATAGAAATATTAAGTACAGACCAAAACAAAATTCATGATCTTTTTAAATCGCAAAATTCGGTAATGCTAGAAGCAATCGGAGAGTTCAATAAAACGATCGTAGGGTTGAGTCACAATCAGGGCACGATAATAAATAGAATAAACGAGTTAGGTAATACAGTTGATAGCCTTAGGAGCGAACAACTAACGCACTATCATCGCATCAAAATCCTAGAGCTGCTGACCCAGCTTGGACATTTATTGAATAATATTCAAGAATTAGCACTCACAACTGAGAATGCAATCACTTTTTCAAAATTAGGAATTTTTCACACATCCATATTAAAACCAAAATTTATAATAAAAGAAATCAATAGAATACAAAAATACGTAACAAATGCCAAACTAATAACAACCACTGATCTGAATCTGTATGAAAAAATATTCAAAATAAAAGCAGTACAAAATAAATTCCAAATTATATTTCAAATAGAAATACCTCTAGTTGAAGAATCAGAATATGATTACTATCAGTTATACACATTACCTGTCCCAAAAAATCCACACACCTTTACCATGATAATCCCTAGAACCAAATACTTGATCCTAAGCAGTAAACAATATGCCTTTCGAAATGAAGAATGTCAAAATTTAAAGAACAAATTATATTTCTGCCAAGACGACAATCCAACAGCCATGAATGATCAGAACCCATGTGAAATAAAACTAATAAAAATTCAAAAGCCTATCGATAATTGTAACCAAGAATTAGTCAAAATTAAACAAACCACAGTTTCGAGATATGGAACCAGTCAATACATCATCTTAGCGCCAGAAGAGACAAACGCCAGAATAACTTGCCAGGAACAAGAGTGGACCAATATCATCAAGGGTACCAAATTGGTCAACCTCCAACCAAATTGCCAATTGAAAGTAGGAAACAAAATTTATAAAACCGGCCCCACTACAGCGGAAACACAACAACTATTCAATCTCCCCAAATTAGAAACCACCACTACGAAGGAAGAAACAAATTACGAAAAGGTACCCGAACTCAAATTAGACAACGTACAGCTGCATAACATCGAGCAGATCCAACACCAACTCCAAAACATTAAGAAAAATATACCAGGCCGAATGGAACTACCATTACATCACCTGAGTATATGGACCATATTATTGTACGTGGCTATTTTAACCGCCATCATAATGATAGCCGTCAAATGGGGAGTCATAAGAAGAAGAACCACTAGAAGAACTACGAAGATCAACCCAAGAACCGACAAGGGAGAATTGAAGATCAACCCAGGAACCACCGAAGTCGGATTTCCCTTGAAAATCCGGAACGAACCGTAGCTTCGTTCTTCAAAGGGGGGAGGAGATAAATAGAGCCACAACAACAGGCTATTGTGCAACAATGTATCCTGGCCTCATTAGAAACCGCAGTGTCATCATAATAGTGAAGTGGCGCCTGTAGGAATGCAGGCGTAAAACCAGCAAGTGCGAACGGAATATCTCCGGTGACATTCAGCATTAGCAGATCCAGGTCACCTCCAGAGACAATAGTGCCACGCCTGGGGGGGAAGACTATAAATAGAATAAGCACCGAGATAGGAGTGTTCATTGCTTGTTTCCTAGTTAGTCTGGCACATGGCGTGTCAAGTATTTTAATATCACTTATATATATATATTTTTTGTCTCATTATTGTATTAAGTAATCATTGTGTTTAAGTAATAATAAATTGTTTAAAAAAGTTAATTGTCTTAACGCTAAAGTTAAGTCGCGACATTGGGGACTGTCGGTGCTTGAACATTTGGAGGTGGGTTGAGAGTAGAATTGCCGGCGAACGAGGCAAAAAGTTCAGCCTTGCCCAGGGCGGTAGAAACAGCGTATACAGGGTGTAAGGGTTCTCTGCGTATACAGGGTGTATATACAGGGTGTTCGGAATCCCCAGACCTAAGTTATCCGTTCCGACGGGGTACAAGTTGGTAACTTCGTTATTTTTGGTCCTAGAGGGTTGATACTTTGCCTGTGGGGGTCACCCCTGGGGGTGGTGTTGCCAGATTGTGCAAGAATTTCCAGATGTTGGGGAAGTTTTGGAGATGTGGCAACACCGCACCTACGTCTATTGAAGTGCTTTGTAACAATATACACGTATTTTTTGGTTGTGATACTGAAACATTTGTTGGTAGCGTCGTATTGGAAATACCATCGACCTGGTTTACTCAAATAAGATACCGATAACTAAAAAATTGCTTTTGATGAAATTTGGTAAGTACTTTTCTTTTGTAAATGGCTTGGATAAGTTTGATAGCCGGGAAAATTGGACCAGAGTTTCCGGAAAAAGTTTCGTATCCGAAATTACAGCTATTTTGGAATATACCTTTAATATTACAAATGACTCAAAACCATAGAACATTCACATACGACCTTATGTGATTATGCTCAGGATATATACCTAGCATTATACTTCACTTGGCATGTTTTCCATGGTAAACAGGCTGGTATATCAGTAAGTAATTGTCTTCTAACGCAGGTTCAATTCCTTAGTCGTTTGTTTAATTTTAAGGTTATCTGATATGATTATATAATTGCAATCAATCCAATCAATTTTTAGCGAATTTTTTTAGAAAAAGAAAGTAATTATGCTAAGGTGGGGACTTTCAAGACTTTTAATTCCATTTTAATATCAGGTCAGATTCTTCTTGCCCTTAATTGGTGAAACCGTTCCATGCTTAATACAGGCGTAGAAACTTTTTCTGTGGTTTCATATGTGCTGGTTTTCTTATCTGCAGCCGGTTTCATTTTTTACCGCATCGTCAGGTAACATTATTTTCTTTAATTAGACACAGTCCATTATGAAAATATTTCCTTCAAACCGGATTTGATCCAGCGACCTATGGATGTCTTTTATATGAACCTCTACAATCCATCGCTCTACCAACTGAGCTGTCGCAGGTTAATATTCGTCTTAACTTCAAAAATGTGACTGAATCTTAATTAGATAAAAAGTCAGTTAAGCTTGCTAATGACTAATGAATAAAAATATATTCCTTCGAGCCGGATTTGAACCAGCGACCTATGGATGTCTTTTATAAGAACCTCTACAGTCCACCGCTCTACCAACTGAGCTATCGAAGGTTAATATTTGTTTTAATTCCGTAAATGTAACTGCATCTTAATTAGATAAAGAATCAGCTAAGCTTGCTATAACGAAATAATAAAAACATATTCCTTCGAGCCGGATTTGAACCAGCGACCTATGGATGTCTTTTATAAGAACCTCTACAGTCCACCGCTCTATCAACTGAGCTATCGAAGGTTAATATTCGTTTTAATCTCGTAAATGTAATTGCATTTCAATTAGATAAAAAGTCAATTAAGCTTGCTGATGACCACAAAATAAAAATATATTCCTTCGAGCCGGATTTGAACCAGCGACCTATGAATGTCTTTTATATTATAAGAACCTCTACAGTCCACCGCTCTAGATCGAAGGTTAATATTTGTCTTAACTTCATAAATGTAACTGCATATTATAGTTAAATAAACGGTCAATTAAGCTGGATAATTATTGAATAATATGTCTTGGGTGAGGTTGGCGTGCCAAAGTACCTTAAGATTTGACAATTTTAATTTTTGATAAGATCATATAAGGCTTTTCTGAAAGGACTTGAGCTAGCCCCATAGTTAATGGGACATTAGCTGAGGGGTGATAGCTCGCACAAAAATAAAGCCATTGGGCTAAACATGCCTAAGCAAGATGTTACTCGTTTGCGTTGTACAAGGTGTATAAATATTTTTTCTTAAAATTATTTTTTCAAATATCTTGAAAGTGGTTCAACATATTGTTATGAAATGTGGCATGGTATTATTAGGCATCATGCGTAATATGATGACGGTATCAATTTCACCAACATCATGCACGAACCAAGAGACACTCCTTAAAGTTGAAGGTACATCTTCCAAAAAATTGGCAAATTATCTATCAAAAACAAGAGATACTTTGCTCCGTCTAGGCGGCCGCAACAACACACCACGAGGGCTTACAGCCTAAATACTATCGTACCGTGGGTGTCGACAAGGAGAAAAGAGACAACTTGGTAATTCTGGACTTCAAGGTTTGGAGGTTCGGAGGAGAATGAAAAACATGTGCCGGCAAGGAATTCTAAAACTTGGAAGTCATCGGGACAAAAGAGCGGGCACAATAAGATGTTTTATGTCTGGTGACCTGGACAGAAAAAGGGTGCATTCACTTTGTTCCCCTGGTAGATCTATTGGGGGTAGCAGTTGGAGGAACTATGGAAGAAAGCTCCTCTGAGCAGTTCCCGTGCAGATATCTATAAAAGAGAGAGAGGTCACCAACGACACGTCGGTGGGCAAGGGATGGCAGCTTTTGGGTGAGGGCAAGGTCTCTTCTGAATGGATAGCGAGTGTAGAAGCGGCAGCGGCACCTCAGATGTGGAAGCAGTATTGGAGGTTTGGCCTTATTTGTGAAGTATATAATGTATGAAGATTAGCTGGTGAAAAGTATTTGCGAGCCCGGAAGAGGAAACCTAATTTCTTAGCAGCCGCATCTGCAATTGATGTGACATGTTGGTGCCAATTGAGATTTCGATCCACGGAAATGCCAACAAGTGAAAAGGACTCATTACTTTGAATAACTTAGTTGTTTATTGTGATGGGTCTAGGGCTGGTGTATCTCTTATGAGATAGAAAGCAAGACTGACATTTGGTGGGTTGAATTGTACAAGATTTCTACGTCCCCAGTCTAATATTTTTTGGTGATCCACGGAGACAGAACCCTCCATGAGTCTGCGATCCTCATCTAATTGGGGTAAAGAGACAGGCGTAGAATATTGTATATTTGAGTGGAGTGTGTTGTCGTCCGCTTAACTGTGAACGGGGTTGGATGTGCTAGAGAGGAGGTCATTGATGTGGAGAAGAAACAAAGTAGGAGCTAAAGCTGAACCATGAGGAATTCCTGTATTAATTGGATACAGGAATGGCCATCCACGACGACAGAAATGCTCCGGTTGGAGAGGAAATTTGCTGTCCAGGTACAGAGTTTTGGTGATAGGCCATAGGCCGAAAGTTTATTAAGCAGCGCTGCGTGCCAGACCTGGTCGAATGCTTTGGATATGTCTAGAGCGACAATCTGGGATTCACCGTGTAGTTCCATAGACTTGTTCCAAGAATGGGTGATAAAGGAACGGAGGTCGCCAGTTGATCTGCGCTGACGGCTGCATCAGTAAATAAAATTTTCTTTTAGAACATTGGATCCTCTAAATAGCGTTCTATCATAGACTGGCAAAGTCTTCTTGGTAAGTCCTTCGGTAAAACCTGCTGAACTCGAGTGAAATGATACGGATGCAGCTTTTCTTTGCGTATGATTCTGGACACCGAAGATTTGCTTACACCCGTTGTTGCGCGTCTTCTACAATACGAACTATGATTTATCTTCTATATCAGCATCAATTACACCCGGTCTTCCTGCATTTCCGGTTCTGGGATGAAATAAGCCAGTTTCACCTAATCTATCGTACAGTGCGTTAAATGTTTGATGGTTTGCCTTCTATCAGAATAAAGCTTAAGCGCTGTGCTGCTTCGTGCGAACAAAAATTTTGGGCAAAAAGACATACCATATCTCACATTTGTGAATTTGAAAAATCATTATGACGCGGCATTTTAACGCAAATAACAAGAATAAAGTGACAATTAAAGATACTTCTTTAATGTCAGTCGATTTTGACAAGCTATAGTAACCAAGTTCCTAGTTGCTACCATAACATATTTAGCAACAAAGTAAATACAGATTTTTGGTTTTCATTGAAAAAGTACGTTTATTTCGAAACCAGGGTGGACAAAAAATTATGACCATGTTAATGAAACAGTGTTGCTGTCGGTGGCGCCACCAAGCGGCAGTGGTGAAATTGATACCGTCATCGTATAATAATGCCTCATAATACCATGCCACATTTCATAATAATATGTTGAACCACTTTCAGGATATTTGAAGAAATAGTTTTAAGAAAAATTATTTAAACAGCCTGTAAAACGAAAACAAGTAAGATTTGACTAAGGCATGTTGAGCCCAATTGCTTTATTTTTGTGCCAGCTATCACGTCTTAGCTAAGGTCCAATTAATTAAGGGGCATCCTGTATATAAAAATTTTAACTGACCTCAAATATTGTTTCTAGGGGTTCAAGTTGGCGCTCATTTAAAGAATTTAATTTTAATTCAAAAGTCGCGATCTCCTCATTAGTAGTTTGTTCCTACGAAAATTCATTAACAAGAACTGTTAGGGACTTATAAGACATTGAAGCCATGAGCAAATCAATTTACAATGCTCTTAAATAAATAGCTTGCAGCTAAAAAAATGTTTCCAATTTTTTCCCTTATAGTTTCAGATAAGTAGAATTTTACAATACAGTTTTGACACTTGACCATCGTTTCAGTAACAAAGTAAGCGTCATCAGCAATAGCGGATCGTGCCTTAATGCATTGGGGGTGCGCAAGAAAAAAAAGTTCGGGACTCAGCAAGTGCGTTATGGTAGTAAATTTTTATTAAATGCTTCAAATTTAAATATCTCAAGTTTCTACTAACTTAGAAAGTTGAATTTTGGTATATAGTAGGGCCAGTGCAACATATCCACCAAATTTCATCAAAATAACTTTGTAATTTTCGGAGAAAACAAAAATTTTTTTCATAAGAAAACTCAAAATTAGAATAACTCAATTTTCTAAAAATGTAGAGAGTTGAATTTTAGTATGTAATAAGGTATTTTACAAGGCAACATATCGATCAAATTTCATTAAAATACCTTTGTAATTTTCGGAGAAAAAGATTTTTTTTTTAAACAAAACTCAAAATTTTCCCGGAAAACGTTATCTGATTTTCCTGACTAACGAACTCATCCAAGCCATTAATCGAAATCGGTTGCTTATTTTTTGAGTTATCATATAAAAATTGAAACTGACCCCGGATATGGGTTCTAGGGGTCCTAGTTCGCGCTCTTTGAAAAAAATTTTGCAAAGTCCATCGATACCTCTTTATGTGAATTTTTTATATAAAAATTCACTAAAAATGAAGGGCTCACCTATTTTTTCCCCGAAAATGTATTATAAAGAAACCTACTTACTAAACTTAATAATTATTAACTACCAAGTTTTCCTCTAGTTAGTTATACGTTATAGTAATTAAAAAGTCCCTTAAAAAGTTAACCCTTAAATTTAAAATATCCAGTGAATTAATCACAGTATCACAATTATTTTGTCCACTTATTAAGCAACCTGAAGTAGTAACCATAATAATAATAATAATTGTCTTGTTAGAACATGTAAACAACAACTAAATGATTTAATTAAAAAATTATGGAAGCAGCGAGCGCGTTATGGTAGTGAATTTTCATGAAAATGTTTTTAATAACAAATATGTGTGTTTTTTTAAAGAAAGCAGGCATCAAATTTGGTTACCAGTATAACCTATATAGTAAAAACAATCTGCCATGTTTCATCAAAATAACTTTATTGTGTGAAAATGTACAAAAATTTCCAAAAGTAAACTTAAAGTGTTCCCGAAAAAAACTCGTTTCTTGGTCAACCTTATAGGTTAATAGCAAATTGAGCTGTTCAAATATGAAGCATTTGATCAAAATTCGCTACCATAACGCACTTGCTGTGTCCAGAATTTCTTTTCTTACAAACATGCATTATATTTCGATGGAAAATGCAAAAATGCACTAACATAAGGCGTGTTTGATTAAAAAAAAAAAAGAAAATTTGTATCACCAACGACTTATGGGCTACCCTGTGATTGTAGAAATATTATTTTAAGATGTAGCTCAAGACACCCTATAATTAATATATACAATTTTTTTTCCATATCTTGTATAATAACGGACATATTGAGCTTTATTGGTTTTTTACGAAAATTCGACAAAAATTATATACCATTAAACGATAAACTCTCTATAGCTAAGGCTACTGCCAAGCATCAGAGAAAGGGTCTATTTGAAATGAATTTTCTGGAAGTATTTTAGCAAAATGAAGGACAATGACGGTTGAAACTAAGACTTCAGGGTTTGTAAAACATCCTTCTTGAGACATTTTATTTCCATAGCCCGTATTAGATTCAAGTTATTTGCCTAAATGTTGCCAATTTTGACATTTTAAATCGCCAATTTGACGTTTTGAGGAAAACCCTTTTTTTTTAATGCCTATAACTTTTTTGTCTTTTGACCTTCGTAGCTAAATTTTGGTAGGTAACTTACCTATAAGGATATAAACCCGCGTACCAAATTTGGTTGCCTCTTACTTTGTTAATTACGTAGATATAAATTTTTTAAAGAAAATTCACTAAAATCAATCCGACGCGAAGCGAAAATTACTAGGTAGTAGGTACGCACGCTGTGCCCAAAGTCCACTACAGACTGGAAGTGTGTAGTGTGTAATTTTATAGCGCACAACAGATTGCTTATTCGGTCGTTTTCGACGAAGATCATCAAAATTCGGCGATCATTTCGCACTGAAGTATCGCATTGCCTGAGAGCGCCGAAAAATACACACCGCCGCCCGCCTGCTTTATATGGATATGGATGTATATAACGTCTGCAACGATTAAAACTATACTTATTCTGTATTCTGTATTAATGGCTGCAGACTCTCTGCGATCCTCGATATACTAATTTTGTTTGTTGAATGCAGGAGGTAAAAAGTGAATAATTTTTTTAAAATAAAGCATAGCAAAAATATTATTTTTTTCACGGCAGGGGGCAGTGCGCGCGCACGGGCGCACTTATTGAGGAGCCGCCCCTGGTCATCAGAGGGATGAATAAACTAGTTTATTCATCACAGGTTCCAATCTTCACTCATTGACTTACAGTCTGAATTACTAGTGTTTCTACCTTAACGTATTGATTTAAGTACTTGATTGCAGCAACATCAGTTCATCCTCAAATAAGGACAAACAAATCCTAAACATACACACATGAAAATAATTAAGCGAATTAGCAACATAATACTTGTTTTATTGATGTAGCAAATTATTTATTTGCAGAAATTGTGTCTCGATCGGACAATGCAGCGCAATAAATTCGCAGATAAACACAAATTAATTTGCATTCTGATTAAATGTTATTTCTCTCAAATTAGCAACGTCTGATTGATTTCGTACATGAAATAAATTTGATAAAAACAAATTATAGACGATAATTTCATGTTATAAAATCTATCTATTTATATGTATCAGTTCTGTGGTTCTTGTTTTGTACGTTCCATTTTAGTGAAAGTGGAACAATATCAAGTCACTTCATAATCCAAAGAACAAGTTGTTAATAACCTTCGATAGCTCAGTTGGTAGAGCGGTGGACTGTAGTGGTTTTCGAGAAGACATCCATAGGTCGCTGGTTCAAATCCGGCTCGAAGGAAATATTTTTATTATTCAATACTTATCCAGCTTAATTGACTGTTTGTTTAATTATAATATGCAGTTACATTTGTGAAGTTAAGACAAATATTAACCTTCGATAGCTCAGTTGGTAGAGCGGTGGACTGTAGAGGTTCTTATAATATAAAAGACATCCATAGGTCGCTGGTTCAAATCCGGCTCGAAGGAATATGTTTTTATTATTTCGCTATAGCAAGCTTAATTGATTTTTTATCTAATTAAGATGCAGTTACAGTTACGAAATTAAAACAAATATTAACCTTCGATAGCTCAGTTGGTAGAGCGGTGGACTGTAGAGGTTCTTATAAAAGACATCCATAGGTCGCTGGTTCAAATCCGGCTCGAAGGAATATTTTTTTATTCTTTCGTTATAGCAAGCTTAATTGATTTTAGTGAATTTTCTTAAAAAAAATTCACTAATGAGGAGATCCCGACTTTTGAATTTTGAAAAAATTTCTTCAAATAAGCGCTAATTAGGCCCCCCAGAACACATATCCGGGGTCAGTTTCAATTTTTATATGTTTATATATATATATATATATATATATATATATATATATATATATATATATATATATATATATGTATCACACCGATAACTCAAAAAATAATTGGCCGATTTTGATTAATTAGGCCCCCCAGAACACATATCCGGGGTCAGTTTCAATTTTTATATGTTTATATATATATATATATATATATATATATATATATATATATATATATATATATATATATATATATATATATATATATATATATATATATATATATATATATATATATATATATATATATATATATATAGGTATGTATCACACCGATAACTCAAAAAATAATTGGCCGATTTTGATTAAATTTGGTGAATAAATTCCTTGGATAAGTTCGTTAGCCAGGAAAATCTGCCAAGGTTTTCCCAGAAAATTTTGTGTTTTCTTTCGAAAAAAATTCATATCTCCGGAATTAACAAAGTAAGGGCAACCAAATTTGATACACGGGTTTATGTTCTTATACGTAAGTTACCCACCAAAATTTAGCCCTCTAGCTCTAAAGACGAAAAAGTTATAGGCAATTAAAGAAAAATAAATTATGGTTTTCCTAAAAACGTCAAAGTTCCTATTTAAAATGTCAAAATTGGCAACATTTAGGCAAATAACTTGAATCTAATACGGGCTATGGAAATAAAATGTCTCAAGAAGGATATTTTACAAACCCTGAAGTCTTAGTTTCAACCGTCATTGTCCTTCATTTTACTAAAATATTTCCAGAAAATTCATTTAAAATAGACCCTTTCTCTGATGCTTGGCAGTAGTCTTAGCTATAGAGTTTATCGTTTAATGGTAGGTATATACTTTTTGTCGAATTTTCGTAAAAAATCAATAAAGCTCAATATATCCGTTATTATACAAGATATGAAAAAAAAATGTATATATTAACTATATGGTGTCTTGAGCTACATCTTAAAAAAATATTTCTAACATCACAGGGTGGCCCATAAGTCGTTGGTGATACAAATTTTCTTTTTTTTTTTAATCAAACACGCCTTATGTTATTGCATTTTTGCATTTTCCATCGAAATATAATGCATGTTTGTAAGAAAAAAATTCTGGACGCAGCAAGTGCGTTATGGTAGCTAACTTTATTTGTTTATGTAGAAATCATTGTTTGTGAAATTTTTGTAAAATTTTGGTAATTAGTACCTAATGTTTAATAAGTTATTTAAAAAAAAATGTTTTTGGATTTTCGCAAAAAAGTTGTTTACAATTTTTTTGTAAGTTTTGTCAAAAAGCTTTTTGTAAATAATTATATCTTGGTAGGTGGCTAAATACCTTGAGGAAGTTCGTTGGCCAGGAAAATCGGGCCAGTTTTTCGGGGATATTTTAAGTTAGTTTTCGAAAAATATTTGCCCTTTTTCCAACAACAAAGTTATTTTGATAAAATGTGGTACATTGTTCCCACTATAGAGGTTATACTGGTAACCAAATTTGATGCCTGCTTTTCTTTAAAAAAAAGAAATATTTGTTATAAAAAACATTTTTATGAAAATTCACTACCATAACGCTCTTGCTGCGTCCAGAGTTTTTTTTAATCTAATTAAGATGCAGTTGCATTTACGGAATTAAAACAAATATTAACCTTCGATAGCTCAGTTGGTAGAGCGGTGGACTGTAGAGGTTCTTATAAAAGACATCCATAGGTCGCTGGTTCAAATCCGGCTCGAAGGAATATATTTTTATTTTTTAGTCATTAGCAAGCTTAATTGATTTTTTATCTAATTAAGATGCAATTACATTTACGAAATTAAAACGAATATTTACCTTCGATAGCTCAGTTGGTACAGCGGTGGACTGTAGAGGTTCTTATAATATAAAAGACATCCATAGGTCGCTGGTTCAAATCCGGCTCGAAGGAATATATTTTTATTCTTTGTTCATTAGCAAGGTTGACCGTTTATTTAATTATAATATGCGGTTACGTTTATGAAGTTAAGACAAATATTAACCTTCGATAGCTCAGTTGGTAGAGCGGTGGACTGTAGAGGCTCCTATAAAAGACATCCATAGGTCGCTGGTTCAAATCCGGCTCGAAGGAAATTTTTTTTTATTAGTTAATCATTAGCCATCTTAATTGAGTGTTTATTAAATTATGAGATGCAATTACATTTATAAACTTAAGGCAAATAGTCTAGAAACTGTACCTTGTTTAAATCTGTATCAATTACAAATACAACTGAATTTGATCAACTCTAACACTTTTTACTAAAGCATCGCTATGTTTTTGACTTTTGACATTTCATGAGTGCGCTCTATTGTTTTTTTTTTTGCTTTGAATAAACAGCAACCACGTCTGAACAAATAATAATGAAAATTGAAGTAAAATTTAAAAAAAACTGCAATTTTCTAGGTTATTTTCTTGGTAATGTGATAAGTCCCTAGTATGTTTGAAAAGAGGAAGAAATAAGCTTTCTTTTGATATATCACTCGACCTATGTTGCCATTTAAAAAAAAATAAAGATGGCGGTGGTACACTAAACGCCGTGTCCTCTAAAAAAATGCCTACGCCTAATTATCATCCTAAAATTTCATAATCATACCTTCATTTGTTTCGAAGAAAACACGGCGTTACCGAACTTTTTCCTAACCCTGTATAATTATTTATTATGCTATAGCCTTAAATCCAAGGTGTATAAGTGACGGAGTAGAGTATTATATACGTCAATGTCTTTCATCGCTAGTAACTGTTAAACAAAATGGTTTTTCAATATTTGGTAATTTATTGATCTTTGCGATTAATTCTTAATTTTAGTGAATTTTCATTAAGAAAATTCACTAATAGAGAGGTATCGATGGTGAGATTTTCGGAAAATTTCTTCAAATGAGCGCGAATTAGGGCCTCTGGAACCCATTTCCGTGGTCAGCTAAAATTGTTTATATATACATATATATATATATATATATATATATATATATATATATATATATATATATATATATATATATATATATATATATATATATATATATATATATATATATATATATACATACATATACAGGGCTTTCATTAATTCCCGAACCCCACGTGACCAGATTCTGTCTCTCTATTAGTGGAATATTATTTTATGAGTTGGCAGTCAAAAAGTAACCAAAAAAACCACTAGGCTAGGGACCCTAAAGTTACTAAATCAATTGATATATATATATATATATATATATATATATATATATATATATATATATATATATATATATATATATATATATATATATATATATATATATATATATATATATATCACTCCGATAACTCAAAAAATAATGGGCCGATTTTGATAAAATTTTGCATGTACCTTCCTTTTGTAAATGGCTTGGATAAGTTCGTTAGTCAGGAAAATCGGACGAGGTTTTCCGAGGAAATTTGAAGGTTTTGAGTTTTCATAATATATATATATATATATATATATATATATATATATATATATATATATATATATATATATATATATATATCCGGAATTTACAAAGTAAGGGCATCCAAATTTGGTACACGGGTTTATATCATTATAGGTAAGCTACCTACCAAAATTCAGCTTAGCTCTGTAGGTTAAAGAACAAAACAGTTACAGGCATTGAAAGAAAAATACATTTGGCTTTTCCTCAAAACGTCAAAACCGCGATTTTAAACGTCAAAATTGGTAATATTTAGGCAATGAACCTGAACCTAATATTAGCTATGGAAAGAAAATGTCTCAAGAAGAATGTTTTACAAATCCTGAACTCTTAGTTTCAATCGTCATTGTCCTTCATTTTACTAAAGTTTTCCCAGAAAATTCATTTCAAATAGACCCTTCCTCTGATACTCTGGCAGTAGTGTTGGCTATAGAGTTGATCGTTTAATGGTATATCATTTTTGTCGAATTTTCGTAGAAAATAATTAAAGCTCAATATATCCGTTGTTATGCAAGTTACGAAAAAAATGTATACACTAATTATAGGGTGTCTCGAGCTACATCTTAAAAATATTTCCACAATTACAGGCTAACCCATAAGTCGTTGGTGATTTAAATGTTCTTTTTTAAAAAAAATTAATCGAACACGCCCTATGTTATTGCATTTTTGCATTTACCATCGAAATATAATACATCTTTGTAAGAAAAGAAATTCGGGACACAGCAAGTGCGTTATGGTAGCGAATTTTTATTAAATTCTTCAAATTTGAATAGCTCAATTTGCTATTAACCTATAAGGTTAACCAGGAAACCAGTTTTTTCGGGAACAATTTAAGTTTTCTTTGGGAAATTTTTGTACAGTTTCAAACAATAAAATTGTTTTGATGGAACATGGCACATTGTTTTTACTATATAGGTTATATTGGTAACTAAATTTGATGCCTGCTTTCTTTAAAAAAAACACATATTTGCTATTTAAAAACATTGTTATGAAAATTCACTTGCTGCGTCCAGAGGTTTTTTTTAATGGCTTAATATCTCGGATTTAAAAGAAGTACTTTTTCGTAAAGTATATTTTATAATTGCTTATTCTAAAACAGAAAAAAAGTGCAAGTTTTCATTAAACATGTTTCTTGTTTTTCAGGTAAAAGTTGCCACTAGATCAACATCACATGTGAGTATGATTTGAGAACTAAGCATGCTTGTGTGTGCGGCTGTTGCATTTTTTATTTTGCGTCATTTCATTTAGTTATTGGTAGATATAAAGCTTGTCCAAGATAAGATGTACATATGTATCATGTTACGATGATTCTATAGTTACTTATTCAAACACAAGTCAAAATTTAAAAAAAAATTGAAAACCGACTTCATTAAGGATAACTCAAAAACTACTGGTCAGATCTTGATCAAATTTATATGGAATCACAGGAGAAGCACAAGCAATCATCAAAATCTGTTCACCTAGATAAAAGTCCTGAGGTAACACACATAAAAAATACTGTTTAATTGTCTTCCTTTTTTTTTGAAGTCTGTTAAAATTAAATGTATGTAATTTGTCAAGAGCTTCATGTATTACCTTCTGAGGTATTTGCTAAAAGGTACTGCAGTTATTTTCAAATGCTTTAACAGCCTCATGAGCTTATAATCCAGTGGGTTCATGCGTATTTGTTCTAAGATTAGCAAATATTTTTCTTTAACAAAATAAACACAAAATAGAGCAGCAGGTGCTTTTGTATTCACTGAGAAAAGGAACAGTATGATTCTACCCTCGAATACCTTGCAGACGCTAATGAATAATTTAACATTGACTGGATACGGGAGTGTTCTAGAAAGTCATTTTACGTTTAATAGCCCAGACTGTAAATGGAGGCTCATATTGAAAGAAGTATTGCTCTAAGCAACGAGAAAAATGTATCGTTTTTTTCCCGTAAAGTGGAGCTGCTTTGTCATAAAATGAGAATCTTTATCCTACCGAGAGTATGGGTCTGCCTTTCATCTTTAGCTTAAGCTTACATACATGATGGTGATTTAGATGGAGCTTGTACCTACTTAATCGGTTTTCACCAGTTTACAGATTTATTATACAGGGCTTTCATTAATTCCCGAACCCCATGTGACCGGATTCTGTTTCTCTCTTAGTGGAATATGATTTTATGAGTTGGCAGTCAAAAAGTAACCAAAAAACCACTAGACTAGGGACCCTGAAGTTACTAAATCAATTGACAATTAACAGTTCAGTCCATTGGCGCTCAATTCCCCTTTGACGGTTATTTTGTATGTATATTGTGCATTTTACAAGTTCGACCAGTGTTTACCTTCTTCAAATAATTTTCTATCTGTTGGACAATAAAAACAAACAGTTTTTATCAAAACTTAGCATTTTCATTGCATTTTTACGTAAGTTAAAAGTGTAGATTTGTTATATGTTACACAATACACATTCCTAAAACCGTAAATTAGAAGTTTAAATAATCGGACCTCAATTTCTTTACGTACATTACAAAATTTTGATATCTATACAAAATAAAAGTAATGTTTTATTATGTTTTTAATTTTTTTTTAACAGTCAATAACAGACTTGCCGTTAAAAATACTAAATAATAAATGCATTTAAGACATTTACTGTTTCAACTTATTATTATTTTTTTATTTTTTTATAAAACCCCAAAGGAAATATGAGACAACACTGGCATCTTAGGGATTTCATTAATTCCGGTTGTACAACCGTGTATGCCGGGTTGCCTAACTTAAGCGGTCACGTGGGGTTCGGGAATAAATGAAAGCCCTGTATTTATATATTGAAATTAATACTGAACATAGATAACATTAGGTTAAGAAAAACGTATAGTTTGTGATTAATTATAGCAAACTTATAGGTTCTTTGAGCAAAATAGTTTACCCTGAATGTAGGAAATTAGCGATCATTTGGTGCCAAAACTGTGTTTTTCTACTTGAAAGTATTGAAAAATCACACATCCCACAGTTTGACCATCTTTTTATTGATACATACCGAATGCAATATCTTTTGAAATCCTAAAACGCCCTATGACAGTTTTATATATGGTATAATTTAATTTTAATTGTGAGTACCCTCGCAGCTCAGGTTTTTGGATCCTAGCAGGTTTGTGGAATGGCATAACGACTCAATACAACTTTATCAGAAACGGTCATCAAATAGTCTCCGGCGGAAAATAAATTTGTCTTAGAGAAAATTGTGATCATTTTATACAATTTCTTCAAATTTGTACTTTGTTTTTAATTATTAGTGATGTTGCTACCGCAGCTCGGGTCCAGGGACGCCACAGCAGCTGTCCTGGAGTTTAAGGTGAGTAATATTAGGCTTAAGGTTATGATGTGCAGCCTTTATGTTCCCTATGATCGGCGGGGGCTGCCTCCGACGGAGGAATTGGTCGTATCGTTGATTTCGCGAGGGAGCATGGGTTACAACTAATTATAGGCTGCGATGCCAATTCTCATCACAGATTGTGGGGCAGCACGAATACCAACCCACGCGGTGAGGCTCTACTAGAGTATTTGGCTACAACGAACCTAGATGTATTAAACAGAGGTACGGCTCCGAAGTTTGTCAGTCGTATCCGGCAGGAGGTGATTGACATCACGTTAGCGAGCAGAGGAATAACGGAGAATATATCTAGCTGGAGGGTGACGAAACACATATCAATGTCTGATTATCGTATGATCAGCCTTGAATTGGATGTGGACCGTGAGAGTCCTCCCCCCAGGAGAAATCCAAGGAAGACCGACTGGGATGCCTACCTAATAGGCCTCGGTGGGTCGCCAAGGAGCCCATAGAGGAGAATACTCTATAGAGGCATCAGAAAGCGAGGTCGAGGCTGTAGAAGGGAAAATAGTGGCAGCCTACGAGGCCGCGTCACCACTTAGGGGGGAACCGTCCATCAAAGTTAGATGGTGGAACAGGGATCTTGCCGACGAGTTTAGAACTGCCAGAAGGGAGTTTAAGAAGAAATTACGCCGGAGTAAACGTGCTGGTTGGCGCGCGTACTGCGGGGTAGTTAATTCCCTGCCGGACTCAGCCAGGCTAGTATGGGTACTCAAACAGGAGTTAGGTAGTAATGTAGGATCTTTAAGTAAACCGGACGGGGGCTGGACAAGCACCGGTGAGGAGACCCTGGGTCATCTCGCCAAAGTTTACCTTGCGGGCGGTGGAGCCGTCACGGAGGCTGCCGAACCGGGCCGGTGGACGGTCCCGAATGCGAACTGGCAGCTGGCGGAGGGGGTGGTCACAGATGGCTCTATAACCTGGGCAGTGAGCGAGTTAGCTCCATTCAAGTCCGCAGGCTGTGATGGAATTTTTCCAGCCCTGATACAGAGGGGCCGGGATATACTGCTTCCCAACATAAGGGAATTTTTCCGGGCCAGCCTGGCGTGGGGCTACGTCCCAAAGGCCTGGCGCCGGGTTAGGAGGGTCTTCATTCCCAAACCGGGAAGGGAGGACTACATGCTGGCCAAGGCGTACAGACTAATCAGCCTAACATCATTTCTGCTTAAGGCATTGGAAAAGTTAGTAGATAGGTTTATGTTGGGAGGGATCCTCAAGGATCATCCCTTCCACAATGGTCAGCACGCGTACCAGCGGAGGAAAGCGACGGAGACGGAGCTCCACGCTGTGACGCGGAAGGTGGAAAGGGCCCTACACCACGGGGAGAGCACATTAGCTGTGTTCTTCGATGTGGAGGGGGCCTTTGATAAGGCAAGGACGGATACGATCTGTGCCGACCTACAGGACAGGGGAACGCCGAGGTCCCTAATAAGCTGGGTGGCGAGCAAGCTGGAGGACGGGAGAGTTTCGCTGACCTTGAGGGGCCAAGGGCTGGACGTTGAGGTGACGGGCGGCTGTCCTCAGGGCAGCTGCCTTTCGCCTCATCTATGGTGTCTGGTCATGGACAGCCTCTTGGAGCGGCTCTCCGAGAATGGTTTCTACGCCCAGGCGTACGCTGATGATGGACTCGTCTTAGTAACCGGCAAATTCCTCGGCGTCGTCTGTGAGTGCATACAAGCTGCCTGTAGCATAATTGAAAGGTGGTAGGAAGTAGCGACCCTCTGACAGCTGCGTCGAGTGATATGGAGGACCTGGGGACTTAATCCTCGGTCCTTCGCTGGATTTACACTGCGCTCGTCAGGCCGAGAATCCTCTATGCGGCGTTGGTCTGGTGGTGTGGTGTGAACCAAACTACCAGCAGGAATCTGGCCAAACTCCAAAGGTTGGCAATCCTGGGTATCACAGGCGCTATGAGGTCGACACCCTCAGCCGCGCTAGAGGTCTTGCTGATGCTGCCACCGCTTCCCATCTGTATCAGAAGGAAGGCTATGGCGTCGCATCTTAGAATGCGAGACTCTGGAAACTGGTGCGGAGAGAAAGAGAGAGAAGTAATGGTGCATGCAAGAGTTGCCAAGGAGGTGGAAAAGGAACTTCCGATTTCCGCCATCAAGGTACGGGATGCCGAGGACGATAGTAGGGATCAGTGGAGGGAAAATGAGGTTGCATTCCAGCCCGCAAGCCTAGTCTGTTTCACCGACGGATCGCGGCTGGAGGATCAACAATCCTCCGGGGCGGGAATATACATCGAAGGCTTGGGGATGCGCGAGAGCTATGCCCTTGGCGCATATACCACGGCATTCGAAACAGAGGTGTACGCTATCCTGTCTGTGGCCAATAGACAGGATGTGAGGAGGAGCCCCGAGAAATGTGTGTACATTTGCTCGGATAGCCAGGCGGTCCTCCGGGCAGTCTGCGCGGCCAGAATCCGGTCAACACTGGAGCCTGCGATAGGCATAAGTAGGAAGACAGTCTCTGTCACCTTAGACAGGTCGGTTGGTGGCTGTAAGCAGGCGAGGGACTTCGTGGAGGGGCCGGACAGAGATAAAGCTGCCTCGCTACTCGGTAGGAGTCGACCTACGCTTCGCTGCATCCTTGGGGTGCTGACAGGCCACTGCGCCCTTAGAAGACACCTCACATTGATAGGGGTAGAGAAGGACCCCATTTGCCTGGAATGCAGCGAGGATGAAGAAACGTCCCACCACTACCTGTGTGAATGCGAGGCTTTTGGGAGTCTTCGAGCAGAATTGTTCGGATCGAGGACTCTGCAGAGGAATCAGGTAAGTACCGTCCAATTGAAGACCGTCACGGCTTTCATTTCGAGGTCGAGGTGGTTTGGCGACGGAACCGAGGAAGAGTAGAGCATGTTTGCTGGGTTGCTGGGGTTGGCAAAAAGGGCCCATTGTGGCCTACTTGCTTGGCGTTGGCCTCCCCACCACTGCTACTACTACTACTACCAATTATTAGTGAATTTTCGTAGAAAAAATGCACTAATTGGGAGATCCCGACTTTTGAATTTTGAAAAAAAATTCAACTGAGAGCGAACTAAGACCCCTAGAACCCATCTCCGTGGTCAGTTTCAATTTTTATATGTTTATATATATATATATATATATATATATATATATATATATATATATATATATACTGCCCTCCTAACGAAGAACGTCCTATCTGCAAAATTCTCATTTCAAGATATTTTACTTTAAGGATTTTTTATTCTGCCATCCTGGTTTTTCGTCTAAATGATTTGAAATTTCACATAGTATATTGTATGATATTACTACACTTACTTATATGAATAGAGGTTCTTAAAATCTTATGAATTTGATTTTATAGCAGATAGGACTTTTTTGCTTAGTAAATTACATAGATTTCATAAAGAATATAATATTATAAATACCTATGTATATAATTATTTATTATACAAGTAGTAGGTAATAATAGGGATATTTACACAGTCAAATAATTAAGCCTTGATTTATATTTTATTATTCAAAATGTTTAATAAACAATTAAACTCATAATGGAAACTAACTAACACATGTTCACAAGTCCTCGTCAACTTCATGTATGTTATAATTTGTAGGTAAATTTACCCAGAACTGTAACCTACTTGTTGGCAGTATTGGTTTAAGCTTGGTCACAAAACCAGCCTTTCGCCTTTCAGGCACACCTCTACAATTTATTCTAGACTTTGGTCTTTCCATATTCCCTTTAGAAGCCTTGGCTGCCAAAAAATTAAGGGAAATGAAATCACTGTTGAAATTTGGTTTATATTTAAAAAAATAACTCCTCCTTTAAAATTCGACTGCAATCATATCTTTCAAATATGGTCGGGGTTGTGTCCTTTGTACTTTATACATTGAAGTAGAGTCTATCCAATCATAAAATTGATTGATATAAATATCAATTATATTGACGTTCGAGCTATTAGCTTTTTGAGCGGCATCTTTGAAGTCTTCATAGTCGTACACCTTTCCCTTTTTCTTCAATGACACCTCCACTTGATGATGGAAAGAATCAGCTGACATGAAAGTGTGTCCGCTTTCTAAATACTTGATGTGAAGATTGTTTAAAGCAACTTCAGGTGAATTTACAATATATATATATATATATATATATATATATATATATATATATATATATATATATATATATATATATATATATATATAACTAAATAAGCTCCAATTCTTATTCTGAGCTGCATAGTTATTCAGCCAGATTGTTATCTCGGTTTCATCTCTATTAAATGAAAATAATGCATAATAACTTGATATTAGATCTTTCTTTGACCTTCTTGCAACACCTTCATGCCACAGAACTGCCACAGCTTTTTTTTTATTTTGTTTCCCTAATGCTACAAAGCTCTCATTAAAAACTATGATTCATTTGGTAAAAATTATCTCCTTGAACATATCGATCCTGAGTATCATGATCTGCAAAATTAATATTTATATACATTGAATACAAAATTACAAATAAAATATGAAAATGTATAAAGTATTATTTATTGTTACCTTTTCCAAATCGGCAGAAAAAAAGGTCCCATTGCTTTCTTTTTCACATCTAAAAACATCATTCTGGTATTCTTTGCGAGCATCTACATATTTTGTATGACAAACGGCACTTCTCGCAGTCAAAATTTTCACCGTTCTTGTTATGTGCGGTATCCTTGACATGTTGGTTGAAAACTTCACATTTCCAACATTCTTCATGTCCTAATTTGCTGAAGAAAATATTAAGATCATGCGATATTACCTTTCTATAAAAATCGTATGACATTTTTACTGATGGATGTTTTGCCTTAAAATCGGAGTACATCAAAGTGATATTAAGATCTGAAGGTAGGTATTGTCTTTCAGGAGCATGTTCTCTCCGATAATGAGAAACAGAAGGCTTGAAAGTTTTGATATGATCTATAACTACTTGTTTATCAATTTTATGTGGGTTTGGTTGACATCCTCTTCGAGCTAGTTTAATAGGTGCAATTAAACTCCTATTTGCATTACGAACAGTCTTAATGATCCTGTCATTGTTATTATCATATCCCAGTGTGGACAAAAGGAAACATTTACATACTTGGACCTCCAAGGAGTCTTCTGTAGTTAAATGATAAGTATAAGATATCTTCCTTTTAGAATTTAGCCCAGGAGTTCTTCTTTTTATTTCAAACCATTTGATGGAATTGAACAAAAACCACTTTTTGTGCTGCTCGTCCAACTGCCAGAATTGTTTGTTTATGTCATGTCGCCGATTTTTGTTAATTTTAAACTTGCATTTTAATTTACATCTTTCAGTGCAACAAGTTTCTACTGCATGTTTTTCTTTTCGAGAACCTCACTTAAATTTTTTTCTAGCCGCTGGTGAAATATCGTATTATTTTCTTTTACGCAACGTCCCCTTTTTTGTGTACATACGTTTTTCTTCACCTTCTATACATTTTTGAACATTTTTCAGAAGTTCTTCTAAAATATTTGTGATAAAAGGTAGGATCTTATTATTGTCGTCACCCTCGAAGTCATACAAATTACGTAGAACTATGTTTGGAATAATTTTAGATGGTTCAGCAGGTAATAATGAAGTTCCTGTTTTATCTGGTAATGATGAATCTGATTCATATTCAGGAACAAAGTCGGGATCTAAATTGGTATTTTTTCTTTTTCATTTTAACCATGTTTTCTCTTAATTGTTTATTCAGAGCTAGACTGACCAAATGTTTACCCCTGTTGTTCATCATACTAAAGTACGTTGTACCAGGTTTGTATATGAAGTAGTGTAGGTTGTGACTGAAATGAATGGTATGTCAAAACTAGCAAAGAAATTAATAATTACCTAACCTAGGTAAATTGAACTGCTCTTAATATATATGTTTATTTTTTATTAATTATCTTAATAATCTGTTTAAATTTATTTTCAATATATCAATTACAAATACTTGGACAATCTCATTTAGTAACTTGTAGATAGGACTTTTAGCTTAGTAAATATAGCTAGCATACAAGATATATCATCTACTAAGTTAAAATGTCCCAACTGTATGATTCAAGGTAGATAAGACATTCTTATGTATAAAATTATAGATAGGACCTTCTTACTTAGTGCACGATATGATACGTGCAGTTAGGACAAACTTAACAACGATTTTTTACGCACTTCTGTTGTAGGTAGAGCGTTCTTGCTTAGTACAAAGATAAAATTCATACCAAATAATGTAAAGATGATGTAATCTGAAAATTGCAATTTTGGTAGATAGGACGTTATTCGCTAGGAGGGCAGTATATATATATATATATATATATATATATATATATATATATATATATATATATATATATATATATATATATATATATATATATATATATATATATATATCACCGATAAGTCAAAAAATAATGGCCGAATTTGATCAAGTTCGGTACGTACGTAGTTCGTTAGCCAGGAAAATCGGACCAGGTTTTCCGGCAAAATTTTGAGTTTCGTTTCGAAAAAATGTGTTTTATTATTATTACATTTGAAAAATAACTCAAGGAATATGTTTTCGGCTTGTTCATTAAAATGTTTAGTCCACTATCTTCTGTTCTATTGACTATTACTTCCACATCGCCACAACGTGTGGAAGTATCACATCGGCGACAAAAATTTCAAATTTTTTTTTCGCTAAAACGTCGTATAAGGGATCAAAACATATAGAAAGGATGATTTGGGAACGAAATTTTTTTGTTTTGCCTGTCGGTCTGTATGTCTGTCTCTAGCTACAATAGCTTTAGAACGAATTGAGATATCGTCTTCAAATCTGGTATACAGTTAGCACTCTACAAACGAACGGTTTGGAATGTTTTTGGTTAAAATCGCTTTAGGAGGTAGGGGATGAATGGGGAGAGATTTGGAAAAAATTGACATTTTTCGTTGAAAATCGAATAATATAACGTTTATGGTTTATTTATTAGAAAACTTTTAATTTCATCAAACATCTGGTATTCTGTGCTGAAATTAAATTAGAGGTTGAATGTGTGGGGGTGGAATATTGTTGGAAAAAAAATTGATTTTTTTTGCTAAAACAGTGTAAAAAGTCTCAAAATGTATAGAAAACTTGATTCTGGAACGAAATTTTTTTTGTCTGTCGGTATGTCGGCATGTACGTCCTGAACATAATAAATTATCACAGATATGTGGAAGTTATGATTCAATTTGCAGCACTATTTTTTTGTGTAGAAATAACATGTCTCGACATTAGGAAACATTTCCTTACTTTTAAACACTATCTGTTTCTTGTAACGTTGGTATTCGATTAGTTGTGTGCGAAATTAGCAAAGAATTGAAATACAATAGAACAGTTGTTAATTATCAAAAATGAAAGATTAATTCATGGCATACTATTTATTGACTCGTATTTACGTAACCCTCTTTAGATATCTTGACCTAGTTATTTTCCTTTTCATTGAAAATTTTGCAAGAGCAAAAAAAGAATAAAAATTGAGTGATACATTGAATGTAGTACCCGTTATTAAAATTAGCCTAGCTATAAAAGTTTTGCGTAAAATGGAAAATCAGTATATCAGTAAATCAAATGAAGAGCAGTGTTAATACTCGGTTTTGAATGTCTCTTAATTGGGCCACGACAGGACCCTTTAGACATTGTTATTATTGTATAACCGGGGGAAATAACTAATGCATTATGTAGTAATAGTAACAATATCGGGATTTTTATAGTCTGTTTCCGTGCGGAAGGCAATATTTGTTAGGTTCGTTGTGTTAAATTTAGTACCATGGGCGTCAATGTTCTTTGCAAGTATCAAGACCCGCTTACAAAATGAGAACGGCACCTATAAGTTATTAGATCCATCATTTTTATTATCCATGATTTCGGAGGATAGTTGGTCAATATGGTTTTTAATAAATATCACTTTAAAGCGTATTTCTGTATTTCTTATATTGTATGATTCAAACAGTACAGTTTGCCGTTTAAAATTAGACATACCTACGTTTATTAATCATCCAAGCCTATCGAGCTTAATCTACAAGCTGCTTGCTTGCCGGCGACCGGATTTCAGTGTAGTCTTGGACAAAGCCTAGGTTCATACACTCGCGAATTGCAAAATCGCCGCGAATCGTATTCCTATTGGTTTATTTAAAATAATATCGTAAAACTGTTGTTGTTTATTAGATTTTATAAATGTATTTTACTAATTTTCGTGTGCATACAGTTGGGCAAGATCTAAATGTCTTCTCTACTTTTCAGTTTGTGTAGACCCAATGTTAATTAAGGGCCTCCCTTTATTATACTTACTTATCTTGTGCTTATATATGTAATATAAAAATAAAAAAGAAGTGAAATAGCAAGTGAGTTTATTTACTTTAGTGCTGTATTCGATATTATCTGAAAAAGGCATTTTAGGCGACGTTGTGGGATGTAATTTCGGTAAATTTACAGTTTACTGCACGGGGGGGTTTTTAGAAAATAAAATTCTGAAACATGCTTAGAACCCTTCTTGGATGCACAAGCCACAAGGCAAAGTTGTTGCAAACAACCCCCAAGAAAGTTAAGGGACCAAGCTGAGCGGGGAGGAAATATGAGCGAAAAATGCTAAAAAATATTTAGTCGGACTTGGAAAAGACGCGTTTTTCATATTTTGCAGCAACACCTCCTTTAAACCCTGTCTACCCCGCACCGCATCCATATTCGCCCAGGTCCAGTAACTTTCTTGGGGGTTGCTTCCAAGAAATTTTTCTTGTGCTTTATGCTTTGCAGGTAGTTGTATGCACAAGGGAAGGAGAACCCCCGTGTTTTTGAGTTAGGGTGCAGAAACCCTCTTCGACCTGTGGGTTCCTCTTCCCATTCTGCATGCCTACAATCACCCTCAATGTATGAACCACAAGAATTTTTTTATGTTCAGCTTTCTAGTGTATTTTTTGTTGAGTATATTTCCTGTTTACCAATTTCTTTGTTTGAGTTTTGTATCCAAATTACTCTATAAATATTGATGATAGAGGTCATGTTTTTGCTTGCCTTTTTTTACCTTATTTTTTTACCGTTCCTAAGTAAATAAAGTAACGTTTTATAACTTTTGATTGAGGCTAAATCACTATAAAATATTATTCTTATGAAAATTCACTACCATAACGCACTTGCTGCGTCCCGAACATTTTAATATATATATATATATATATATATATATATATATATATATATATATATATATATATATATATATATATATATATATATATATATATATGTTTTGTCGGAATAAGAAGACCTGGGATCGTATTTTAAAAATACATGTTAACTGGTTCTATTAAGTTTGCATAAATATCTTTAACACACCTTCCATGCAAATTGATAATTAAAGGCCCCGACGAGTTAAACAATATAAGTAGTGAGTTTCATTCTAAAGCAACCATCAATCAAAAAGTCATTAGAATTAAATATGTCTCATGCAATGGTTTTCCCAACCCTTTTTAGTCATTCCACGATATTCCATTAGAAAGCAGTGTGTTTTGTACGCATTAATTTAGTCGTTAATTTCACTATCCGCCCGAACACAAAAAAAGTTTCACTTAAATGCTACATAATCGTCATCTTGACCTCCAGCTATTAGGATAGAATTAAATAAATACCGACTTTCTTTCGTTTTAGGTTTTAAGCTAATCGCTATAATTATCCCCATATTGGTATTATTGTTTGTGTGAGCATGATTCAGCGACTTTTGTGACTAGTAAACAATAAATATACAGGCTGGTCCAAAAATAATGGAACACATCAGCAGTAGATTGTTGGCATCAAAATATTACAATTAGCCGAACTTACCTGAGTCCAAGAACAAAATAAAAGTATGGAGGCAGTAAGTGCGTTATAGAAGTGAATTTTTATAAAAATGTTTTCAATAGCAAATATGTCTTTTTAATGAAAGCAGTCATCAATTTGGTTACCGGTATAACCTGTATAGTAGAAACAATGTGCCATATTTTATCAAAATAAATTGTTTGAAAATGTACAAAAGTTTTCCGACAATAAACTTTAAATGTTGGTTTCCTAGCCAACAAACCTTAGGTTAATAGCAAATTGAGTTATTGAAATTTCAAGCATTTAATGAAAATTTGCTACCAAAACGCACTTACTGCGTCACGATTTTTTTCTTACAAACATATTTCGATAAAAAAATGCAATAGAATAATTAACTTACACAATTTTTTCTCGTCTCTTGTATACTAATAATTACATTGAGCTTTACCGTAGAAATGCGTCACCATGTATATATGTAAACAGATAAAAAGTGAACGTAAACCCGGATATGGATTCTAGGGGACCTAGTTTGCGCTCATTTCAAGAAATCTTTTTAAAATTCTAAAGTCGCGGTCTCCTCATTGACGAATTTTTTGTACGAAAATTAGCTAAACATTATGGATCGTTAAACCATAAACTTAACTAAAACTACCGCCAAAGCATCAGAGAGAAAAGTAACTAACCTGTTGCATATCAGCCCTTTTTGTAAAACTTCGATCCTTTATATGTGTTGACAAAACATAACAAACACTGTTTAGTCCACCCATTAACATTAATAAAATTGTAAAGGAATAATTTGCACTTGTATATTAAATTCTCAAATATCATAAATAATTTGTCAACTGAAATTGAAAACAGATAAACAATCTAATACTATACGATAAACGTCAGTTACAGCGTGTAACTGACCTGCGCAATAAATGTTCCGTTGCTAGGTAACGGCTCAGACATACTAGATCTCATATACCTATAAGCCAGTTTTTGCCATTGTCAATGAAACGCGGTGATATTAAAAAAATCTCGGGACGCAGCAAGTGCGTTATGGTAGTGAATTTTCATAAAAATGTTTTTATTGCAAATATGTGTTTTCTTTTTAAGAAAGCAGACATCAATTTTGGTTACCAGTATAACCTATATAGAAAAAGCAGGCATCAAATTTGATTACCAGTATAACATATATAGTAAAAACAATGTGCCATGTTTCATCAAAATAACTTGATTGTTTGAAAACGTACAGAAATTTCCAAAAGTAAACCAAAAGTGTTACTGAAAAAATCCGTTTCTTGGTCAACCTTATAGGTTAATAGCAAATTGAGCTTTTCAAATATGAAGCATTTAATCAAAATTCGCAACCACAACGCACTTGCTGCCTCCAGAATGTCTTAACTTACAAACATGCATTATATTTCGATGGAAAATGCAAAAAAATAAGGCGTTTTCGACAAAAAAAAATTATTTGTATCACCAACGACTTATGGGCCAGCCTGTGATTGTCGCAA
Organism: Tillus elongatus; assembly: GCA_964006375.1. NCBI lineage: Eukaryota > Metazoa > Arthropoda > Insecta > Coleoptera > Cleridae > Tillus > Tillus elongatus. Next base: position 45,877,548 of record OZ023263.1, on the reverse strand, counting down.
TAATTTTTTAAGATGTAGCTCAAAACACCGTATAATTAATGTATACAATATTTTTTCATATCTTGTATAATAACGAATATATTGAGCTTTATTGATTTTTTACGAAAATGCGACAAAAATTATATACCATTAAACAATAAACTCTATAGCTAAGGCTACTGCCAAGCATCAGAGAAAGGGTCTATTAGAAATGAATTTTCTGGAAATATTTTAGTAAAATGAAGGACAATGACGGTTGAAACTAAGAGTTCGGTGTATGTAAAACATTCTTCTTGAGACATTTTCTTTCCATAGCCCGTATTAGATTCAAGTTATTTGCCTAAATGTTGCGAATTTTGACGTTTTCAATTGTCACTTTGACGTTTTGAGGAAACCCCCAATTTATTTTTCTTTAAATGCCCATAACTTTTTTGTCTTTTCACCTACAGAGCTAAATTTTCGTAGGTGGCACACCTATAACGATATAAACCAGCATACCAAATTTGGTTGCCCTTAGTTTGTTAATTTTGGAGATATAAATATTTTGCGAAAGAAAACACAAATTTTTCCGGGAAAACCTCGGCGGATTTTCCTGGCTAACAAAATTATCCAAGCGACTTGCGAAAGGAGTGTACTCACCAATTTTGACGTTTAAAATCGCAATTGTGACGTTTTGAGGAAAATCCAAATTTATTTTTCTTTGAACGCCTGTAACTTTTTTATCCTTTAACCTACGAAGCTAAATTTTGGTAGGTGACTTGCCTATAATGATATAAATCCGCATATGAAATTTGGTTGCCCTTACTTTGTTAATTCCGGAGATATAATTTTTTTCGAAAGAAAACACAAACTTTTCCGGGAAAACCTGGACCGATTTTCCTGGCTAACGAACTTGTCCAAGCCATTTGCAAAAGGAATTTATTCACCAAATTTAATCAAAATCGGCCCATTATTTTTTGAGTTATCGGTGTGATACATATATATATATATATATATATATATATATATATATATATATATATATATATATATATATATATATATATATATATAAACATATAAAAATTTAAACCGACCCCGGATATGTGTTCTGGGGGGCCTAATTAGCGCTCATTTGAAGAAATTTTTTCAAAATTCAAAAGTCGGGATCTCCTCATTAGTGAATCTTTTTTAAGAAAATTCACTAATAAATGTTTCAAATTTGAATAGCTCACTTTTCTGTAAACCTAGAAAGCTGAATTTTACATAGTTAGGTCTTTCCCAAAGCAACATGTCCACCAAATTTCATCGAAATAGCTTTGTAATTTTCAGAGAAAAAGTTTTTTCTAAAGAAAATTTTCCCGGAAAATCTTGTACGATTTTCCTGGCTAACGAACTCATCCAAGCTATTAATAAAGAAAGGCACTTGCCGAGTTTCATCAAAATCGGTAAATTATTTTTTGCGTCATCGGTTGAATACATATATATATATATATATATATATATATATATATATATATATATATATATATATATATATATATATATATATATATATATATATATATATATATTGCAAAGTCTCACCATCGATACCTCTCTATTAGTTAATTTTCTTAAAATAAAAATTCACTAAAAGTGTGGAATCAGCAAGTGCGTTCGAGTAGCGAATTTTCATAACAATTGTACATTATCAGTCCGGCATATAACTAAAATTAATACTTTAAATTTAAACAGACCGGTTAAAGATCGGTTCTAGAGGTCCTAATACGCTCTCATTTGAAGAATTTTTTTGAAAGTGTTACCTTCTGTAAATAATTTACAACCTTTACTTGACAAGTTTTCAAATCGACCACTAGATTTGTAAATGAAATATTAACTACATTCAGGATTTCGTTTTTTTTTTCAAAAGAAAAAGGTGTAAGTAAAGAAAAGAAATAGGTATGCGATAAAAATAAGCTTGATAAGAAATTAAAATTTTGAAATTTCAAAACTAATAAAATTTAAAGTTCTGTGCATGAGTGGGAGCTAGACGTTTTTATAGAAATTGATACAAGACTGTTGTTTACCAATAGTAACCTGAGTTTAAAACAGAAATACTTTTAGGCAATTAAACCATATGATAATGAAAAATCTGGAGGCAGCAAGTGCGTTTTCGTAGTGAATTTTAATTTAAAAAGTTTTTTAATAGCAAATATGTCTGTTTTTAATTAAAGCAGGCATCAAATTTCGTTACCAGTGTTAAGTCAGTACTCATTCTGGTGAACAATAACAGTTTTATTTTACGACATATCAATTAGCCCTCGTATAATACAGTCATAGGTAGCAAGTGAAATCGAAATTAAAAAAGAAAACGGTTTAATAGCCTGTGGGTTTTTATGTTGCCTTTGCTTTAATTGCTTTTACATTTTTAATTGACAGATGATAAGAAGATAAGGCGTTGGATTTATCAGTATTATGCATTGGTCTAAAAGAGTTAAATAAATTCGTTTGCAGTATAAAGCGGGACGGTTTCCTTGTTAATGAGATACATTTATTTAATATTTTTTCAGTTTATGATTTAAAATTAAGTACATATTTCTCTCTGGTAAGTTTAAATGTAAGATTTTTATATTAGATTTGAGTTCTAGTATAGCCATTAATGTACGAGATTACACAAATTTGACACAGGGGTACCTCAATACCCAACGGCTTCAGCAACTAATCTAGCAATCTAGGCTCGATTTTTGTGATGTTTATAGACTGAATTCACAAGTTTTGTTTGTTTTGACGATATAGGCTAAGATCAAAATCTGGTATTTTCAGTGAATTTTCTTCAAAAAAAAATTCACTATTGGGGAGATCCCGACTTTTGAATTTTGAAAAAATTTCTTCAAATGACCGCGAACTAGGCCCCCTAGAGCCCATACCCAGGGTCCGTCTCAATTTTTATATATATATATATATATATATATATATATATATATATATATATATATATATATATATATATATATATATATATTATATATATATATATATATATATATATATATATATATATATATATATATATATATATATATATATGTATGTATGTATGTATGTATCACACCGATAACTCAAACAATAATGATCCGATTTTGATCAAATTTGGTACATACCTTCCTTTTGCAAGTGGCTTGGATAAGTTCGTTAGTCAGGAAAATCAGCCCAGGTGTTCCCGGAAAATTTTGTGTTTTCTTTAGAAAAAAAAAATCTCTCCGGAAATAACAAAGTAAGGGCAACCAAATTTAGTAAGCTGGTTTCTGTCATAAGGTGTATTCTGTGTACCAAAATTCAGATCTCTATCTTAAAAAACAAAAAAAGTTAGAGGTAAATTAATTTTTAATTAATTAAATCTGACTCAACAAAGTTAAAACGTCATCAAAATTGATTGAGTACAAATGGGAGTCAAAATACTACAAGAAATGACTAACAAGCTCCTAGAGATGTGTCTAAGTCGTTATTTTCCTTGATTTCGTTATAATATGAGTAAAAAATCTATTGTAAATCGAAATGGTTTTGTGTAAATTTTAAAACCTTGAACCAATGTATTGCGGGATATAGCTGCAAGTAGACACTTGTAGAGCATAGCTCAGTGGCCTAAGTCCCTGTGTATCGGATAAAAGTCTGGACGCAGCAAGTGCGTTATGGTAGTGAATTTTCATAGAAATAATCTGGCACGAAATATTTTTTTATAACTTTTTTTTTCTTTTAACATAGAAATATAGATTTTGGTATATAGTTTTCTTTTAATGTCATAAACTTACGTACCAAATTTGGTTACCATAGCTTTCCCATTTTTTGAGATAAAAATTTTTTTCGAAAGAAAACCCAAAATTTTCCTGGAAAACCTGGTTAGATTTTCCTGGCTAACGAACTTATCCAAGCCACTTACAAAAGGAAGGCCCATGCTAAATTTTATCAAAATCGGTCCATGATTTTTTGAGTTATCGGTGTGATACATATATATATATATATATATATATATATATATATATATATATATATATATATATATATATATATAAACATATAAAAATTGAAACTGACCACGGATATGGGTTCTAGGGGTCCTAGATCGCGCTCATTTGAAGAAATTTTTTCAAAATTCAAAAGTCGAGATCTCCTCATTGGTGAATTTTTTCTAAGAAACTTCAATTGACTCCTGCATGACGTGTTCGAATCCTAGTTAGTGACTTTACTTTTTTCAATTTTTTTTTTAGCCTCATTTCATTGTACCTTTATTTAATCAGATTGTTGTTATTCGGATGAATTTTTTAGCGAGTTTTTGTATAAAAAATAATTAGACAAAGAGGAGATGAAAGTTTTAAGAATTAATTTGAATAGCATATCTGGTTGCTTGTTCTTACCCTAACTTAGTGAAACCATCCCATGTTTAATACAGTCATAGACTTTTCCCGTGGCTTCACAAGTGCTTGTTTTAGTGAATTTTGTTGAAAAAGTCACTAACGAGGAGATCCCGACTTTTGAATTTAGAACCCATATCCAGGGTCAGTTTCAATTATATATACATACATATATATATATATATATATATATATATATATATATATATATATATATATATATATATATATACATATATATATAATTTACTATTTACCAAAATTTAGGTCTGTAAGTTTAAAGACAAAAAAGTTAGAGGCATTTAAAGAAAAAAAATTGGATTTTCCTCAAAACGTAAAAAGTCGCTTTTTGGAACGTCAAAATTGACAACATTTAGGCAAAGAACCTGAAAGAAATACGGATGGTGTTAAGAGTGTTCTGCAAACCCTTAAGTTTCAGCTTAAACCATTATTGTCCTTCATTTTAATAAAATATTTCCAAAAAATTCATTTCAAATAGACTCTTTCTCTGGGGCTTTGGAAGTAGTTTTAGTTAAATTTAGGGTTCAACGGTGTATAATTTTTAGCTAATTTTCATAGAAAAAATTGGTTAATGAGGAGACCGCGGCTTTTGAATTCTAAAAAGATGTCTTCAAATGAGCGCAAACTAAGCCCCATAGAATCCATATCCGGGCTTACTTTCTGTTTACATATATACAGTGTGACGCATTTCTACGGCAAAGCTCAATATAATTGTTATTATGCAAGATAAAAGAAAAAAAAATGTATACGTTACTTATAGGGTGTTTTGAGCTGCATCTTATAAAATTATTTTGACAACCACAGGTGGCCGATAAGTCGTTGGTGACCAGACTTTTTAAAGCATCGTTAGTTTTAGTGATTTTCTTAAAAAAATTCAAGAAAATTCACTAATGTGGAGATCTCGACTTTTGAATTTAGATATATATATATATATATATATATATATATATATATATATATATATATATATATATATATATATATATATATATATATATATATATATCACACTGATAATTCAAAAAATACTGGGCCGATTTTGATCAAATTTGGTGAGTACCTTCCTTTTGCAAATTGCTTGGAAACGTTCGTTAGCCTGGAAAATCGGCGCAGGTTTTCCCGGAAAATTTTGTGTTTTCTTTCGAAAAAAATGTATATTTCCGGAGATATCAAAGTAAGGGCAACCAAATTTGGCACGCTTGTTTGTATTATAAACAGTGATCCACGTAGCAAAATTTAGGTCTTAAAAGACAAAAAAGTTATAGGTATTTAAAAAATAAAAATTTGGGGTTTTCCTCAAAACGTCAAAGTCGTGATTCTAAACGTCAAAATTCGCAACATTTAGGCAAAGAACCTGAAAGAAAAACGCATTATGTAAAGAAAATGTCGCAAGAAGAGTGTTCTGCAAACCCTTAAGTTTCAGCTTCAACTGCCATTCTCCTTCATTTTACTAAAATATTTACAGAAAATTCATTTCATATAGACCCTTTCTCTGATGCTTTGGCTGTAGGTTTAGTTAAGCTTATGGTTTAACGGTCTATAATTTGTAGCTAATTTTGGTAGAAAAAATTCGTTAAGCAGGAGACCGCGACTTTTCAACTTTAAAAAGATTTCTTCAAATGAGTGCAAACTAGCCCCCCTAGAATCTATATCCGGGTTTACTTTCAGTTTTTATCTGTTTACATATATACAAGGCGACGCATTTCTACGGTAAAGCTCAAAAAATTGTATTTTTTATAAAATAATTCAGAAGTTTGTTCTTTTATGAATTTACTGGATCCAAACAATTTCGTTTAGTTTCACTTAACAGGTACAAATTAGTACTTTTATGTTTCATTATATTATTCTCCGATAGTTTTTTTTAAACAGTGGATTGTGCATTGCATGCATTTTGCTGTAGAAAACAATTAGCAAAAATTGTCTCTATTTTAAAACTAAACTAGAATTGTAACTTTTGTGTATTTGAACGAATCGTTTCCTCTTTGCTTTATTGTGGTTGTTTTTTGCATGGTCCAGCTAAATGTTACTTTCGATTCTGCTTTTATTTAGTGAAGAAAAACATCCAGTTTTTATTGAAACAGTATAAATGTAATGATAATAAATACCACTAAGGTTAAGAGGCATTGTCCGTTTTACGAAACCGTGTAAAATCGTCCAGAATGGCATTCACACAGTTCAGGTACGTCCTCAATGTTCTGTTAGATGAATTCACTTCTCGGAGATAATAAATCCTTACAAGGTAACAATACCGTCACAACCAGTCTGGTGCTCTATAAATACCGTAGATTTTCCGTGGATCAGGATTTATTTGCGGTGTTGCCACGTTTTGTTACCAAACTGAAAGACCTGACATTTTGAACATTTAATTCTGACATCAATATGCATATTTGGAACATAGCCTTAGCAAAAATGGTGTGTTATGCAAGCACAAGCCTGTAACACCTTATTAAATTAAATCTCTGGACGCAGCAAGTGCGTTATGGTAGCGAATTTTCTTTAAAATATTTTTAATAGCAAATGTCTTTCTTTGATGAAAGCAGGCATCAAACTTGGTTGCCTATATAGTAGAAACAATGTACCATATTTCATCGAAATAAATTTATTGTTTGAAAATATATAAACATTTTTCAAAAGTCTGGATGTAGAAAGTGTTTCCATAAAAATGTTTTTAATAGCAAATGCGAGCAGGCATCAATCTGATTACCGGTATAGCCTATGTAGTAGAAACAATGTACTATATTTTAACAAAATTACTTATGCTTTGAAAATTTACAAAAATTTCCCGAAAATAAACTTAAATGTTGGTTTTCTATCCAACAAAGCTTACGTTAATAGCAAATTGAGTTATTAAAATTTGAAGGATTTAATGAAAATTCGGTAAATTTGCAGATTAGCTCCCGAACGCTTTTCAACAAATTGTTTTCAGAAACATTACTAGGACCCCACCTGGATACACAAACCACAAGAAAAATTTCTTGTTCACACCCGCAAGGAAGTTATGCTGTGCGGGGTAGGCAGGGTTTAAGGGGGATATGGCTTCAAGATGTGAAAAAGACAGCTTTCAAGCCCGCTCGAATTTTCTGCTCATATTTCCTTTTTACTACGTACCTCGCTCAGCACCCCTACTCACTCCTGGTCCCGTAACTTCCTTGGGGGGTGTGAACAAGAAATTTTTCTTAGGGTTTGTGGATCCAGAGGGCGGGCCTAGGCAGGTTTCTGAAAACAGTTTTTTGAAAAACGTTCGGGAGCTAAACTGCAAATTTACCGAAAATTCCCTACCAAAAAGCACTTACTGCGCCCAGATTTTTTTCTTACAAACGCATCATATTTCGACAATAAATGCAAAAATGCGTTAACGATTTGTTCTACGAAATTTAGCTAAACAAATTATGCACTCCTACTCACTCCTGATCCAGTAATTTCCTTGGGGGGTGTGAACAAGACATTTTTCTTGGGGTTTGAGGATTCAGGGGGGGCCTAGGCAGGTGTCTGAAAACAGTTTTTTGAAAAACGTTCGGGAGCTAAACTGCAAATTTACCGAAAGTTCGTTACCAAAACGCACTTACTGCGTCTAGATATTTTTCTTACAAACGCATCATATTTCGATAAAAATTCAAAAATGCATTAACGAATTTGTTCTACGAAAATTAGCTAAAAAAATTATACACCCCTACTCACTCCAGGTCCCGTAACTTCCTTGGGGAGTGTAAACAAGAAATTTTTTGGGGGAATAGGGATGCTGTGCGGGGTAGGCAGGGTTTAAGGGGGATATGGCTTCAAGATGTGAAAAAGACAACTTTCAAACCCGTTTTATTCGCATTTTCTGCTCATCTCTCGTTTTTACTACTTACCCCGCCCAGCACCCCTATTCACTCCTGGTCCCGTAACTTCCTTGGGGGGTGTGAACAAGAAATTTTTCTTGGGTTTTGTGGATCGGGGGGGGGGGGGGGGGGGCGTTCTAGGCAGGTTTCTGAATACAGTTTTTTGAAAAGCGTTCGGGAGCTAATCTGAAAATGTACCGAAAATTCGCTACCAAAACGCACTTACTGCGCCCAGATTTTTTTCCTATAAACTCATCATATTTCGATAGAAAAATGCAAAAATGCATTAACAAATTAGTTCTACGAAAATTAGCTAAAAAAATTATAGACCGTTAACCCATAAACTTCACCAAACCTACAAATAAATATCCAAAAAGGCACCAACTTAACTAAACTGACAGCCAAAGCATCAAAGAAAGGGTCTATTTGAAATGGATATTTTGTAAATATTTTAGTAAAATGAAGGGCAGTGATGGTTGAATCTGAAACTTAAGGGTTTGCAGAACACTCTTCTTGCAACATTTTCTTTTCACAATCGGTATTTGTTTCACATTCTTTGCCTAAACATTGCCAATTTTGAGGTTTAAAATTGCGAGTTAGACGTTTTGAGGAAAACTCCAAAATTTGTTTCTTTAACTGCCCATAACTTCGTTGTCTTTAAAGATAGAGAGCTAAATCAAATGTGTTGTAATGCAAAACGCTACTTACTTTGTCTCGTAAGCATATCATTGGACCTGTTGAAACTTACTTATGTTAAATTTAAGTAGCTGATTTTTATAAACGATTCACTCCAAAGCATTCGAATTTTTTATATATTGTAACACGATGCCTTGGCGTGGCCATGTGTTTCATCCCCATCGAACCGACAGGGTGCGGGAATACAGGGGAGTCGACTGTTAAGGGGGCGACAGTTAAGAAGCGCCAAGCGAACGCTACCGACATTTTTACACTACTTGTTATTTCTTTGTTTTGTTAAAGTTTGTAATTATATTTGTTACCCATATGTACTTGTGTTTTCGGTGAAAGCTATCCACAACCCCGTGTAACAATAACCACCTGTTATACAATCTGGCGCCCAACTACAGGCATTTCATACGAAAAGCAAGTGCATCTCGGACATTCGGAAGTAAACGGAAATAATAAGACGCCGTCTTATAGATCACTGGATAAATTGGTTTATCGTGCTTTGTTTTTACGCGTGTTTTCCTAATTCGGTGCATTAATGAGACAATAGTGTATTAGTAAGTGTAACGTACTGGCTTTTTGTGAAGTTTTAGTCTTACACGATTGTTATTTTTAATGGTGCAAGTGTAAGTTTGTGCAGCAGAATTCCCGCAATTTGAAGCGTACCCACGCTCATCTCCACACTAGAACCACACAGTTGCCAAATCGTTTTAGCGATCAAGGTGTTGAGTTGGAAAGGTTTGTGTAAAATAAATCATTACACAAAAGGAAACTCAGGTAAGACACGTTATTGTTTGAATGTTCATCAATATCTAAAGAGACCTGGATAAAGTATTGTGGAATAATTAGAATAAAAGCAAAAAGGATCAAACATAAGCCATATTTTTAGAATGGATATGCATTTTTGAACTTTAGCCGCGGGTGTTTTAATTGTAATTAGTTGGACATTGAGAACAAATAGTTTTTTGAACATTTTAAGCCATACATTTGTGTGTATATGTATACATTTGGAACTGTTACAACTTAACTATTTTTTTACTGTCTGTGAACTGTCAGTGTTTTCAGGATATATTTTAAGCCATATATTGTTATATGTATGCACTTTTTGAACCGATTTATCTTTATTTTGAAAACTATGTATGATTAGGTATATATATTTTGGACGCTTGTGTTTATGCTAACTACGTAAACGTTGGTGGTGTTTGCGTCACCTATCAGCCATGCAGTAGAGATATGCATGCAATCAAGTCGAGCTAAGTTACTTATTAGTCATACACTTATCTGTTCAGTATATACGGCAAATTCTCGTTTGTAAGCCACATAGTGCGGGTGTATGTGCATTTCTGAACAATTCGTGCGGACTGTAATTACGACTGAACTTTATTAATTGACATTTACATTGCTTCGATTATAAGCCACATAGTGTAGGTATATGTGCATTTCTGAACATTATCGTGGGTGCTAATACGCTTTCAGAAAAGTATAGACATTTCTGTGATCGAACTTTGTGCGAACCTAAGTTAGTGGATTATCAAACAAAAAATAAAGTCTGGTGAATGGTGTTGACGCGAAGTGGTGTAGGGACGGACTTTGCCAAAATGTCACAACCGACGACGGTTACAATGACTACCGAACAGTTCGAAGCGCTGTTGGCGAAGATTTCGGGAATCGGTAGCAATCTGCCAAGTAGAACGGAGACACCCGATTCGAACAGTACACCGCCCATGCCAGCTACCGGAAGTTTCGCGAACTGTACCGCGCGTTTTGACGGCTCGGACACAGCCAATGTCGATGCATTCTTGGACTCAGTGCTAACCTACAAAGACTGTCTGTGTGTGACCGATGAAAATGCACTTCGCGGGTTTTCCATGTTATTGGAAGGCAATGCCGCTACGTGGTGGCAAGGCGTCAAAAGAACCATTTCCAACTGGGAGGAAGCCGTGACTACAATCACAGAAGTATATTCCAAGAAACTACCCCCTCCGGTAATTTTTCGTGAGATATTTTCACGAGAGCAAGCCGAATGCGAATCGACAGAGTTATTTATATGCCATATTCGATCGCTGATCGCACAGCTACCATACACCCTTCAAGAAGAGGTTCAGTTGGACATGGTTTATGGCCTTCTGCATAGGAAGGTGCGCAAACGCATGCCACGCGCTGAATTCCAGACCTTTCAAGAGCTGACCAAGAAGAGTAGAAGCATCGAGTCTTCATTAGCAGAACCTCAGTCTACAACGCAAAAAGTGGAAAGCGGGGCTTCTGGCAACAAAAAGCGCTGCACTTTTTGCAAGTACACGGGACACGAGCGCTCTGAATGTCGCAAGCTTAAGAAACGGGAAAAGTCCTCAGGTGTTAAGACCAGCCCGGCCCAACAACAGGAAAAAGAAAGACCGAGGGTGGTATGTTATGGCTGCGGCGCTATGGGTGTTATCAGAGCAAAATGCCCAACATGCAGAAGTCAGACTTCGGAAGCACTAGAGTCAAATTCCGTTGAGTTCTGTGAATCGCTGGAAAATCAATTGGACACTCGGCCAACCCTGTACTTCAAGGTCAACACATTTAAGGGAGTTGGAATCGTTGACTCGGGAGCAACGACGAGCATTGCTAGCTACCAACTATATCGACTTCTCAAGGAGGCGGGGCAGTCATTTTCGCAGCAGAGAATAGCGATAGCTTACGCTGATGGTCGCAGGCGGGAAGAGGACGTTCTAAAAGCGCAGGTTTTGCTTACTATTAATGGGAAAGAATTTCCTATGACGTTCACGATTTTTCCCAAGTTACGGGAGAACAGGACTCTCCTAGGCGTAGATTTCATGAGAAAGGCCAACATCGTTTTAGACGTTCCAAACGACAAATGGTTTTTCGCCGAAACGCCAGGTAATCAATTTCAGTTGTACACGCCCGAGCAGGCAAACATCGAGCAATATAGCAGTGTGTACCTGCGCCCGGAAGAGGGAGCAAGATTGACTTCGCAGCAGAGAGACCCATTAAATGAACTCTTGACGCTAAGTCGAGATATCTTCCGGAAGGGGGGAGCACCGACTGAGTTTGCTGTTCATCGTATTGATACCGGTGACCATCAACCGGTATGGGTTCCGCCGTACCCTATGAGCGAACACAAGAAGAAGTTGCTTAGGGAAGAATTGGACAAGATGCCCTTCACTCCGCTCTACCATCCGGAAAGTAATCCGGTGGAAAGGAAGAACAGGGATCTGAAAACTCAACTTTCCATACTAGTCCAAGGCAAGCACGAGTGGGATGTGCATCTGAGCAGCATCAGATTTGCCATGAACACGACTACTTGCGAGTCAACACAGCATACTCCGGCCTTCTTAACATTTGGTCGAGAGATGCGAGCTCCTCATGATACCATTTATGATTTGAGAAAGGTAGTCGAAGCAGAAAATGTTGTCCCACGCATTACATCATATCTAAAAAAGCTCACAAAGACACTATGTGAGGCTCATGAAGTTATGCTACGCAAGAAGGACTACCAGAAGGATAGAGTTGATGCGAATAGGCGAGATATTAAATTAAACGTGGGCGACATGGTTTTACTAAAGACTCACCCTCTTAGCGTCGCTGCAAGGGGATATACTTCTAAGTTTGCACCTAAGAGAGATGGCCCCTACATTATTGAAAAGGTGGTTCCTCCAACTACCTACGAGCTGAGGTGCTACCAGGATAATCGAGTAATTGGAAAATTTCATGTTCGACACTTGACGCTGTTCCAGGGATCAGTGGGAGGTGTTCCTAATCCAGTAGCTCCTAAAAGAAGGAGAGGTCGACTCAAGAAGAATGTATCATCTACTTCTACCACTCGCAAGAGAAGAGGACGGCCCAAGAAATCTCCAGCTTCTAAACTCCTCTCGTCTCCTCCAGAAGTTTAGAGGGGGGAGAGTGTAACACGATGCCTTGGCGTGGCCATGTGTTTCATCCCCATCGAACCGGCAGGGTGCGGGAATACAGGGGAGTCGACTGTTAAGGGGGCGACAGTTAAGAAGCGCCAAGCGAACGCTACCGACATTTTTACACTACTTGTTATTTCTTTGTTTTGTTAAAGTTTGTAATTATATTTGTTACCCATATGTACTTGTGTTTTCGGTGAAAGCTATCCACAACCCCGTGTAACAATAACCACCTGTTATAATATTCAATATGAAATGTAAATTAAATCGTGTGACATTCCGTAGGTTAGAAATAGACAACGACTTAATCTAAATCTAATATATCCATTTTTAGAACCTCGGTGGTTCAGGGGTAAGAACGTGTGCCTCTGAACCGAACGGTACTGGGTTCGACCGCAGGGTACTCCCTTCACTTTTTCAGTACAAACTGTAACATTAACATCAACCGAGGTTCTGGCATTGTATTTGAGCAAGTTGAATGTCTGCACGTTCCTCCCTTCGGAGGGGGTGTATGTTGGGCACGTTAAAGATCCCTACCCTCCCTACAGAAAGGCAGGGGTTCGGCAAAATTTCCAACGAGGTGAAACTGCTCCCTGGCGTCGGTGATTGACCATAGTCGCGAAAATAGGCCGACGTTAAAGAAACAAAACCCACAGACACATATATCCCATCTTTGTTTATTCTATTTAACTCTATACTGCACACTATGTGAAAACTGGAACCTGTGATGAGCACTAATAAGTACACTTGGAGAACACCCAAATCACCACAACATATATTTCAGAGACCTTACGATCGTTTCGTTGACAAAGTCAACATCTTCAGAGGAAGAAAAATTCTGCATGAATACCATTCGCGGCATTTTATAAATTGTTAAATTAGGTTCCGGAAATATTTGGATTACAATTATTCAACGAAACTGAATTTTGGCACATCGCATCTATAGGTTAGTGCCAATATACGAGTTCAATTTTGTAAAGATCAACTGAGGAGTTTAAAAAAGGTCTGGACGCAGCAAGTGCGTTATGGAAGCGAATTTTCTTTAAAATGTTTTTAATAGCAAATGTCTTTCTTTGATGGAAGCAGGCATCAAACTTGGTTGCCTATATAGTAGAAACAATGTACCATATTCCATCGAAATAACTTTATTGTTTGAAATTATATAAACATTTTTCAAAAGTCTGGATGCAGCAAGTGTGTTTCCATAAAAATGTTTTTAATAGCAAATGCGAGCAGGCATCAATCTGATTACCGGTATAGCCTATGTAATAGGAACAATGTACTATATTTTATCAAAATTACTTATCGTTTGAAAATATACAAAAATTTTCCGAAAATAAACTTAAATTTTGGTTTACTAACCAACAAAGCTTACGTTAATAGCAAATTCAGTTATTGAAATTTGAAGGATTTAAATTCGGTAAATTTGCAGGTTAGCTCCCGAACGCTTTTCAAAAAAATTGTTTTCAGAAACATTACCAGGACACCACCCCTAGATGCACAAACCACAAGAAACATTTCTTGTTCACACAACCCCAAGGAAGTTACGGGATTGGTAGTGAATAGGGGTGCTGGGCGGGGTATCTAGTAAAAAGGAAATATGAATGAATTGTCGAAGGCCTTTGCAAAATATGTGTAAATAACATCCACATGTATTTTATTATCGGTGCAGTTGATACTGCCTTAACACAGTTGCAGAGATTTGTTGATATTGAGCGATTACCTACTAAGCCATGTTGATAACTAGATATCCTTTGTACTATATAATGGTGGTGGGCTACAATTAACTTAAATAATTTCATAAAGTTAGAACCAATTGAAATTTGCCTATAATTTTCAATATCTGCTTTATTACCAATTTCGTGGACAGGACAACGTATATATATATATATATATATATATATATATATATATATATATATATATATATATATATATATATATATATATTGTGACGGGTCAGTTTTGGGATAAGGTTATCTTTCCCTAGTATGGGGAGGTTTCCACGGGATAACCTTATCAATACGGCTTTCCTACGGGATTTGCTCAGGCGCCAGCAGCGAGGGGTTTAAAGGAAGTCGCTGCGCTCCCTCAGGACTATATCTCTGTTCTAGGTCGCTATTTACAGCTACCCAGGCCCGGGGTAAACTACAGTGAAGACAGGGTTCACCTAAGTTCTCAGGACCTGGGCGGCTACTGCTACTCTCGGCGTGACTGGAACCTGCAACGGCTGAAAGAAAACTAAATTAAATACATTACATTAAACTAAACTAAATACAGCTTTCCGCTGTAGGTACCGGTTTGGCAGTGTCGGCTGCAATCTTGCGCCGCGTGGGGCTTGATCAAATCGATCAGCACACCTGACCTCGCTTTCGTCGCTGTGCACATCGAAGACTTCGCTTGGGCGATCATATTCCCGTATATTACCTGTCTCCTCATTGGCCGTCGCGCCGCGCGCTGGAAACTACATATTATCAAATATTTGCAAATGTTTTATAGGAAATTAAATTATATTAAGGGCAGCTTGAATGTATCTATTCCCGTGTTAAATAATAAGATTATCTAATGATGACTCAGCCTCGTCGTGACAATATATATATATATATATATATATATATATATATATATATATATATATATATATATATATATATATATATATATATATATATAGAGCGGGTTTCAGGCGGCCTATTCGCACTCATTTTTAGCAGTCTGTAGTATTTTTTCGCTAAAAAGAAACTACAAGAACATTTTACTCAAGTCTGATAGTTTTGACAACAGTTCGTAATATACTCTTTTTGTGTATTTATATAGAATGTAAGTATATAACGTGAAAGATTGCGCAACGTGATCTTCTTAACATGGAAAACGAGTGCAGCAGAGCGCCTTGATGCGGTAACAGCGATAGAGGCGGCTGTAAGCTGACGACGAGGAAACTGTCCTAATAGAAAGGAGCTCTATATGCCTTTTTCCTGCTGAACAGTCTAGCACTCTGGAGAAAATAACGTCACTCTGCTGCCGTTCTGAAGCGGTTGCGCAAGTTTGCTGCGAAGCCGACTAGGTATGCTGAAATCGCATAGAATGGTGCAAGTAAAGTTAAAGTGGTGAACGTCACACCGGAGAGATACCTGTGTTGCCAAGTCTCAGTTATAGGTACCTATCACTATGAAAGCTCCATGTTTTGTGCTTTATTGTGATGTGGCACTACACTGTATTCTCTATTAAGCATCATACAATTTTGAACTCTGGTTGAGGTTTTTTTCAAACCATAAACATAAAGTTGAATCATCACAAAAAAACACAAAAATTAAACGTAATTATGCGCTAGATACGTTTTTCGACAACAAAGGTGTCTTCAACAGTAGCTGGCTGCACCGGCAGCTGTCGCTAACTTTCCAGGTCTTCCTGTGACTACAGTTGAGGACAGCTGTTTATGAAGACAACTTCGTTGTCAAAAGAGGCATCTTTTGTTATTGTAGTTTTTTGGGTGATTCTGCTTTCTGTAGTCTGTTTGTTAGTATTACGTAATCTGATCAGATAACGTTAAAATTGAATAAAAGACTGAAAGAAGAATTAGAGAAAAAAATCAGTTGCCACTAATGCCGGGTCCAGACCAAGCAGACAAAAAGTGAACACGATTTTGAGACAAAAATACGACAAAATTGCGACAAAATTTTAGGTATTCAGACAAGACAAAATTGAGACAAACTGTCCACACCACAAGGATAAATGTGCAACAAAATTCAGTTGTTGCGAATAAGTTGTTTAACCATGTGGCGTTTCCACCAGGAAGAAAATTTAAAAAATGAAGATTTATATCTTTCTCTCCTCGCAAACGTTTTTGGATGAGACCAAGCTTAAATCAGTGAGAAAGTTCTTCCATAAATAAATTGTTAGTTCAGCTACGTGAGGATGATATTGGACTAAGTGGTGAGATTCGTTCAAGCTTTAAGAATTTTCTAAGAATGTCCACCGAAGATTTCGAGAATCTGATATGCCTTGTTGGTCCTGCAGTTGCCAAAAGACATACTAACTACAGAAATTCTGTAAGTGTAACAGAATGCTCTCTGTACAATTCTATTAATTTGCAAGTATTTTCTGTGGTCCACTTTTTTCTCCCGACATTTTTCGCAAAGACACTAGTACTCCACTACACAACAACACAACAGAACCAAATGTATGATTTTCCACTGATTTATTGGTTTCCTACTTTTGTCAGCGCACACCGTCCACAATGCGCGGACAACTTGTAAAATATGTAGACAAAACCGAGACCCTTTGATCTTTACCGACTCGAGACGGGACTTGCAACTGTCTCCGAATTTGGAAACAAAACAAAAATAAGACAAAAATGTTGTAAAAATTTATCGCCACTTTGTCGCGAAACATGAATGTCTTTGTCTTGTCGTTGTTTTGTCTGCTTGGTCTGGACCCGGCATAAGATTTAAACCCGCGTTATTAGATCACTATTTGCTGATATACCAGCTACAAATTCAAATTCCAAAGTCTGGACGCAGCAAGCGCGTTATGGAAGTGAATTTTCATAAAAGTGTTTTTAATAGCAATTATGTCTTTTTTCTTTTAATAAAAACGGGTATCAAATTTGGTTACCAGTATAACCTCTACTAGAGTAGAAACAATGTACCATATTTCATCAAATAACTTTATTGTTTGAAAATATATAATGTTCCCGAAAAAACTGGTTTCCTAGCCAATAAACCTTAAGTTAATAGCAAATTGAGTTATTGAAATTTAAAGCATTTAATGAAAATCCGCTACCAAAATGCACTTGCTGCGTCCCGATTTTTTTTACACAAACATGTATTATATTTCGATGAAGAATGCAAAAATGCGTAAGAAAAGTTCAATTTTAAAAAAGAAAATTTGTATCACCAACGACTTATGGACCACGCTGTAATTGTAAAAATAAATTTATAGGGTGCAGCTCAAGCAACCTATAATTAACATATACAATTTTTCTTGTATCTGGTATATTAATGGATATATTGAGTTTTTTGTACGATAATTCGCTAAAAATGATAGACTATTAAAAACTACTGCCAAAGCATAAGAGAAAGGGTCTATTTAAAATGAATTTTCTGGAAATATTTTAGTAAAATGAAAGACAATGACGGTTGAAGCTGAAACTTAAGGGTTTGTAAAACACACTTCTTGCGACAATTTCTCTACATAAGTCGTATCCGCTTCAGGTTCTTTGCCTTAAAGTTGCCAATTTTGACAATTCAAATCGCGACTGGCGTTTTAGGAGGAAAAGCTATAAAATTTTCAAAGTATTTTTTTAGCATTTCTCGACTTTTTTGTGCCAAAAAACTTAATCTTTGGTACATAGTTTACATTCTATGATATAAAGCCGCGTGTATGTATATATATATATATATATATATATATATATATATATATATATATATATATATATATATATATATATATATATATATATAATTTGTTAATTCTGCAATGCCGTCAATTAATGTGTCCTGTCAGGACCGCAAATAATAAAGAAAGAGAACGTTGGTTGGCTGATGTTAAGAACAGAAAATAGATAATATATATAAAAAAAAATAAATAAGTAAATAAAAAGCAAAAAAAAAGATTAAAAATTAAAAAAACACGGTTAAAATGTAGATTATATGAATGCTGCACACTACACCGTTTTATTCCATATATTAGATATCTAACGTCGTGTTTAAGTGTTGTATGACAATATATATATATATATATATATATATATATATATATATATATATATATATATATATATATATATATATATATATATACAGGCTGTTACTTAATGATAGGGCGTAATTTCAAGGGCGCATTCCTGAACCAATTTCAAGTAGAAAAGTTCATATAAACATGTGTCCTGAAGAGTCTGGTTTTCCAGATACAGGGTGTCAAAGTTTAAAAAAAAATTGGTTTTTTATTAATATCTTAATGATCATTTTGCCCATTTTGTTGAAATCTGGTAGGGTTAGTCACTATAATAAGACGCTAAGTTGTCACTAACTAAAAGATAATTATAAGTTCCAGTGGCGTCTCGAGGGGCAGTCTCACGAATAATATTGACAAAAAAAATGTACGCTACTGAGTTTTTTTTAAATTTTAATTTTTTTCAGATTAAGCATCTAGAAATACAACTTTTTTGCCTCTTATTATCTTTTCGTATATTACTTCCTTTTCGAGGAAAAAAATAAAAACGACTTCATTGCATGTCGAAAAATTGTTAAAATAAAATCAAGTTAATTGTGATCGTTCAGAATATTTATTTCTAAGCCATTTTTTAAAATCTAACAAACGAAAAGTAATAACTATTTACAAAAAATGTTGGAAATGACTACCTCCCGCTTCTATGCAGGCTTGTGCTCTCCTTCTCATCGAGCGACGAACTCTTTCGAAAATTCCATTAGTGTTACGTATGGTTTCACATCCGTCAACAATTCTATTCCTTAGTTGTTCTTCTGTCTCGATTGGTATAACATAAACTAATGCTTTTAGGTGCCCCCACAAATAAAAATCTAGGCTGTTTAAATCAGGCGATCTAGGTGGCCAGAATTGTGGTCCTCCACGACCTATCCACCGATTTTGGTAAGCTCCATTCAAATACTCACGAGCCAATATGCTAAAGTGGGCAGGAGCACCATCATGCATGAACCAATGTTGTTGACGTAAATATATAGGGACATCTTCAAGAAGCAGTGGCAAATCAGTTTGTAGAAAATGACTGTAAGATTGTCCGTTAAGACGTTGTGGTAAAAAAAATGGTCCAATCAAATAGTCATCTAGGATACCGATCCAAACGTTGACAGAAAATTGTTCCTGAAACTGTGTCTCTGTAATAGCATGAGGATTTTCTTGGGCCCAGTTATGATTATTTCGAAAATTAATTATTGCATTTCTGGAAAAATGGGCTTCGTCCGTAAACATAATGATGGAATCAAAGTGAGGATTTTCTGAAAGTCTTTGATGATACCATCTACAAAATTGCGTACGCGGTTCAAAATCTCTTGGCAGAAGTGCCTGAACTCTTTGTGCGTGATAAGGATACAACAGGGATTCTCTTAAAATTTCCCATACCGTTTTATAGCAAATATTTAATTCCCTACCTATTTTTCGGGTACTAGTTGCAGGATTCTCTTCGACCGCATGTAGGACAGCCTCCTCAACTGCTGGAGTTCGAATTGTACGAGGTCTTCCGTCAGAGGTATTATGTTTAAAACTGCCAGATTCAGTCAGACGACGATGAATGTTTATGAATATTTGTCTACCTGGAAGGACACGATCAGGATACCTTTCTTGATAGAGCCGCCGGGCCTCCGCCGAATTACCATTGGCAAGACCATAAAGGAAATGCATTTGTGTCATCTCCAAATTAGAATAGTTATTTACCATTTTTTAATAGCACAATTAACCTTCTGACCAGAGGGAAAATAATAACAAACTGTCACAGAAAGTCAAAAACATTATGCTCATAATGTCAAAACAACGTTTCCTAGCAACGCTCACAATTAACTTGATTTCATTTTAACAATTATTCGACATGCAATGAAGTCGTTTTCATTTTTTTCCTCGAAAAGGAAGTAATATACGAGAAAATATTAAGAGGCAAAAAAGGTTTATTTTTAGGTGCTTAATCTGAAAAAAATTAAAATTAAAAAAATTCAGTAGCGTACATTTTTTTTTAGTCAATATTATTCGTGAGACTGCCTCTCGAGACGCCACTGGAATTTATAATTATCTTTTAGTTAGTGCCAACTTAGCGCCTTATTACAGTGAATAACCCTGCCAGATTTCAACAAAATGGGCAAAAGAATCATTAAGATATTAATAAAAAACCATTTTTTTTTTAAACTTTGACACCCTGTATCTTGAAAACCAGACTCTTCAGGACACATGTTTATATGAACTTTTCTACTTGAATTTTGTTCAGGAACGCGCCCTTGAAATTACGCCCTATCATTAAGTAACACCCTGTATATCTATCTTTTATTAATCAACTTTCGTAGAAAAAATTCATTAAGAAATCGCGATTTTTGAACTTCTTTTTAATTACCGCGGGGTCAGTTATAATTTATATATATATATATATATATATATATATATATATATATATATATATATATTTTATAATACAAAACAAACAAAAATATGAATAATTACCTCTGGGGTTTGATGAGTACTTTGATAACGAATTGCATGTACCCCTCATAATAAACTCGTCAAATCAAAATATCACGGCATCCTTATCACTACTCGCAAATTTACCGTGACGAACCAAAAAACAACATATATATATATATATATATATATATATATATATATATATATATATATATATATATATATATATATATATATACCACAAGACTTATACAACTATTCGAAGATAGAGTCACGACGGGAAGAGAAGTATGTTGTTTTTTGTTTCGTCACGGTAAATTTGCAAGTAGTGATAAGGATGCCGTGATATTTTGATTTGACGAGTTTATTATGAGGGGTACATGCAATTCGTTATCAAAGTACTCATCAAACCTCAGAGGTAATTATTCATATTTTTGTTTGTTTTGTATTATAATATATATATATATATATATATATATATATATATATATATATATATATATATATATATATATATATATATATATATATATATATATATATATATATAAATTATAACTGACCCCGAATATAGGTTCTAGGGATCGCGGTAATTAAAAAGAAAAATTTCTAAGTTCAAAAATCGCGATTTCTTAATGAATTTTTTCTACGAAAGTTGATTAATAAAAGAAAACTTCCCCATTGGCTACTTCATCCCATACTAAAATACTTGTAAAATGTCTTGTAAATGATGTATATGTTTGTGAATATGGCAACAGTGTGTCGATGATTAAAGCAGGCAGGCGAATTGATGTGAGAATGGTAGGTAAGTACTGCGGGAATACCAATACCGCTACACGCTAGTCAGCTAGTCGCTAGTCTATGGCAGCGCATGTCGCTAGTATGACCGTGGTCTAACAGCAACCGGAGTTCTACTACGGTCTCTAAACGTCAACATCGTCGCATTGCCGTTTGTTCGCTCCGGGCTTCATCGTGTACAGCAGTAGCTGGCGCGCAACAGGTGTTACCTGACATATGGGCCGTCCTGCGATTCCGGAGTCTCCTTTCGTACCTAAAGAGCTTTAAGCTCTCCCTTGAAAACACTCTGGATACAATAATAAACCAGAGCTTATTATGTGTTGTTTTGGTGATTAAATATTAGTGATTTTTTGTTTTTGTAATCGAGAATCAAGGTATCTATTGTTTGTTTCTTCACTGCAGTTTTCAGAAGTTGGGGAAAGTGAATGTTCAACCTGGAAATACAAGATCCTAGTTGCAGATTGTTTTAACGAAAAATATCTGTGATTTTATTTTATTTATTGGCGAATTTTCGTGAAGGAAATTTGCTGATACAGAGGTTATTTATTTATTAATTGACCTCAATTTTATACCGTACAGAGCATTCTAGCTATAGCTTGTGAAATGTCTTAAGTAGAGTTTGAAAATTACTTAGATCTGATGACTAAAATATATCAAAAGCATGACCACTGATAAACTTTAAAATTAGACATGTCTCTTCATTCATTTAATTTCACTTCAAAGTTTAGTTCCGTTTGCTTTGCCACCAAGGTGTATCCAAGGTTTTAGCTTATTAGCAAAACATATTAATTTATGTTTTAGTTGTTGATGAGAGATTAATTCACCATATTTCTTAGAATTATTTAATACTAAAGTAAACACAATATTATGGAAATAGATTCGCATATTTGTTTGAAAACGTGAAACAAAAACATTAACCAAATGTTTCGAATTATCCATGAAATTATAATAAAATAATCTGAGGACAATGCCTTGAGCAATTAATTGATAAATATTTAACATAACCATATTTCCTATGTTGAAAAACATTCATCCTTTCGTCCATATACAGGTGGGCCAAATAGGAAGGTTTCTTATACGATTTTATTTAAAGACTTAAAAATTTTAGTACATCTTTCATTTGGAAAGATCTACAACATAACATTGTTTTCACTTACAAACGCGGCACACATGTGGTGCTCACTTGTTAGAAAATACGGAAAAAGTAAGGGATTTCAGTGATGTAAAAAAATAACCAGGCGAGCAAAATTTTGAAAAAAATCAAGCGAGTTTACGTTGGCCATGGAAAAATTATGTATCAGTTTTTACTCGACTAACTGTAACTTTGAAAAAAATGATCACTTCTGTACATTTACAATAATAGATCAAGAACAAGTTAAACAAGATGACTTTCTTCTTTTTCAAAACACTACTAATTAACCTTAAAAAAGTTGTGTGCAAAAATGAAACAAATGTGTGTGTTTTTTTTTGTTCATTCACGACAAGAATACAATATATTCAGAAGTCTTTTAAGGTATAAATGAAATAACAAAACTAACAAGGTGGAAAATGTTTATATCCATTTATTTGTACTAATATTAACCTTAAATAAGTTTTGTGCAAAAATGCAAGAAACGTTTTTTTTTCATTCACATGAATACCTTAAAAGATATCTTTTAACCTATGAATGAAATAACAAAATTAACAAAGAATACCCTAAAAGAAATCTTTTAACCTATGAATAAAATAAAAGTCTGGACATAGCAAGTGCGTTATGGTAGCGAATTTTCTTTAAAATGTTTTTAATAGCAAATGTCTTTCTTTGATGAAAGCAGACATCAAACTTGGTTGCCTATATAGTAGAAACAATGTACCATATTTCATTGAAATAACTTTATTGTTTGAAAATATATAAACATTTTTCAAAAGTCTAGATGCAGCAAGTGTGTTATGGAAGTGAATTTCCATAAAAATGTTTTTAATAGCAAATGCGAGCAGGCATCAATCTGATTACCGGTATAGCCTATGTAGTAGAAATAATGTACTATATTTTATAAAAATTCCTTATGGTTTGAAGATATAAAAACAATTTCCGAAAATAAACTTAAATGTTGGTTTCATAACCAACAAAGCTTACGTTAATAGCAAATTGAGTTATTGAAATTTGAAGGATTTGATAAAAATTCGCTACCAAAACGCACTTCCTGCGTCTAGATTTTTTCTTACAAACGCATCATATTTCGATAAAAAATGCATTAACGAATTTTTTCTACGAAAATTAGTTAAAAATTATAGACCGTTAAACCATAAACTTCACTAAACCTACAGCGAAAAGCATCAACTTAAGTAAACCGACAGCCAAAGCATCAGAGAAAGGGCCTATTTGAAATGAATTTTCTGTAAATATTTTAGGAAAATGAAGGGCAATGACGGTTGAATCAGAAAGTTAAGGGCTCACAGAACACTCTTCTTGCAACATTATCTTTTCACAATCCGTATTTGTTTCACGTTCTTTGCCTAAACATTGCCAGTTTTGACGTCTCAAATTGCGAATTTGACGTTTTGAGGAAAACTCCAAAATTTGTTTCTTTAACTGCCCATAACTTCTTTGTCTTTAAAGCTAGAGACCTACAGGTACAGGGTTCACTCTTTATAATACAAACACGCGTACCAAATTTGGTTGCCCTTACTTTGTTATTTTCGAGGATATATATATATATATATATATATATATATATATATATATATATATATATATATATATATATATATATTTAGAAAGAAAACACAAAATTTTCCGGGAAAACCAAATTTGATCAAGATCGGTCGATTATTTTTGCAAAGCCCCCACGACGAAGTAGCGGAGTCCCCCCAGTCAAAAACACGGCGGAGTGTAATCTGAGAAATAGGTAGAGATAGGAGAATGGGTTTACCGTGAAAGAAGTACGTAACATAGCAAGCGAAAAATACAGAAATTGTAAAAAAAAGACACATTTTTAACTTATCGCACCAAGCGAAGCAAGCAAGCGAAGAAGCTTAAATGTAAATGAATCAGCAATGAGAAGGAAGCAAAAGGTAAAAATAGTGTCAACGTGCATGTAAGATGCACTTTATCTATCAGCAGTCGTTTTTCTACGACTGACCGTGAGGTAAACTGCAAACTCACCAATTAATTGTTTGGTATTTGAAATCTGTATTTATTTAAAATGATTTTCAGAACTCAAGTTACCCGAGCAAATTAGAAAGCTTGTTAAAATTTTTGAAAATTCTTGTTAGTAGACTTCGAGACACGTTCTTATTGATTGTATCCTTGCTTAAAATGTTGCAAAACAAAAAATAATTGAGCACATTTTATCCTTGTTGACACTGTGATAAGATAATAGAAAAATAGACTAAAATTATTACTTTATGGTAAAAGATAACGTACAAGTTTATTGTAATAATAAAATAATAACTTGTTTATGTTTTACCTTTGTTTATTTTTGTCAAAATAAACTGCGTAAAACCGGTGAATATTTCGATTAATTTACTTAAGAAACAAATATTTCTGTTACACTTGCTACACAGGAAGATTAGAACGTTATCTGTGTTCCTTTGTTATATAAAAATAGTGATGCAAATTGATTCACAATTTCCACATACCTGTGATAATGGACTGGCCCAGAAATACATTCTCATGTATTGAATTTAGGGTCCATGACGACCACAAAGAAAATATTCCTATTCCTGTATCCATAAACTTCTGAAACGTTATATTACTCGAGCTTCAACGAAAAAATGCCAATTTTCACCAAATTACCCCTCATTTATCCCTACCCCCTGAAGCGATCTTTGCTATAAAAAATTGGTCACAAGTTTATAGTCAAAGTGACAAAGGTCAATATTACAAAGATATTCAGCCGGCTCTCCCCAGGATCCCATGGTTCAAGGATTGCTACTATAATAGATATTTTGTAACTAGGATATGTAAGTTACGATTCAATAACGGCCTTTTTCACTAGCCATATGTTCAAATTAGGTATATAAGACAGCCCAGACTGTGAATGCGGAGATTACGGAAATTTAGACCATATATTATTAACATGCAAACTAAAGATTCCCTATACAATAAAACTAATTAGAAAAAAATTTCGAAGACACAGATGCTTTATCCATACAGCCTGTGCTGTCTTCTTGCATCCAACAACTTAGACGTACATAAATGTATCTTTGAATATCTACTAAGGCTACATATTATTGTATAACACCGAAATTACACTTTTATATGAAAAAAAAAGGGAAAAAAAGAAAGCATTAAACATTAAAAAAAAACAAAAAAAGCAAACAAAAACAACAACCAAAAAAAAAGAACAAAAAACAAGCGGAAAAAATAGGGAAAAATGAAAATAAGCAAAATTAACTTTTAATTAAGAAAATAGCTAGGTACAATGTAATTATAAGCATAGGATATGTAACACTTTCAAGAGAAGGGTCGAATACTGCTAGAGGAAACGACATAATGTCATTAGTGTCAAACGGTGGCAATGGCTTAGGCCTTAGCCAAATACGATATTACCCAAAAACAATTCGAAGCGTTCCCTTGTCGGGTGCTTACTGTATACCAAATTTGAAGATGATATCTCAATTCGTTAGAAAGTTATTGCGCCTATTAACAGACAGACGTGCAGATCGACAGACAGACAAAACAAATTCGTTCCAGAATCAAGTTTCTTTTTACATCGTTTTAGCAACAAAAAAAATTCGAAATTTCTGTGATCGATATTCCACCCCGCACATTCAATCCCTAATTTAATTTCAGCACAAAATATCTAATGTTTGATCAAATTGAAAGTTTCCTAATAAACAAACCCTAGCACGTTATATTTCTCGAGTTTTAACGAAAAAATGCCAATTCTCACCAAATCATCCCCTCAGTCATCCCCCACCCCTGGAGCGATTTTACCCAAAAACAATCCGAACCGTTCGTTTGTTGGGTGCTAACTGTATAGCAAGTTTGAAGCCGATATCTCAACTCGTTCTAAAGTTATAGTGGCTACAGACATACAGACCAACAGACAAAAACAAAATCGTTCCCAAATTATATTTTATATATGTTTTGGCACTTTTTACGACGTTTAAGCGAAAAAAATTTTTTGAAATTTTTGTCGCCGATGCGATACTTCCACACGTATTGACGACGTGAAAGTAAGAGATGAATTCATTTTAAGAAACATTTACCTATTATTAAACGTTTTATTAGAAGCATTATGATTGAGGACGTGCCATAGATTTTTATTTTGGAGCTTTCC
The DNA here is from genome assembly GCA_964006375.1 of Tillus elongatus. Lineage (NCBI taxonomy): Eukaryota > Metazoa > Arthropoda > Insecta > Coleoptera > Cleridae > Tillus > Tillus elongatus. Next base: position 45,850,552 of record OZ023263.1, on the reverse strand, counting down.
GAAACAGTGAAAATAAATGTGTAGAGCCTCGGTGGTGTAGGCGTAAGAACGCGTGCCTCCGAACCGAAGGGCGCTAGGTTCGATTACCAGGGTTCCCCTTTCACTTTTCCAGTAGTACATACTGTAAAATTAACATCAACGGAGGTTGTGGCATTGTATTTGAGCAAGTTGAATGTCTGCACGTTTCGCACTTCGGAGGGGGTGTAAAGCCGTCGGTCCCGTGTCCATGCTATGTTGGGCACGTTAAAGATCCATACCATCCCTACAGAAAGGCGGAGTTCGGCAAAATTTGCAGGATAGTGAAGTGAAACTGCTCCCTGACGTTGGTGATTGGCCCTAGTCCCGGAAATAGACCAACGTTAAAGTACAAAAAATAAATAAATGTAGGTAGTTATCTTCGTTTCATGCATAACCTCTGCTATTCTTCCATATTTTATTTTTTAATTCGGTGTTTTATTTTTATTTTTAGTTAAACCTTATTTGTTTATTATAGATAACAAGTTTGTCTTAACTGCACGTCAGTATCTTTTTATGTTATACTAACTGTTGTCCTGTCAAAATTTCAATACGTCAAACAGCATTTGCGTACGTAGCGAAATAAATTGGAGAAAAAAGCACTTTGAGTTATAGTGAAGTGTCATATAGGTAACATGCCCATCTATAAACATCAGCAAATATCAGTATAGAACGCGGAATTTCGTTATCATCAAGTCATGGCATAAAACCATTAGTTACGTATTCATAGAAGGTAGGTCACATCCAAACAGATTCAGAACGACCTATCTCAACTGCATATTTAAATTGAGAGCAATATGACTTTGAATGCATTCGTATTTGAAAACTACCATAGGCGGAGTGAATTCTCCACTAGCATTAGCTGCCACACAGACTTTTCGAAAATTTATTCCCTTTTGGTTCAACAAAAAAAGGCACTTTTCTCTGACTTAAAGACCCTTGTAGAGTAATTGATTGATAGATTATTATCTTCATTAATTCCCGAGTCCCACGTGACCGGATTCTGCCTCTCTCTTAGTGAAATATGAGTTTATGAGTTGGCAATCAAAAAGTAACCAAAAAAAAAAACCACTAGGCTAGGGACCCTAAAGTTATTAAATTGACAATTGACAGTTCAGCCCATTGGCGCTCATTTCTCTTTTGACCGGTTATTTTGTATGTATATTGTGCATTTTCCAAGTTCGACCAGTGTTTACCTTCTTCAAATAATTTTCTATCTGTTGGACAATAAAAATAAACAGTTTTTATCAAAACTTAGCATCTTCATTGCGTTTTTACGTAAGTTAAAAGTGTAGGTATGTTAAGGTTATGTTGTTGACGATATTCGACATCGCATGGAACGAAGCCCTACCAAATCTGTTCGTCGGTAATCTGCCCAAACAGGTATATATTTGTTACATGTTACACAATACACATTCCTAAAACCGTAAATTAGAAGTTTAAATAATCGGACCTAAATTTGTTTACGTACATTACAAAATTTTGATATCTATACAAAATAAAAGCAATATTTTATTATGTTTTAAATTTATTTTTTTAACAATCAATAACAGTAAACCATACATGAACAGACTTGCTGTTAAAATACTAAATAATAAATACATTTAAGACATTTACTGTTTCAACTTATTATAATTTTTATATTTTTTATAAAACCCCAAAGGAAATATGAGACGACACTGGCAACTTATGGATTTCATTTATTCAGGTTGTACAACCGTATATGCCGAGTTGCCTAACTTAAGCGGTCACGTGGGACTCGGGAATTAATGAAGGCCCTGTATTATTATAGATTATTCAATTTTAAATAGTGGTCAGTTTCATTGAACCATTGTCGAAGTTGACTTTCTGTGACATTTTTACAGGCTGGGGTCAGGTTTTTACCACACATTCGCTAAGATTAGAATGGCTTTTCAGTAATGCCTGATACCACTTTCTTCCAGTGGGATTATCAGTGACAGGGAATCGGTCTCTTTGTTTTCGGAATTTGTCCAGATCTTTCGTCACAATCAACCTCTGCTAATGATATCTAATATTGATTCTTCAAAAAGAGTTTCTTCATTACTGGTGATAATTGCTGCTTGTGGTAGGTCCCATTTCCACGGTTTGCATTAGATAATCCAGACGATTTATAGACCATAGTTGTTTGGGGTTTCCGAATGTTCTTGGTGCTGTTGCACGCGGCAGAGTTTTTCCAAATTAAATATAAAATCTAAAAGACATGCGCTGAAACGACTTAATGGTTAAAGTCCAATTCCTGGCAGACAGAGTAGTTAACTGCCATGCGTAGATTGATTAATACAACAGGCATAACCATACACCAACGGTAACATAAAAATATAAATAACAGGCATAAAACATGCTACCCGAACCGACAATCGTGAAAATCGGCCACAAATATAGCAAATGACAGACGACATGAAATAAAAAATTTACCAAGTGATTGTTTTTTAACTAGGGGATTCAATCAGTTTTTAAAATACATTATATTTGTAGCTTGATGAACAGCCCCTAATACAGTTTTAGACTTAAAGTGTAGCACAATATAGTGAAAATGTAAACAAAACCAAGTTAAGTCTCTATAAAATGTTTTAAAAGAGTTTGTTCTTTTATTTTTAAACTTAAACATAAGACGACATCTAAGTTTGAAACAGTCGTTGGACGTGTTTAAAGTGACAATCCTATTAATTCTGTAGTTAATTGTTATGTTTACTTTTAATATAGTTTTAATATTAATAGTTAATTGGTATGTTTACTTTTAATATAACATAAAATATCCCGGGGCATAAGTATCATGTAAACAAAACGTTAGTTAACGTGTCCTTAGATAGTTCAGTGGTAGCGTGCTTGTCTTTTACGCAGAGGGTTCCGAGGTCGATTCCCGCTCGATGAATGTATGCTTTTTTTTACTTTGATATTTGGAGAAAGAATAGTGCACAGATTTCATAAGTTTTGAACAAGATTAAATTTTTTTTAAATGCCTGTACAACTTTGTCACCTTTGAGTCTGAAATTATAATTATCAGCGCACATTTTGCTTTTGTTGATATTGAAAATCACCGGTTTTAATTAGGTTGACGAAAACGAAATCATCCAGGCGATTAATAAAGAAAAATAACTGCTACGTTTGTAATTTGGCAGCTTTTGTAACTTTAATGAAATTTGTAATACACGTTTCTTTTAAAGAGACTTGCACTATATATATATATATATATATATATATATATATATATATATATATATATATATATATATATATATATATATATATATAGCAAAATTAAATTGTATAGCTTTATAGAAAATTGAGTTTGGGGCATTTTTTTCAAAAGGAATGAGAACCCAAGATTTTTTTGATAATAGAGGGATATCGATGGTAACACGAAATAGTTCTTCAAATGTGCGCTTACTAGCACCTCTAAAATCGATCTTCAAGGTCTGTGTAAGTTTAAAGTATTAATTTTAGTAATATCCGTATAATAATTGTGTACAATTCTTATGAAAATTCACTACTATAACGTACTTGCTGCCTCCCGAAATTTGTTATCTTTTCACCCAAATGCAGCTTACAAAATAAACCAAAAATAATAAAAACAGAAGTTTCTGTGGATGTGTTGGGGTAAAATATTGATCTTTCAGATTGAACATTCGCTAGCACCAACTTTTCAGTTAACCATGACGTAACCCAACCTGACTTCCGAAAATTGCAGTGGAATTAACAAATCATGTTTTTTCAGTGACATCTTCAGTCTAGATCCAGTTGATATCCAGCGCATAATCCAAACTTAAACCAAGTTATATATTTGTTGTGATAATTATAAGTTAGTACATTTAGTGGCGTACTTGTCAGTGATGTGACGGACCAGTGGTTAATTAACAGTGTTGTCAATTCGTCGTTTGATGTCACCATACAGCCGTTACCGGCCATTGCCGGGGTCAGACGGTATCAGCGTGCTTCAGCAGTCACCACCAGGATGTCGTACAGCCTCCACGGCACCAAGCGCCTGCAGGTTTCTTAGGTGGATAGCAAAACTGAGCCCCCAACCTGTCAATAAGCAGGCTCTAGGTGAGGATTCAATTGATATGTATTTAAATTAAAAATTAGTATACCGAAATCATTGGTACCCACCTTGGTGGATGGCTATTTTTCATTTGTGTTATGACTTCTAAAGCACATAAAAATTTTAAGGAACACTTTGTACACCAATATTAAAAATTATCCCGGTCAAACGTAGCGATGAGATGAAAAAAATCGATCTTTGCTTTTAGATGCAATGATTGTATTTGGTGAAATCATTCCATACTAAATACAGACGCAGAGGGCTTCTTCTGGCTTCACAATTTTCCCAGCAACCGATTTCGCCTTTACAGCATCGTCAAACAGTACACAATTTAAAATATCTACTACCATGCTAACTACAAATATGTTTGTACGAAAATCCGAAACAAACTTTGCAAAAATATACTAAAACAATTGACTATAAAAGTTTATTGAGATTCACTAAAAAAAAAATGTTGCCTTGAAAATTTGTTAACATTTGGTTTCACGCAAAAGTCAATAAATATCTTTATGTCAAATCTTAGATTTTTTACAAAAAAATTACCAAGCAATATTTTTACGAGAACTCACTAGAAACTGCTAATGAAAATTCTCCAAATATTCATGAAATAGTTTCCTACAAACATCTGAACCAGACGAGATTTCAAACCGGTCTTCCATCCAGGAACTGACCGTGCTCTACGTTGCTTACCTCCAACCCGTGTCCCAACTACATCGTCGATTAGTCACTCATATTTGCGTCTTATCAGTTATTAGTAGCGCCCGTAAAGTAAAAATTTTTTTCATTCAATAGTAGATGGAGTAGCTGAACATTTAACTACAGTTTCGCATAAAAAACAGAAGATGGTATTACATGTAAGTTTCTACCTGACATGTTAAATAATACAAAATAAGGTAATACGAAAGCAAAAAAATTCTTTTATGCAAATAAATGGGTCTCATGATTATCGTTTATATGCCAAATTGCCAAAAACCTGGAAATAAACACGCACACACACAGCTATATATATATATATATATATATATATATATATATATATATATATATATATATATATATATATATATATATATACATATGACACATTTGGAGGCCGAATAACTTTTTTGTGAAAAGCCCTAAAGAAAATCTTCTGGTACGTAATAATAAAAAGTAACTCCAAAGATTTTGTTCTGCATAAAAAGTAAATAAAATACACAGTGAATTTAAAAAATAACGGTAATCTAAACCAGAGATCAAAATGTGCCTTATGGGAAATAAAGGTGTTTAATTAATTTAGATGCACCAGAAATTATCAAACATTCATTTTAAAAATGCCATGGAAATCAATAACAAAAATCCCTCAGTCATTAGTAATTTGATACTGCCAAGAATAATCTTGCAGAACATCGCGCTTTTTTTGTTGTTGAATTATCCTTACAAAAATACAGTTTCCTACTCGTTTTAATTTGAATTCGCCGACTGGGATTACCATTCTAAGATGGATAGCGCAATTCAGAACATGTTCGTCAGCTGTAAAAAAGAGATCAACTGGTAGGCCTGTATCAGCTAGAACTCCTGAAAATGTGGAAAGAGTAAGGGCGGCTTTTCTCAGTAGTCCACGACGATTGACAAGAAGACATTCTCAGGTTTTCCAAATGTCACAAACTAGCGTAAGAAGAATTTTGTATAAAGATTTGGGCTCTAAAGCATACAAAATTGGCGAGGCAAGCGCTTTGTTTAGAACGTTTGAGGAATAACCCAAACTTAATTAATCGCCTATCTCTGTGGTTATGTCAATAAACAAAGTTCTCGCTTTTGGGCTGAAGAAAATCCAAGGTACACCCGGTTCCACTTCATAGCCTGAAAGCGACGGTATGGTTTGCGCTGTCAGCCCTGGGTATTGTGGGGCCTTTTTTAAGATGACAATGGAAATGCCGTAACGATAAATTTGCAAGAACTGCGACGCTTTCCTGAAGACATGTGGCTTCAACAGGAGGAAGCTATATGCCATACAGCACCAAACTTAATGCAATTGTTAAGATTAATGTTCCCGGGTCTGCTTATCTGAAAATTTTTGGGCATATTCAATGGCCCCCAAAGTATGTCATTTTTGGCTTTGGTCATATTTAAAGTCTATATATGCAAATAATCCTCAAAACATTTAGGAATTGATGCGAAACATACGCGCTGAAATGAAGAATAATCCGCTACAAATGTTTGAAAATTTCTTTGTTTCTATTAAAAACGTTTTTTTGGGAACTCACTGTATAATTTATTTACTGCCTTTATGCGGAAAAAAACATTTTGAGTTATTACGTCAATACGTACCAAAAGATTTGTTTTAGCACTTTTCACAAAAAAGTTATTCGGCCTCCAAATGTGTCTGGTCATTTTGGCTCACCGTTATATATATATATATATATATATATATATATATATATATATATATATATATATATATATATATATATATATATATATATATATAGGTTGCCTAAACAATTAAGTATTGGAAGACTGCCCATTTAAGGTGTTAGTTGCCCTTTCAGATTTAAACGATTGAAACGATATCATGAGACATTTTAGATTTCTAATTTTTAGGTGCGTCTTTTTTATTTAAAAATACATAAATATAAGATTAGCTTCCCGCTTTATATTTAAACTGTATACAGGGTCGCTGATAAGTCTGGAAACGGTCGATTATCCGGGAAAATATACAAGGTGTCGAAAAAAGTTTTATACAAAAGTTTTTGGGTTCTTCAATGTCTACTAGGCGGTGATAATTTTATTTATACAGGGTTGGTCATACAGGCGTGGCACACCAATATTAATTTTTTTTTAATGGAACACCCTATATATTATTCGATATTTCAATCCTTCTCTTAATTTTGAGCAACATTTATGAGAAGCATAATGTACCTAAACTCAATCGTTTCCGGGTAAAAAAATAAATAAAAATAAACGCTACTGTTTTTAAAATCTATTGGATGAAGAACAAAAATAAATGAAAAGTAGAATATCTCTTGAAAACAATCTGTGAGTGTGAAAAGAACCGGTTGCGATGTTTTTAACATTGTTTGGAATCCCAAGATAAGATAAGATGCCCATAAGAAACGCAGTATTATTCTTTTGTTTTAAAATGTTTCCAGGACAACGAATGTCAAACATTCATTCAGTGTCAACAGTTTTGAAACATTAGTAATTTAGTGTCAACAGTTTTTGTGCAAAATGGCAAGTTTAAGTGAAACCGAACGTATCGAAATTTTAATGATGATAGGGTACGGTGATAGAACACGAAGTTTTGCTCAAGTGGTGATTATGTTCAATGAGTTGCATCCTGAGCGGGAATCGATCTCCAAATCCACAGTTTCGAAAACTTTGCATCGTTTTCACGAAACTGGCGGTATCAAGGATAAACCTAGAACTGGAAGGCCAGTAACCGTTACAAATGAAGAAAATTCTTTGAATGTAATATTGGATGTGGTGGAAAATCCGAAAACTTCGGCACAGCAATTGGCTTTAAATCACAATATGAGTCGATATTCAATTCAAAAGATTACGAAGCGGGAAAAGTTCCGTCCATATAAAATTCATTTATTGCAAGAACTGAGTGAAGACGATTTTGATCGCAGAATCGAGTTCTGTGAACTTATTATGGAGAAGTTACGCCAAAATTTTAACTTTGCCAACCACATTTTGTTTTCCGACGAATCTACATTTTGTTTGAATGGGCAAGTCAACCGACACAACTGTAGGTACTGGTCAGACGAAAACCCACATTGGATGGAACAAATTCACACCCAAAGACCGCAAAAAGTAAATGTTTGGTGTGCTATTATTGGTGGACATATCATAGGACCTTATTTTATACACGGTAATTTGAACTCTGCTCGATATTTGACACTTTTGCAAGAATCAATTGTTCCAGACGTTAGTCGATTATTTCCGAACAATAACGACCCAAATCTACCAGCGGAAGAAATATGGTTTCAGCAGGATGGGGCACTCCCTCATTTTGGAATTGAGGTACGGGAATATCTGAATCAAACCTTTCCTGGCAGATGGATAGGGCGGGGGAACTATTGAATGGCCAGCTAGGTCTCCCGACATGACGCCGCTTGACTTTTTTTGTGGGGTCATGTAAAAAAATTAATTTACGAAAATAGACCGCAGAATATTGAAGAGTTGCAAGCAAGGATTGTGCATGAAATTAATAACATTCCTCAAAACGCTCTTGTAAATGCAGTGCAATGTTTTGTTAAGCGAATTCATTATTGTCAGGAGGTCAATGGAGAACACTTTGAACATCTTATAAAATAGGATTTCAAACAATGTTAAAAACATCGCAACCGGTTCTTTTCACACTCACAGATTGTTTTCAAGAGATATTCTACTTTTCATTTATTTTTGTTCTTCATCCAATAGATTTTAAAAACAATAGCGTTTATTTTTATTTATTTTTTTACCCGGAAACGATTGAGTTTATGTACATCATGCTTCTGATAAATGTTGCTCAAAATTAAGAGAAGGATTGAAATATCGAATAATATATAGGGTGTTCCATTAAAAAAAAATTAATATTGGTGTGCCACGCCTGTATGACCAACCCTGTATAAATGAAATTATCACCGCCTAGTAGACATTGAAGAACCCAAAAACTTTTGTATAAAACTTTTTTCGACACCTTGTATATTTTCCCGGATAATCGACCGTTTCCAGACTTATCAGCGACCCTGTATATTCCGTTTATAAGTTCAAATAATACAGGTAGATATGTTGTTTGTGATTTTTTATTTTTTTGTTTTTTTTTATTTCAACAACACATCACGAGGGCTTACAGCCTAAATACTATCGTACCGTGGGTGTCGACAAGGAGGAAAAAGGCAACTTGTTAATTCTGGACTTGAAGGCAAGGAATTCCACAACTTGAAAGTTCTCGGGACAAAAGAGCGGGCATAACAAGATGTTCTATGTCTAGTGACCTGGACAGTAAAAAGGTGCATTCGCTCTGTTCCCCTGGTAGATCTGTTGGGGGCAGCAGGTGGGGGAACTATGGAAGAAAGCTCCTCGGAGCAGTGTCCGTGTAGATATCTATAAAAGAGAGAAAGGTCACCAACGGCACGTCGGTGGGCAAGGGATGGCAGCCTTAGGGTGAGGGTAGGGTCACCGATGAGACGTATAGCTCTCTTCTGAATGAAGTCCAGGATAACGAGTGTAGAAGCGGCAGCAGCACCCCAAATGTGGGAGCAGTGTTCGAGGTTTGGTCTTATTTTTGTGAAGTATATAAGGTGTAGAGATTAGCTGGTGAAAAGTATTTGCGAGCCCGGAAGCCGAAACCTAATTTCTTAGCATCCGCTTCTGCAATTAATGTGACATGTTGGTGCCAATTGAGATTTCGATCCACAGAAATGCCAACAAGTGAAAAGGACTCATTACTTTGAATAACTTGGTTGTTCATTGTGATGGTTCTAGGGCTGGTGTATCTCTTATGAGAAAGAAAGCAAGACTGTGATTTGATGGGGTTGAATTGTACAAGATTTCTACCTCCCCTGTCTAATATTTTTTGGAGATCCACGGAGACAGAAGCCTCCATGAGTCTGCAATCCTCATCTAATTGGGCTAAAGAGACAGGCTTAGAATATTGTATATTTGAGTGGAGGGTGCTGTCGTCCGCGTAACTGTGAACTGGGTTGGATGTGCTAGAGAGGAGGTCATTGATGTGGAGAAGAAACAAAGTAGGGGGTGTTCAACTCTTTGCTACCGATGACATTAACACGATATTGTAACTCAATTTTATTTATCGATGGTTGGAATCCCTTCTTTCAGTAAATAACCATAAACTTATATTGTTGTTTGGTTAGTTAATATAAATGGACGGTTTTCGAATGGAATTCATGCGGTTAGTACTCATATAAATTTTTGGTTGTACTTGGACTTTCATAAACATTTCTGTATGTACATAGTTTATGTAAGGCTAGATGCATTCTCACCAGAATTAGAACCGTAGACCGGTTTCGCTCTAATTAGAGCTCGTCAGTACGGTATGCTAATTCCAGCGAGAAAATACCTATAAAGTAATACGGCAATGGTAGCCAACTTCACAGCTCATAGTGAGATGTAAGACAGGAGTCGTCATCTCGTTGTGGAACCAAGTAGTATGTTGTCACGACAGCTTCAAATAACACAAAATGTTATAAAATAGAGACTATGTACAACCAACTAACAATTTTGTAAATCGTCAGCCCTGGCACATTTATTCCCTAATTTATGGCTACCATAGCCGTATTGCTTTATAGGTGTTTTCTCGCTGCGATTGGTATACCGTACTGACGAGCTCTAATTAGAGCGAAACCGGTCTGCGGTTCTAATTGTGGTGAGAATGCATATAGCCTTACATACATTGTCCCTATATTAGGGAAGAAATGGACCAGGGCTGACAATTTACAAAATTGTTAGTTGGTTGTACATGGTCTCTATTTTATAACATTTTGTGTTACATGGAGCTGTCTTAACAACATACTACTTGGTTCCGCAACGAGATGGCGACTCCTGTCTTACATTTCACTATATACATAGTTTATGTATTACATAGAAATGTAAAAATAATGACTTTGTCCGAAACAGTCAGATTCACCCTGATCTGGAAATGCCTTCGATACTTGAGTTTATAACTCAACTATCCACAACCCAGTTCGCAAAAGCCTCTTCTCAACCAAATGCTCTTCTCAGTAGTGCCACCGACTACGACGAGCAACTTCCACATAAGCAAAAGCGCCCAAAGCTTATACTTACCCGCTAACGCCCCCGCGGCAAAAACAGAATGGAAACATTCATACCCAAAAAGTCATTGTGTGAAATTCTTTCCGACGGAGGTATGGTCCGGTACTCCCAGGGAGGGGGTTTTAGTGAGTACAGTCTCACAGTACCTCGATATCCCACGGAACCTATGGGGCCGTGAATGGGGTCTGCATGAGCATTTCCCCCTCCTGTATCAAAAAAAAACGAAGTTAAAGTTTTGTTTTATTAATATTATTCTAAATGCATATAAACACAAATGAATATTATGTATTTAAGTTTCTTAATCGTTTAAAATGGTGTTAGTATTTCTTCGCCAATGTCAGATGGCGTAATTTAGCAAAAATCTCCACATAGCAGCTGTCGTTCTCAAAGAGAGATACTTACGTTATTAGGTTTATCAATTTGAGGTTTGACCAATTAATCATAGTGACCTATTCCTTCACCATTTAAAATTCGTCAATTAGTACAATATGAACTAAAGAGCCTATGTCGATAATTAATTATATGGGGTGGTTCATAAAGTATGTGAAATATCGAAACCTTAAGTCCTAAAAAACCAAAATATTCAGAGAAATAAACAAAAAGCCTGGACGCAGCAAGTGCGTTATGGTAGTGAATTTTCATAGAAATGATCTAGCACAAAATATTTTATTATAACTTTTTTTTCTTGTAAAATAGAAATCTAAATTTTGGTGTATAGTTTACTTTTTATATCGTAAACCTACCTACCAAATTTGGTTATCATAGATTTTTTATTTTTTAAGATAAAAATTTTTTTCAAATTAAAACTCAAAATTTTCCCGGAAAACCTCGTCCGATTTTTTTAATTAACGAACTTGTCAAAGTCATTTACAAAAGGAAGGTACATGCCAAATTTTATTGAAATCGGCTTATTACTTTTTGAGATAAGAATTTTTTTCGAATGAAAACTCAAAATTTTCCCGGAAAACCTCGTCCGATTTTCTTGACTAACAAACTTGTCAAAGCCATTTACAAAAGAAAGGTACATGCCAATTTTTATTAAAATCGGCTTATTACTTTTTGAGAAGAATTTTTTTCGAATGAAAACTCAAAATTTTCCCGGAAAACCTCGTCTGATTTTCCTGGCTAACGAACTTATCCAAGCCATTTACAAAAGAAAAATACATGCCAAATTTTATCAAAATCGGCCCATTATTTTTTGAGTTATCGGTGTGATACATATATATATATATATATATATATATATATATATATATATATATATATATATATATATATATTGTGCTGAGAATTGCTAAGGCCATATAAAAGTTATAAAAACAAAAATGAAAACCCTTACGGAAAATACTATGATAATGTTAAATTCTGATTATTGATTAAAAAATTGGGTGATCAGATTAGTAATGGGGGGTAGTAGTAGTACCACTGGTCAGTAATAAGTAAAATACTTACGGTTTACACGTAATGCATATGGGTTCTCTGTATATTGTATACATATCCACATCGTTCGACATATTTTACTGTACACTAAAACAGAAAATAAAATAATAACATTAAAACACAAGCACATTCACTATTATTGTTAGTCAGTGTTATTTGGAGAAGCAATGAAAGATATATAGCCATAATTTGTTGGAATGATAATTAAATGAGTCTTAAAAAGTTTAACTAGCAATTTGGAAAATATCTCAGTTAAAGTGAAATCAAAAGAGCCAGAAATCTATATGTAGATAGATTGAAATATTAAGCATGAAATACATACCAAAGAATTATGTTCAAAATCAATTACCAAAAGGTAATGAACAAAACAAACCCCTTGTATGATGTTTTCAATATGTGAATTTAGTTTATTTTTATGTGAACAATGAACTGAAATGTACCCATATATGTGTCTGTGTTTGTATAAAAACAATGAACTGGAAGTTACTAAAAACAGTGTTAAGTGTTCTGGAACTTTTAAATCAAGATTACAGCATGAACTTAATGAATTTATACATTTATTATTGATTATAATTAGATTAAAAAAGTAAGGTTAGATCAGATGTCAATTTTAAGAATAGAATATTTTATACTTACTCGATGGTTCCAAGGACATTAAATAATTAATTGGAAGAGAGAATGCTATGATCAGACAGGAAACACCAAATGTTAGATGAATTTGGGCAACATTTCCGCTTTTGTTAAAATATTATTGTTGGTTGTTGTTGAAATTCAGATGCGAGAGAGCGTCATTCTTGCTTCCCATTTTAAATATAAATATTTTAAAGTATAAATTGTCCAAGGGAAATTCAATTTGCCGCTAAAACAAAGAAGAGACGTTACATCAAGTTTTTAACGTAAGGAAGTACGAGATAAGCAGTAAATATATCAATAATACGTACATTTGAGGATACCCAATACCATTAGCGAGGAAGCCAAGGTTAGAGATTTAATTTATTTAATGTATAGCAGCTCAACCAGACAAATATTTCAATAAAAAGACAGCCCATTCTGTCAAATATCATTTTAAGCAAATGTGTTTATGGGAAATTAAGATTTAAACGCATAAAGTAGAAATCTTATGGGATAATTTAACCATAGTTCAACATTGAGAATACAGAGGGAGTGCAGGTCAAGGATCCATATTTATTAATAAGAACAATTGAATGAAAGCCGTAAATTCGGATACTAAATTTAATCATTGTAAATCGATATTAGTTTGATAATTAGAACAACGGATCCGTTTAAAGTTTAGAATTTAGATTTTAAATTTGAAATTGTGCCAATAAAATTTGTTTAAGAATTTTGAAACGTAATTCTTTGAAAACCCATAATAAGATAATAAAGCTACTATAAATATTTGCAGGCTACTTTCTTCCTATTTTAGCAGAACTCACCACTGAGATAAGTAAGTAAATAAAATATTTGAATATAATTTATTTGACATACATATATGTATATATAATAGAAGGATAGGCAACCCAAATAACCCTGAGATAGCTTAAATCACAAGAGTCACAAAACATATTTTATTCAGATAAAGTTTCACATTATAAAATATACAGAGTCACCCATAATACATGGTGTAATAAAATTTTTAATATCACTTTTCCATATATATAAAATAATTCTAAATATAAATATCAAATATCATTTCAATAGGGCATTAAATAAAATAAAAATTAATATATTATATAATAAATATAACTGAAGTGAGACAATTGAAATTGGTGCACAACAGTGTGGCAATTAACATAAAATAAAATATATAATAATAATAAATAATATAAAATATAAAAGCAAATAATAATATAATTGGCGCCGCAACGTTCGGGCACAGCAAAAATAGGGGAAACTAGCCATAACGTCCAGGCACAGCAAAACAGGGGATCAAACTGCAACATCTGGGCACAGGAATTCTTAACATTGGTAGAACCAGACCTGAAAAACAAAAATTTAATTACTGACCATCCTAAATAAAGGAATTTAAACATAAAAATGTCGCAACAAAAGCAAACAAGAGCTAGAAAAACAAAGAAGACTGAAGAAATACAGCAGGAGGAACAATTTGATGAAGGAGACACAGGAGAAGAGAAAACCGAAGAAATATTGGTAAAAGAAACCGTATCGCAGGAGGAAATACCAGATAAACCGGAGGAGAGTGAAGAAACTGAAACGGTAGAACCGAATGCACAAGAAGAAACGCCAAGTATGGAACAAAATTTATTGCAACAAATGGCAAGTATGTTTCGACAAAATATGGAATGTATGAATGAAAAATTTGCGAAGCAAGAAGAAAAAATGGCGAAACAAGAAGAAAACCTGAGTGATAAAATGGCGAAACAAGAAGAAAACCTGAGTGATAAAATATATAACTGATATCAACGATGTAAAGGACGTGATAAGGATGCAGCTGGTAGGAAATCCTTTACTATGGTTTTCCAGTAGAGAAAACGAAATCCACAACATAGAAGAATTTGAACATCTTTTTATGAAATTTTACTGGGGAGAGTTCCATCAAGGGATATTCAGAGAAAAACTTTACTTTGGACGGTTTGATTACAATAAAAATCAAGATTTTAGCAACTATTGTCTGCATTTGTACAATACAGCGCAGTACCTACACCCGAGAATGGAGGAAGAAGAAATAGTCATGTATATCTCCAGACATTTCGAAAACCAGATTACGGAGACAATTGCGATAAACAATATCAAAACGATGGAGCAGCTGTTAACTTATTTGACAAGAATAGAAAGAACCCTAAGGACAAGAAATATAAGAAATAAGGGGGAAAACAAACCAGACTACAGAAGACCAAATTATCAAGAGAATCAAAGATATGGAGGTAACACGTATGACAATAGGCCACGCTACAACCAGAATGAAACAAGACCTGGGGTATCGAACAACAATAGCAACCCAAGAAATTATCAGTATCAAAACAGGGATAGAAACAGAAATGACCAAGGAAATTACGATAACACAAGACAAGATCAGAGGCAATACAGATATAACAACAATTATCAGCCAGGAAGAACACAGATGCCCAGGACAAATGACAACAATAACCGTCAATATCCTTATCCAGGTGGCCAACTAAGAAATTGTGCAATGGCAAATAATATACCACAACAAATTGAAGAGCAAAACAGAATTGAAGTCGCAGCACAGATACATGGACCCAGCCAAAATTTTTTAGAATAAGCGCACCTTTGTTTGTAAATAATGTCATGCAGTATAGTCACCCGAGAGAATTTATAAAATTAGAAAATGAAAAAAACCTTGAAAACAAAAATAAATTAGTTTTTGTAAAAGCAAACTTCCAAAACAAAATGGTGAATATAATGGTGGACTCTGGATCAAATGCGTCAATCATCAGTAGTAATATAATAGATCAATTAAAGTTAAACAAATTTAGTTATAATATACCAAAGGTGTCACTAATAAATGCGAGGGGAAGAAAGATTTGTGAAGTATCGAAGGCAGTAATGGGAAAATTACAATTTAACAAAAATAAAAAGGAAATCAACGTTAATTTATTAATAATGGAAGGTTTGGAATTTGATGTAGTAATGGGATCAGATATATTAAATGAAAATAATGCTATCATAGATTATGAACGGAATATAGTAATTATCGACAACGAAATAGTGCATATGACTGACGAAATTGTGAATAAATGTGAAGAAAATAGTAGTGAAAATGAAAATATGAATTATATAAATAGTATAGATTATATGAAAGAATATGAAGAAAAGAATATAAAAGAAATAATAAATGAAAATGAAGAATATGATAGAAAAATAAAGAATATATTATGTAAGTATGAAAGTTTGTTCGATGAAACTAGTCGAGTAGCTGTGGGTCATATGCATCAATTTAAAGTAAAAGAGATAGCAAATTTTAAATCGAAAACGTATCCGATTCCATATAAATATCAGAAACAAGTACACCAGGAAATAAATAACATGTTAGAGCAAGGAATAATAGAAAGAAGTGATACTCCATATATCAACCCAATAGTTGTAGTAAAAAAGGCAGATGGGGGAATAAGATTGTGTTTAGATGCTAGAAATATTAATAAATTGTCAATTCCTCAATATAGTTCACCAGTAGGAATAGAAAGTATTTTCGGAAGTATAACGGGTGCAAATATTTTTTCAAAAGTAGATTTAAAACATAGTTTTTGGCTGATACCACTGGAAGAATCATGTAGAGAGTACACAGGCTTTATGATAGATGGTTCAGTATATCGATTTGCTGTAACCCCATTTGGAATACAATCAGCTTGTTCTGCTCTAGTTAAAGCATTACACAAAATCCTAGACAAATTTGAAGATTTTGTACTGCATTATGTCGATGACATATTAATCTACTCCAAAACCATTGAAGATCATTACAGACATGTAGACGTTGTTTTAAGAGCATTAGACAGAGAAGGTTTAAAGGTAAACTTGGAGAAATGCCATTTCTGCAAAATGCAAGTCAAATATTTGGGATACGAACTGAACGACAAAGGAGTTAAAATGGACGAAGATCGAGTCAAGAGTATATTGGAATATCATCGACCAAGAAACCTAAAGGCATTACGAGGATTTCTGGGGGTACTGAATTATTTTAAAAGATTAATTCCAGATCTCTCAAATAAAATGTTACCTTTGTTGAGATTACTGAAAAAGGATGTCAAATGGAAATGGGGGGTCGAGCATGAAGAGGCTTTTTGCAAAATTAAAAAGGAATTTACGAAGAATTTAGAGGTATATCATCCTAGATATGATCAAACATTTACTCTGAGAACTGATGCTTCGCTAAATAGATTCGCTGGAGTTCTTTTGCTAGACCAAGATCACGTCTATAAACTGAACTAAAAGTTTTTCGGATAAATAACCATTCAAAATTCAAAATTAAAACAACAATAGACCAAGATCACGTCTATAAACTGAACTAAAAGTTTTTCGGATAAATAACCATTCAAAATTCAAAATTTTAAACAAATAGTAAGTGGAACAGACGAAACAATAAAATAACCTAAACGACTTGTATGAATTTAAATAAAGGAAATTAATCCACCAAATAAAAAGAACAGGAGAGCAAGGATTTTGAATTAATTGAACAATTTCGAAAGAAAGAGACAAATAATTTTGAAAATCAAAAGGCCAGGAGGCAAAAGAAAGGAATAAGATATATGTATATATATATAAAGGGGGCTGTGAGCACAAAAGAGAAGTAACGTATAGGGAAAACTCGAGGCATATAATAAGAAAAGTGAAATAAGAAAATGACAATGACAGTGAACGCAGAGGATCATATGAAGCAAGCAGAAAAAAAAATATATATAAGAAAATGGACAAGAAGATAAAATTTTGAAGAATTCTAAAGATATATGGTAGAGAATGAGGAAAAGAATTATAGTTGGAGTAGCGAAACCAGTATAAAGAAGAAAATAGGCCCAAGAGAGGTTATAATGAATAAAATGAATAATAAATATTGAAATAAGTATATAAAAATGAAGAAATGTTAAAATAAAGAAGATTTAGGGGATAGATGATAAGGTACAAATAAAAAAAGGAAACCATGTAAGAAATAAATTGAGATATATCTATACCAGATGGAGAAAAGATTTATTAAAAAGCTGCTAATCCGAGAAAATAAAGTTGAATAAAATAAAACGTCGTTGTACATTGATGAGAAGAAAAGTATGAACAAGAAGACTCGAGAAACCAAACGTGAAACTAGGAAAACCGTAAATAAAAGAATTTGTCAACAATACCAAGTGACATTATGATTTACAAGTATTCGTCATCCACAATCAAACATTTCTGAGAGATATATACAAGAACTTAACAAGTATTTGAGGATAATGGTACACAGCGATCACAAAGAGTGGCAAGATAAGCTAAATATAATAGAAGAATTACTTAATAATAGTCCACATACAATGACTGGACAATCACCGATTTATCTATTCAAAGGTGTCATGCCTGAAAGAAAATGGCTCCAACAAAATAGTAAAACCTACGAAGAAGTAGTAAAAATGGTCAATAAATTAAATGAGAGACGTGCAGAGAAATGTGCAAAAAGGTTTTTGAAAAAGAAATCTAAGAAATCGACATTTAAAAGAGGAGATTTAGTAATCATAAGGGCATTGCGAACCTCGAACTACAAGAAAAATATTAGTGCCAAGTTAATGATGCCATTTGAGGGTCCATTCGAGATCACAACAGAAAACCCAGTTAATACTTGTGAAATCAAAGACCCAATCACAGGAAAAATTAGAGGAATATTTAATATACAAGATATATTCCACTTCTATCAATAACAATGAAAATAAAATATCAGCACGTATGTAAATTTTGCTTCCATTACTTTCGAGAATCGAAATAATGTCTGCAAAATTGGGGGGTGTTGTGCTGAGAATTGCTAAGGCCATATAAAAGTTATAAAAACAAAAATGAAAACCCTTACGGAAAATACTATGATAATGTTAAATTCTGATTATTGATTAAAAAATTGGGTGATCAGATTAGTAATGGGGGGTAGTAGTAGTACCACTGGTCAGTAATAAGTAAAATACTTACGGTTTACACGTAATGCATATGAGTTCTCTGTATATTGTATACATATCCACATCGTTTGACATATTTTACTGTACACTAAAACAGAAAACAAAATAATAACATTAAAACACAAGCACATTCACTATTATTGTTAGTCAGTGTTATTTGGAGAAGCAATGAAAGATATATAGCCATAATTTGTTGGAATGATAATTAAATGAGTCTTAAAAAGTTTAACTAGCAATTTGGAAAATATCTCAGTTAAAGTGAAATCAAAAGAGCCAGAAATCTATATGTAGATAGATTGAAATATTAAGCATGAAATACATACCAAAGAATTATGTTCAAAATCAATTACCAAAAGGTAATGAACAAAACAAACCCCTTGTATGATGTTTTCAATATGTGAATTTAGTTTATTTTTATGTGAACAATGAACTGAAATGTACCCATATATGTGTCTGTGTTTGTATAAAAACAATGAACTGGAAGTTACTAAAAACAGTGTTAAGTGTTCTGGAACTTTTAAATCAAGATTACAGCATGAACTTAATGAATTTATACATTTATTATTGATTATAATTAGATTAAAAAAGTAAGGTTAGATCAGATGTCAATTTTAAGAATAGAATATTTTATACTTACTCGATGGTTCCAAGGACAATATCTGTCAAACATTAAATAATTAATTGGAAGAGAGAATGCTATGATCAGACAGGAAACACCAAATGTTAGATGAATTTGGGCAACATTTCCGCTTTTGTTAAAATATTATTGTTGGTTGTTGTTGAAATTCAGATGCGAGAGAGCGTCATTCTTGCTTCCCATTTTAAATATAAATATTTTAAAGTATAAATTGTCCAAGGGAAATTCAATTTGCCGCTAAAACAAAGAAGAGACGTTACATCAAGTTTTTAACGTAAGGAAGTACGAGATAAGCAGTAAATATATCAATAATACGTACATTTGAGGATACCCAATACCATTAGCGAGGAAGCCAAGGTTAGAGATTTAATTTATTTAATGTATAGCAGCTCAACCAGACAAATATTTCAATAAAAAGACAGCCCATTCTGTCAAATATCATTTTAAGCAAATGTGTTTATGGGAAATTAAGATTTAAACGCATAAAGTAGAAATCTTATGGGATAATTTAACCATAGTTCAACATTGAGAATACAGAGGGAGTGCAGGTCAAGGATCCATATTTATTAATAAGAACAATTGAATGAAAGCCGTAAATTCGGATACTAAATTTAATCATTGTAAATCGATATTAGTTTGATAATTAGAACAACGGATCCGTTTAAAGTTTAGAATTTAGATTTTAAATTTGAAATTGTGCCAATAAAATTTGTTTAAGAATTTTGAAACGTAATTCTTTGAAAACCCATAATAAGATAATAAAGCTACTATAAATATTTGCAGGCTACTTTCTTCCTATTTTAGCAGAACTCACCACTGAGATAAGTAAGTAAATAAAATATTTGAATATAATTTATTTGACATACATATATGTATATATAATAGAAGGATAGGCAACCCAAATAACCCTGAGATAGCTTAAATCACAAGAGTCACAAAACATATTTTATTCAGATAAAGTTTCACATTATAAAATATACAGAGTCACCCATAATACATGGTGTAATAAAATTTTTAATATCACTTTTCCATATATATAAAATAATTCTAAATATAAATATCAAATATCATTTCAATAGGGCATTAAATAAAATAAAATATATAATAATAATAAATAATATAAAATATAAAAGCAAATAATAATATAATATATATATATATATATATATATATATATATATATATATATATATATATATATATATATATATATATATATATATATATATATATATATATATATATATATATATATATATATATATATATATATATATATATATATATATATATATATATATATATAAACATATAAAAATTGAAACTGACCCCGGATATGGGTTCTAGGGGTCCTAGATCGCGCTCATTTGAAGAAATTTTTTCAAAATTCAAAAGTCGAGATCTCCTCATTAGTGAATTTTTTCTAAGAAAATTCACTAATTGTTTTACACTACGTATTATTTATTATATTGTATGCTTGACTACAGTTTCGCTGGAGTTCTCAGCTTTGTCAGATACAGGAGGAATATAAGATTTGACGGAATATACTCAGTGTTGAGAAGAGTATTCTTAGAAATTTTCATTTCAACACTGACTAGACATTCCTAATTGGAAAATCTTATATTCATTCTGTATTTGACAAAGCTGAGAACTTCAGCTAAACTGCAGTCATACATACAATATAATAAATAATACATAGTATAAATCAAGCGCCTCCGTGGCCCTGTGGGAAAGTCGATTCAGACTTTCCAATTCGGACGCGGGGGACGACGGTTCGAGACTCACCGGCAGCGGATGATTTTTCAAATCACTGCTGTCGTTGAGATCGAGCTTAAGGTGGAGGGTAGGCTAGTTTAGATGAGCAAAAAGGGTCAGCAATGGCCTAATTGCCAGTAAGCATCTTACCTTTTACCTTTAGTGTAAATCAATTTGTTTACTTCTATAAATATTTTGGTTTTTAGGACGTATGGGTTCGAGATTACACATTCTTAATGAATCACCTTATATAATTAATTCTCGACATAGGCTCCTTAGTTTATATTGTACCACTTGACGAATTTTAAATGGGGAAAAGGACAGATTACTATGATTAATTGCTTGAAAATATTAACACACCGTAAAAGCAAAGTACATATTATTTTGATTTTTTAATTTACATTTAACCGGTATCAGCTGTAATTAAAGTCCTGTTTTTTTGCATTCTATTTCCATTACAGTTGGCACGTGGGAATCTATTTTTATGCATAAAACATACTGTTAGTGTGTCGTAATTAATAGAGCTCAGTGCCAAGGAATTTGCCTTAGATCGATAAATAGAAGGGCAATGTTAAGGAAAATGTATGCAATGAAAACAAGAAAAGTTAATTAAACCCAATATATTCTGGAACTGTGTATTTTTAGTTTCATTCATATTCATGAAGAAAAAACAATCAGGTAAATACCTACTGAACAATTTTCCGTTGATTGATTCTGTCATTTGCACCAAAAAAAATAATTAAATAACCGTCTAAATATAAATATTAAATGTTATTTTTATATAAGAAGGCCACGTCGTCTTTTTTAAGTTTAACTAACGGTTAGGTTTTGCTAATAATTACTAGAATGTAAAGTAAGTAATTAATTTTTATTCGCTAATTAGTTTTTCAGTTTGGTTCATAAAATTAAAAGTAAATGAGTCGGCAGAATGTTATTTACGGTGTTATTTAACTGAAACTTTTAAAGAAAGTTGGTACGTTGTTTGACATTTCAAAATTGCAAGTAAAGTAATATTGAAGAAGAATAAAAAAGTCTGGACCCAACAAGTGCGTCAAGGAAGTGAATTTTCATAAAAATGTTTTTAATATCAAATGTGTCTCTCTCTAATGCAGTCATCAATCTGGTTACGGGTATAGCCTATATAGTAGAAACAATGTGCCATATTTTATCAAAATAACTTATTGTTTGAAAATGTACAAACATTTTCTGAAAATAAACTTAAAATATTTCCGAGAAAACTGGTTTACTAGCCATCAAATCTTAGGCAATTAATAGCAAATTGAGTTATTGAAATTTGAAGCATTAAATGAAAATTCGCTACCAAAACGCACTTACGGCGTCTCGATTTTTTTTCTTACCAACATACATCATTAAGTGAGTGGTTTGTGTTATTTGGAGCTGGCGTGACAACATACTACTTGGTGGCGACACGTTCACCACTCACTTAGTGTTGAAAGGCTGGATACTTTAGCCGTATTACTTTATAGGTCCTTTTTTGTCCCAATTAGTGTGCCGTACTGACGAGCTCCAATTAGAGCGAAACCGGTCTACGGTAGTGATGGGTCGTTATTTAACTGTCAGCTATTTTTGAACGGTTACCGAGCCGTAACGGTAACCACCAGTTATGGATTTATAACAATAACAGCTTAAAAAGTAACGTTTTTTACACTAAACTAGAATTCGGAGTCGTGTCTGTTTCAGTTCTACTGCAACTAGGTTCGATGAATAAACATCGGTTTTCATCGGCAACTGTTATTTATCCATTTAACGGGATGAATAGCCTTGAGATTGGGAATGCTAAATATGTATGGGTATACAGTATTGAGCGGACTGTACTTCATAAGATTATTATTTATACTAGTGTGCTCGCTCTCGCTCACAGCTTTAGGGACGTACGATCTTCGGTACAATAAAACTGTTTAATTTTAATTTTAACTTTAACCGGTTGTTGATGGGGATACGGCATACGGACACTACTACACAGAGTTATTCTGTTAAACTGAGAAGCTGTTATTTTTGAAACAGTTGAGTTTCCCACTAGTATGTAAAGCCAAATATTTAATAATAAAAAATGTTGGGTGAAAAGATGAATTTCTGTAAAAACGTGTTATTACTTTCACTATAGACAACGCAAAATAGGGTTATTTCACGTGAAATTAAAGTACTTATTTATTTAAATTTATGTACATTACCTAAGAAAACAGTTAACACGTCATTTTCGTTTGTCTGATAATAGTTATCAAATTGATAAAAAAATATAATGAAACAACATTTTTTAATATCTATATACATTTAAATATAAAAAATTAAATGAATATATATATATATATATATATATATATATATATATATATATATATATATATATATATATATATATATATATATATATATATATATATATATATATATATATATATATATATATATATATATATACAGGTGTTTCCAAATTGATGCGAAAAATTTTACAAATTTCTTTACCGAAATTTTATGAGCTGCGTTATGTTACGGAGTTCTTAGAATCACTCCCTGTGTAGCAATAAAAGTTCTAACGTCTAACGTCCCAAGACGTGATAAATAATGATATTTATTGATTCTGGCTGTGGCATTGACATTTACGTAAAGACCCCTCATAAAATAAATTTGTTAGAAATGACTAGTTTATAATTCCTAAAACATTTAAGTAAATACTAATATAAGACTCCTTTCTGATTTCTAAAAGTTTCACTTCAGAGTGGCAAAAGATCTACGACACGCTTATTATAATTTCTTAACCCTTTGTTTCCTTTTCATATCGACAAAATTTGAGATTTATACACTACGTGAAATAACGGGGTAAAAATACAATGCACTTATACTAGTGTGCTCGCTCTCGCTCACAGCTTTGGGAATGTAGGATACTATCGATCGACTATCCAGTTTAAAATAACTGAAGCCGTTATTTTCAACGGTTATTATTAAATAACGTTAACGGCTGCAACTGTTAACAGAAAATAACCGTTTTTCCCATCACTAGTCTACGGTTCTAATTGTTGTGAAAATGCATATATGCCTAACATACATCAGATTTCGATAAAAAATGCAATAATATAAGGGTTTTCGAAAAATTTTTGTAGGTATCACCAACGACTTGTGGGCCACCCCTGTGATTGCAAAATAATTTTATAAGATGCAGCTCAAGACACCATATAATTGTCATATCATTTACGTATACAATTTTTCCCGTATCTTGTGTAATAACGATTGGCAACATTTAGGCAAACAACCCGAAGCAGTGAAAATGTCTCAAAAAGATGGTTCTGCAAACTCTTCAGTTTGAGCTTCAGCCGCCATTGTCTTTTATTTTACTCAAATGTTTCCAGAAAATTTATTTCAAATAGACCCTTTCTCTGATGCTTTGGCGTAGTTTTAGTTAAGTTTATGGTTTAACTGCCTATAATTTTTAGCTACTCGTCTGGCAAACCTGGAAAAGTCAGGGAATTTGTGGAAGGAAAAATTTTGTCAGGGAAATTAGGGAAAAAATTGAGAAAAATTGTGAAAATTGATCGAGTTAGGAAATTTTTGCCCGTGTCATGCAAAAATTTGTTGTCCCCGTTTTATGATAAATTACTAAAACACAATGATAGGTGCATATTTGTATAATGTAGCGTTTTTGTTTATTTGTAAGGAAAATTGTGTATGTTTTATTATTAATTTTTGGGAATTGTGTTTTCCGTCATGAGGCGAAGACCTACTGTATTCTGTACTAGTGTGTTACATATTTTGGGGGTAGATTGTAGAATATAAAAGTTTTGGAATGTCGGAGAAATCAGAGAAAAGTCAGGGAAATTGATATGTTGTTTTTTGTGGAACCCTGTTTGACAGGTTTTTTTTCTCCCTCAGGGCTCGTCCGCGGCCTTGCCGCCCCGATAGCACTGCAACCTTTGGTTGATTATGCATACCCTTAGTCTTACTCCACCCATTCCAAAATCACTGTGCCTTGAACTAGTCTGCACAGCGATTGGTAGGGTGAAGTTTTATATTGCTGTCTCCGTTCTAGACTAACCGTAGATCAGTTGTCTTTTGCGGTTCAGAGGTTTACACTCGCACAAGATGTGCTGGGCTGATTCCTCCCCCTCGCCGCAGAGTCTGCATGCGAGGTCCCCTTCGAACCGCCCCATTTTATGCAGGTGTTTGTTGACGGCCATGTGTCCCGTCAAGAGACCTGTTGTGTTTTTGAGCTGTCCTCTGCTAAGGCAGCAACACCTCCATGACGGCTGTTGGGGTTGAAGACATGGCCCCTGTGATGCCTAGGCAAGCCATCCTTTGGATCTTGCCTAGTTTTTGTTTGGCACTGGATTGTGTCACCTTAGGCCACCAGTCCAGTGCCGCGTATGTTAAGGATGGTCTGACCACCCTTGTGTACGGCCAGTGGGCCATACTAGGTCTTAGTCCCCACGTTTTATCATTTAGCCGCCTAGTGACGGCTAAGGTCATGACTGCCTTACGCAGTATTTTTCCAATGTGACCATTCCAGGTTAGCTTAGAGTCCAATACGACCCCAAGCTATTTTACCTCCGTGGCCATTGGAATGCTCCTACCGTATAGAGTGAGAGTTCTGTGGCTGTCGCACTTCCTCCTCCTCGTAAACGGCACGACGGTTGCTTTCTCGGGGCTCACCCCGAGCACTTGACCACCCTTCCACCACTTTCAGCGCAGTCTGCATGCGCTCTCACACTGACTGTGTGACCTTTCCTCGGACTATGATGACAATGTCGTCCGCATAGCCCTGTACCTCATACCCCACTAGCAGGCCGTCTACGACTAGGCACCAAAGCAAGGGAGACAGAACGCTCCCCTGCGGACACCCCGCCGCGACCTCCGCCAGCAGAGTCGCTCCCGCGAGTGAGGTGAACACCGCCCTGTCCCTGAGCATGGAACCGATCCACCTGCAGCAGGTCTCCTCTATTCCACGCTCCCAGGCAGCTGCCAGAACCGATCCGAACGTGTTGCTGAAGGCCGCCTCTATGTCTAGGAAGGCACCCAGCGCCTCGTCCTTGTTCTCCAGCGTATTCTCCAGTTTCAGCACCAGTTGGTGCAGTGCTGTTTCTGTTGAGAATCCAGGTCTGTATGCATATTGTCCGCAGTGTAGGGGATATGCTTCCAGTACACCGCCCCTAATGTGCCGGTCGAGCAGTTTTTCCACTGTTTTTCCACTGTTTTTAGCATGTTTGACAGTTTGATTACTTGTTTACCATAGCAATCTAAATCCCTGTACAAAAATTCAAGTTGATAGGCAACATAGTTTTGGAGATATTGAAGAAAGAAAAAATCACAGCTTTTGGTATTTCGCTTATATCTAGGAAGCTATGGAACTTTTTTCAAATATGTAAGTACTTTCGATTTGCCCTTACTTTTGTCCCATTTAATCAAGTTTGTGTCTCTTACGGTTTCCGAGTTCCTAATGATGTCGTGATCAAAATACCAGACCCTGTATACTTCATATAACCACTAAAATTTTTCATATCTTATATGTACCGGGTGATTCTTTATAATGTCGCCCCCCTTTAACTTTGTTATTTTAAGTGTCCCAAAAAAATTGAAAGTACGGTTATGTAGGTGCTAAAAAATACTTTTCTTTTCTACGTATAAAAATTTGAAAAATGATCAGTATACAGGAAAACCAAAAAGTTCATTTTTTTTCCAATGGATCACCCTATATGTGAATTTATTTTTCGATTCCTCATAAAATTCTAACCATAATTTATATAACATACCGTATACTTAAAATAAATAGTTTTTGAAATATTCGCATTTGAAACATCATCAAATATTTTATTATACAACTGTTACAAATTAAGAAGTCCTAGAATACCACGCTTTTAATTGAAAACAAATAACTGACAGTGACATTCTGTCAATATTGTTGTAGTTGTATTGTTTAGTAAGTAAAAATGCCGTACTCAGACAGAGAAAGAAGAGTTATTTTAAGTTATTATATTAAAAATAATTAAAATTGTCGCGCTCTCATTAGAAATATGATAGAAGATAATCTCGGTGTGCATGTCCCAACTCGAAAAACGTTTACATCTATATATAGAAAGTTACAAGAAACGTCAAATTTACAAAGGAGAAAAAGAACTGCTGTGAACGTAGATGAAAATGCAGGATTGAATATTTGCTGTGAACGTAGATGAAAATGCAGAATTGAATATTGTACTTGCTATAGAAGAGAATTCAAACAATTCCATAAGAAACATTTCAAAAATATTACGAGCAACACAAAAAAATATTAAGCGAATTTCATACTGTGATGTCCAAAGTACGTTAAGAAAATGGAATCTAAAGCCATATAAGCTTAAACCCACTACAAAGCTTACCCAAATGCAAAAAGATGATCGGGTCGCATTTTGTCAACTGATTCTAGACAGAATAAACATAAATAACAATTTTTTGAAAACAGTTCTATGGACTGACGAGTCTACCTTTTCTACTAGTGGCCTGTTTAACCGAAAAAATACCAGAAAATGGGCAAGAGAGAATCCACATTCTTATAGGGAATTTAAGTTCCAAGGGCGACAATCCGTGAATGTGTGGTGTGGTATCCTGGGAGATCGAGTTATCGGTCCGTATTTTTTGATACTGTTTTAAATGAAGGCCGCTATTTAGATTTCCTGGAAAACGAGTTTGAAAAATATTTAGACTATTTGCCTTTAAATATATTACAAAATATAATTTTTCAACAGGATGGAGCACCCCCTCACAACATTCGTGCTGTGCTTGATTAACTAAATGAAAGGTTTCCTGAATGGATCGGAAGAAATGCGCCAATTAAATGGCCTGCAAACAGCCCCGATTTGACACATATGGATGCGTTTATTTGGGGTTATATAAAAAACCGTGTATACGACCACCAAATTGAAAACCTCGATCATCTTAAAGATTTGATAGGGAATGAAATTATTAATTTAAATAAAAATGACCCAGCATTCATAACAGATTCATTAGAGAAAATCCGAAGAACCCTTATACAATGTGTTGAAGAAAATGTAGGCCCGGTAGAGCATCTTTATATTTAATTAGAAACTGTTTTTGTTATATTATTTATTGTTACATTTCTTGATTTGAAACAGTTGTTTTGGTCTAATAAAATGTGTGATGATAACGTTTCAAATGCGAATATTTCAAAAACTATTCATTTTAAGTGTACGGTATGTTATATAAATTATGCTTAGAATTTTACAAGGAATCGAAAAATAAATTCACATATAGGGTGATCGATTGAAAAAAAAAAATGAACTTTTGCTTTTCTCTGTATACTGAACATTTTTCAAATTTTGTTATACGTAGAAAAAAAGTATTTTGTAGCACCTACATAACCATACTTTCAATTTTTTTGTGACACTCAAAATAACACAGTTAAAGGGGGGGAGACATTATAAAGAATCACCCTGTACTTGCTTATAGGAATAGTAATATATATTTATTGGTAAATGCATATATACATCGTGTCATAAAAAAAGCTATGCTTGTAGGTACATGTATTATGACACAATTTTGCTAAATATCCTCTTCTGAAAGCTTAACTGTCAAAATTTGTTTTGCCAGTTTTTCCAAACTCTGCTAGATTTTGCTAGTACTAACGTCCATTAACATATTTTAAACTCGTTGTACATATCGGACAAAATGATTCAACATAAATCGTGGTAAAATGAGGGAACATAGACGGCCATTTTGAACGTTGTCTCTAATGTTTTACATATATGTGACAAGGTCGCTAGATGTAGTAAAATGATAATAGTATAATCAGGGAAAAGTCACATAAACAAACGACTTATGGCGGGTCTAAATGCAGACGTAATCTTGTAATTGTGTGTTAATTGTCCTCCGTGAAATATGCAAATGATCCTCATAATCCTAGTCAGTTTCGAAATTTATTGATTCACCGTCTCCGGTTTTGTTGTTCTGGCGGTAAATACATATTCTGATTTTGTAGATAATTTAGTCATTTTAATTTACAACGTATATCATTGAATCAACTTTGACCCCGTATGAAATTCGGTATAGTTTTTCTTGTGACGTCAATCATTTGAATTTGTTTACTATAAATAACAAACAGCATGTTCTTTGTTTTTATAGTTGTTTAGATGGCGCATGGTTTTCTTGTTTGTTCGGATTATAGAATTCTTAAACAAGCAACAACAGATCTGTCACATTTGCCATATTATTTTTACACTTTCAAGAAAAAATAGTGCTGCGCATTGAATCATAACTTCCACATAGCTGTGATAATTTACTCTCCTCAGACATTCCCATGAAATGAATTTAGGGTCCATGACTTGACCACAAATAAAATATTAGCATTCCTGCACCCATAAACTTCTGAAACGATATATTACTCGATTTTTAATAGTAATGCGTTGGTTTCCACGATCAACCCACTTTTTCTTCTTTTTTTTTAAGAGATCTTATTCACATATAATCTAGACTTATCAGAGGTTGTGAACTGCTATCTGCACACTAAATTTGATGTCGATTGCTTAATTACAAAACACATCGATATTTCACCTCTACATGCTCAACCCCTACTTGAATAGATTTATTCATCCTCTGATGACGTTAACTTGGTTAGTGTAACGATCGTCGGGTTTTTTAAAATGTGTTGTGGTGATTTGGGTTCTCCAAGTGTGCTTACCCCTACTTGAGTTTCATGGAAAATATGAAGTTGACCCTGATTCGACCTTCAAAGTCATCGTGAAGACGAAATCCAAGGTCACCATCAGATAGCCAGGACAAAATGCTTGCCTGGGAATTTTTTCTCCGCAACTTGAACTTTCAGAGTTATTCTGCTGTTCTGTAACTTTTGTGACACCACACAAGTGGTCAATTCAGAGCACCACCCCCAACTAATTTTATGGTGAAAATTTATCGATGAAAAAATAAGAGGAACTAAACTTTACGCACACTCACTAATCTAATGTAATATTCTTTGAAAACTAAATTAATATTCAGCCCCTCACATTCAACCCCCATTTTTTCCCTCAGGGCTCGTCCGCGGCCTTGCCGCCCCGATAGCACCGCAACCTTTGGTTGATTGTGCATACCCTTAGTCTTACTCCACCCATTCCAAAATCACTGTGCCTTGAACTAGTCTGCACTGCGATTGGTAGGGCGAAGTTTTATATTGCTCTGTCTCCGGTCTAGGCTGACCGTAGATCAGTTGTCTTTTGCGGTCCAGAGCTTTACACTCGTACAAGATGTGCTGGGCTGATTCCTCCCCCTCGCCGCAGAGTCTGCATGCGAGGTCCCCTTCGAACCGCCCCATTTTATGCAGGTGTTTCTTGACGGCCATGTGTCCCGTCAAGAGACCTGTTGTGTTTCTGAGCTGTCTTATGCTAAGATTTAGCATCTCCACAGCTCTCTTTAAACTGGGTTCGTCAATTATTCACTTCCCATGTCTGAGCCCTGGACAGTCTGCTCAGTACACCTTGTGTTTGTTTCTGACCCAGGACTGAATGGCTCCACTGGCAGTGCTCTTTGTCACGCCCAGAGCCGGTTCTGGCCCAATAATTGGTTCTGCTGACCCTCTCTTCGCGAGACTGTCAGCTTCTTCATTGCCTTTGACCCCCCGAGTGACCCGGCACCCAGATGAGGGTCACCTCATTCTGCCCAGCCAGGTCGCTCGTCTTGTCTCGGCACTCACTCACCAGCCAGGAATTTACCCGTGGGCTTCTTAGTGCCTTAAGGGCTGCCTGGCTGTCTGTGGCTATGATGATCCGCTTGTTGGTGTAGCCCCTCCTCTTGTTCTCCCGCACACAGTGCAGGATGGCGTACATTTCGGCCTGAAACAGCGTTGTATGGGCTCCGAGGGAAATACTATGACTTACCCTCGGTCCTTCCGAGTAAACACCTGCCCCCGTCCCACGCTCCCCGCCGGATCCGTCCGTGAACCAGATGAGCGCGTCCCGTGGTATGCCCGGCGTCTCCTCCCATCATGCCTCTCGCGGTCGGTGATTTCCACTGTAAAGATGTTTTCCCTGTAGATTCGCGGGCTCGCGAAGTCTGACCTCATTTCAAGCATGGGCTCCTTCACGATCTCCTGAATTTTGCAGTGGCCCCTGAAGCCTGGGTTGATCTTCAGCCTACCACATCAACCCTTACTTCAATTTCATAACAGAATATTACATGAGTGGTGAAAATGATGTTTTTCTACTACACAAACCTTAAAACGTTATATTATTCGAGTTTTAACGAAAAAATATCAATTTTCCCCAAATCACCACTCATTATCTCTTACCCCCGAAGCGGTTTTACCCACAAAAAAAAACTCGGACCGCTTGTTGGTCAGGTGCTAACTGTACTAAATTTGGAGACGATATCTTAATTCGTTAGAAAGTTATAGGTGGCTAATAGCAGACAAACTTACAGGCGTACAGACCGACAGGCCGACCGACCGACAGTCAAAAAAATTCGTTCCGAAATAATGTTTTCTATGTGTTTAGAGATTTTTTACGCCGTTTCGGCAAAAAAAGTTCTGTAAGCGATATTATTAATTAATTGGATAATTAACCGGTAAATAAATACAAAAGGGGATAATTAAGCGATGACATTTGTCATTTTGGACTAATAAAATCAAAGCACTGTCTTTAGGAAATAATAAAAAGTTCGGGACGCAGCAAATGTGTTATGGTAGCGAATTTTCGTGAAAATGTTTTTACAAGGCTATTTGGTTGATATTATAACCTATATATTACTAACAATGTACAATATTTCATTAAAATAGCTTTGTTGTTTCAAAAAGTACAAACATTTTCCGACAATAAACTTTAAAAGTCCCAGAAAAACTGGTCCGATTTTCCTGCCCAACGGAACCTCTAAGCTGTTTACACACCTGACAAGATATAATTATTCATAAACAGCTTTAGGACCAAAATTGAAAAAAGATTTTATGATAATTTCTTTTACATAAATTGCCTTCAGTGCTTAATGTTACACTAAATTATATTTTTCACAAAAATATAATTATATAATAAATTTTTTTTTACAATAACTTACTAAACATATATTATTTATTACCAACATATCACAAAAATATTACAAATAATGATTTGTAGGGAAATACTAATAAAAACATTTCAGCGAAAACTTTTCAAATTCAGCCACTATTTGAGAATACCTGCAGCTCGATTTTGCGACGAGTAATGCAAAGAAAAAGCTCTCTGAATGCGTCATTTCCATAAGGCTCCGCTATCTATTGATAAAAACGCCATATCACAATTTGTGATATGCGTTTGAAATATGTGTCAAAAACGCGAAAAGTTGCAAAACAATTGAAATAACTCAAAAACGATGAACGATCATTTTTTTCTTTGCAAACATGCATTATAATTTGATGGAAAACACAAAAATGCAACAACATAAGGGGTGTTCTATTAAAAAAATAAAGCGTGTATCACCAACGACTTACGGGCCAGCCTGTAATTGTGAAAATAGGTTGATAATATACAGCTCGAGACACCCTATATTTAACGTATATACTTTTTCCTCATATCTTATATAATAACGGATATATTGAGCTTTACTCTACAAATGCGTCACCCTGTATATGTGTAAACAGGCAAAAACTGAAGCTGACCCCGTATATGGGTTTAGGGGTTCTAGTTCGCGCTCATTTGAAGAAATCTTTTTAAAATTCATAAGTCGCGGTCTTCTTATTAACGAATTTTTTATACGAAAATTTGCTAAAATATAGACTATTAAACCATAAACTCTATAGCGGAAACTACTGCCGAAGCATCAGAAAGAGGGTCTATTGAAATGGATTCTCCGAAAATATTTAAGTAAAATGAAGGACAGTGATAGTTGAAGCTGAAACTTAAGGCTTTGTGAAACACACTTATTAAGATTATCGACATAATCCGTATTTGCTTCAAATTCGTTGTTTGAAAATTTCAAATTTTGACGTTTCATATCCCGAGTTTGACGTTTCAAGAAGAAAAATTATAAAATTTTCCAAATTTTTTTTTCTGCTACTTCTTGACACTTCTGCGCCAAGAAAACTTAACCGTTGTATATAATCTTCAATTGGTTTTGTAAATCACACAAAATATTTTGTTCTTGTGGTTTCCTCTGATCACCAGTGGCACCCAAAATGTTTGTCTTTAAATGCTATAACTTTTTTTGTTTGAACTTAGAGATCTGAATTTTGGTGTGTAGGGTAAGTTTGATAGTAGAAACGTATATGTCAAACTTGGTTGTCATAGCACTGTTATTTTCGGAGATACAAAAATTTTCCGAAAGAAAACTCCAAATTTTCCGACTGGTCCGATTTTCCTGGATAACGAACTTATCCAAGCCAGTTGCAAGAGGAGGGTACATACCAAATTTCATCAAAATCGGCCCATTATTTTTTGAGTTATCGGTGTATGTATATATATATATATATATATATATATATATATATATATATATATATATATATATATATATATATATATATATATATATATAAAGACAGATCTACTCATTAGTGAATTTTTCGTTTCACAAAAAATTCGCTAAAAGAGGAATTGTGTTTGTTACTGATGGTTACTCAAATGAGTAACCATTACCAATATATGTAATAATAAATATATTTTGTTTTATTTACAAATGTGATATATGCACATCAATAAAAGATGCCAAAAAAGAATCCATTGTTTGTAGTTACTTTAAAAAATCAATGGGGGTAAATATAAAGCAGGCGAGTGCAAATTCAAATTCTGTAAAGATCTCCATATAACTTACTGCTGCATGGTGCAAAAATGGTCAGTGCACTAAATATGCCCCTAACAGGCCAGAGAGATATTTTCAAGGACGATTAGTTTATTTTTATATAAAAAATTTTTAAAAAAGGTTCGTTGTGATTAAGATATAAGTTTAAGTTTTAAAAATAAAGATTACCTGTGTTGTTATTTTTATATTGTATGTAGGTAATTGTAAAGATATATTAATATGCCTTGATCACCAAATTTTTATTTTATAACATAGTTTATGATTAAATCACCCTATTTAAATTTAAATTTCGGCTTTAAGTTTCCTTCATTTTCTTATTTGAAAACAAGAATATTCGGGAAACCTAACCTTATTCCCAATTTTGGAATTTCTCGGCAAAAGTGTTTTATAACCCACCAAAAGTAATATTGTTGTGTGTATTTGGTATTCATTATTCACAAATAGTCACAGGTTGTGTGTGGTTTTTTTTTCCGTATTTTAACCAGTAAATGTGCCTGTTTATGTACCGGTTAAATCACATTACTATGTGGAAGTAATACATTTCATAAAAAGTAGTTGCTCTAGCTCAGTCAATTTAAAATGTTCCTTTTATTGAATTTTCTGTAAAAAAAAACACCAATAAGGAGATCCCGGCTTTTAAATTTTGAAAAAATTTCTTCAAATGAACACTAATTAGGCCCCCTAGAACACATATCAGGTGTTAGTTTCTATTTTTATATGTTTTAGGTCTGTAAGTTTAAAGACAAAAAGTTATGGGCATTTAAAGAAAAAAAATTGGGGTTTGCCTCAAAAGGTCAAGGTTTCGATTTGACACGTCAAAATTGGCAACATTTAGACAAAGGACCTGAAACAAATACGGAATATGTAAACAAAATGTCGCAGGAAGAGTGTTCTGCAAACCCTTAAGCTTCAACTTCAACCGTCATTGTCCTTCATTTTACTAAAACATTTACAGAAAATTCATTTCAAATAGACCCTTTCGGTGATGCTTTGGCGGTAACTTTAGTTAAATTTATGATTTAACTGTCTTTAATTTATAGCTAATTTTTGTAGAAAAAATTCGTTATTGAGGAGACCGCGATCATTGGATTTTAAAAAGATTTCTTCAAATGAGCGCAAACTAGGCCCACTAGAAACCATATCCGGGTTTACATTCAGTTTTTATCAATTTACATATATACAGGCTAACGCATTTCTACGGGAAAACTCAATATAATTGTTGGACAAGATACAGAAAAAAAATGTACGTTAATTGTAGGGTGTCTTGAGCTACATCTTATAAAATTATTTTGACAATCACAGGATGGCCCATAATTCGTTGGTGATGGCTACAATTTTTTTTCAAACACCCTTATATTATTGTATTTTTACATTTTTTATCGAAATATGATGCATGTCTGTAAGAAAAAAATGGAGACGCAGTAAGTGCGTTTTGGTAGCGAATTTTCATTAAATTATTCAAATTTCAATAACTTAATTTGCTATTAACCTGAGGTTTGTTGTCTAGGAAACCAATTTTCTTGGAAACATTTTAAGTTTATTTAACAATACGTCATAAACATTTTTTATGAAAATTCACTTCCATAACGTCCAGACATTTTTACAAGCTTTTATTTACCTATTAGTATGTGTGTTAGTTAGTATGTTTAGGTCAAATCTTGCAAGTCAATTTTGAACCAGTTCTCCTTATCGAATTTGACTGAAATTTGATAAAAATGCAACATATGCTATCTGTCATTATAAATTCAATATGGCAGACACTCGAAGATGGCGGATTTTTTTCTTTTCTCACCACCCTCCTGACCTGGGTATCAAGTTGAAGGATTTCACAGTAAAATACAGTAGGCTAGGTAACGCTGCCATGAATTTAAAATGACGATGCAAGATGGCAGAATACTTCTTTCTCAACAACCATATTGTTATGGGTATCAAATGAAATCAAATTACCAGTAAAATACAGCAATAAGGTAACGCTTTCATTAATTCAAAATGGCGGCTATCGCAAGATAGCGGAATATATTTTTTTCAACATTCCCTTTGATATGTGTATCAAATGAAAGTACTTCACGAGTAAAACACAGTAGGTTAGAGGGCGTTTCCCTAATTTCAATATGGCGGAATATATTTTACTTCCCAATACTCTCGAAATGGATATCAAATGAAAGGGCTTCACGAGTAAAATAGTGGGTTAGGTTGAGCTTTCAATATATATTCGATATATTTCTACCGTCTACATCTCGTGAGCAACGAAGATCTCATATATTGTTGAATTTGATACATATTATGCCTAATACTGAATAGTGACTACTGATACGTATTGAACGTAAATAGTAAGCTTAAATACTCATATACAGAGTGAGCCATTTGAAACGAAACACCGTGAATATCTCACTTCACGTTCATTTGTTTGAAAATTGCTGGAAAACATCATTTGATATGTGAAGGTGGACACTTTTTATGAACAATTTCAACATTGCAACTTCAGCTACCTAACGAGAGTGGGCTCACCCTTAAATTGTAAATAGAACATAGAGTCTCTGTATATAACAGCGTACTGGTCCAAACTATGTTATATGAGTGTGGAAGTTGAGTGCGTCAGGCAAAGCACATAAGAAAATTGAATGCTATTAGAATGGGCTACTTAAGACGAGTGGCGGGTAAAACAAGAAGGGACAAAGTTGGAAATTAATGGGTTCTGATGGAATGTAATGTGGAAAGTCTATTGAAACTAAATATGGGAGGAGGGTGCTTCGTTGATTTGGGCACATAGAACGGAATGATAAGTATTGCAGATGTAGATTGTTTAATGAGTCGTATAGTCCTTTTGCCTCTCACCGGCGCGACCCCAATGGGTCTTTTGTGCATGACTCTTTTTTCTAATAGTTGCCCAAAATGTTCAGACTTTTTATATAGTTTACTATATGTGTGCGTGACTTTTTATATAGTTTACTATTGTGTGTGTGTGCGTGCGTGCGTGCGTGCGTGCGGGCGTTCGTGAGCGCGCGCGCGCGCGTGTGTGTCACACCGATAACTCAAAAAATATTGGGACCGATTTTGATCAAATAGGGCATCTACCTTTCTTTTGTAAGTGGCTTGGATAAGTTGGTCAGCGAGGAAAATCGAACCAGGGTTTCCGGGAAAATGTTGGATTTTCTTTCGGAAAAATTTTATCTCCAAAAATAAGCTATGGTCATCAAATTTGATGCACAAGTTGATGATATTAAAAAGGAAACCATATACCAAATTTGAGATTTCTATGTTACAGGAAAAAAAGTTATACGATATTTGGTGCCAGATCATTTCTATTAAAAATCCACGTGGTGCGTCCAGACTTTTTGTTGTTTCTGCTGCTTCAATGCAGTACCTGCAGTTCTCACTGTCAGGGTTCTCACCGGTCTGGAAAACCGGAAAATTCGGGGAATTTGTACAAGAAAAAAATTGGTCGGGGAAATCAGAGAAAAATTGTGCAAATTGACTAAGAGTCTGGGAATTTCTGTCTCTGTCAGGGAAAAATCATTTGTTTCCTTTTTATGAATTGAAACAATGTGTTTGCTATTTATGCAACTCTGAACCATTCATTTAATGATTTCTTTTTCCACAAAACCACAATAACTGTTATTTTTTATATTTTGCGTTCATTGGTCGATTTGTATCTGAAATGGGTGTTTCCGTCATGACGCGAGGATCTACTGTATTCTGTAGTAGTGTGTTACATACGTTGTGGGTAAATTGTAGAAGATCAAAGTCAGGGAAATAGATTTTGGCATGTCAGGGAAAATAGCTAAAAGTCAGGGAAATTTATATGCTGTTTTTAGTGAGAACCCTGATTATCCATGTTACCCATCTTCATAAAGTGATACCTTACTGGGAAGTGTCCTATGAAAATTCCTGTAATTATTCTTAAGTCGTTTCTGTTCAATTCAGGAAACAGTCCAGACCTCTCTGTTGATGTGGTGATGAACCGTTTTGACTGCCCCAAGCTTGGCGTATTCATTCAGTATGACAGCATTTGGTTCCTCTCCCAAGTATCAAGTTCATTTCTTACGGGGTTTTTGTTAGTCTACAATAGGGCTCTGGACCATAGAATCGTCTTGTTGCTGCCCTTTCTGCAAGGCTCTCGATTTCCTCATTTCTTTCAATGCCTTGATGCCTTGGTAGCCACATAAAAGTCACTTTGTTGCTTTTAGCCAGTTGCTTCAATGATTTTTACAGTCCTAGGTCAGTTTAGACTTGGTTTTGAAATATTTCAGTCTTTAATGCTGCCCAACTGTTTGATGGGATGTATATCTCTCTATTTCTGAGTCTTCTTCGTAAGCATTCCCGTGTGAGGTTTATAGCAAGCATGGATAATAATAGAATGACACGTAGAATTTGTAGACCATAATGCAATAGTAAGGGAGGTCTTGGAAGACACAGGAGATGTTGCGGCCGCTATATTAAAGAAGAAAGAGCAGTTTACGTAATAGTAGAGTGTTTACGCGGAGATGTATGATTACAGAAGCAGCGATAATAGCTTGTCAGGAGAGAAGTGTATGGGGAAATCTTGTTATTAAAGTGCATAGGCTTTGTGATCTGCCCACCCCCTTATGGAAATGGTCCGACGGGTAGTAGTAGTAGTGAAACTAACCCATAAGTTAATTTAAGAAAAGGTAGGATGTAAATTAAATAGTGTCTAATTGACTCAGATCCTAGCATATTTGTAACATTATAAGGACCAGACAAACCAATTTAAAATTATTGCTGTGTTAGAAAAGAATTTGGCAACCATATAAAAATTATGACGCACATTTCGGAGATTTCAGCAGTGGAAATTTTCACTACATATTCTCATTACCTAAAATATTCACATGATTTAAAAAGATAGCCTTGACCTTCCTTCAACGAAAATTCGCGGGCTTAAATTTGTAACATTTCAATTGCGAAATTTTGCATTACATTCAAATACATGTGTGCTAACAAATGTATAAAAAGTCTGGACGCAGCAAGTGCGTTATGGTAGTGAATTTTCATAGAAATGATCTGACACAAAATATTTTATTAAAACTTTTTTTTCTTGTAACATAGAAATCTAAATTTTGGTGTATAGTTTACTTTTTATATCGTAAACCTACCTACCAAATTTGGTTATCATAGATTTTTAATTTTTTAAGATAAAATTTTTTTTTCAAATGAAAACTCAAAAATTTTCCGGAAAACCCCGTCCGATTGTTTCGATTAACGAACTTATCAAAGCCATTTACAAAGGGAAGGTACATGCCAAATTTTATCAAAATCGGCCCATTATTCTTTGAGATAACATTTTTTTCGAATAAAAACTCAAAGTTTTCCCGGAAAACCTTATCCGATTTTCCTGACTAACAAACTTGTCAAAGCCATTTACAACGGGAAGGTACATGTCGAATTTTATTAAAATCGGCCCATTATTTTTTGAGATAGGAATTTTTTTCGAATGAAAACTCAAAATTTTCCCGGAAAACCTCGTCCGATTTTCCTGACTAACGAACTTATCCAAGCCATTGACAAAAGAAAGGTACATGCCAAATTTTATCAAAATCGGCCCATTATTTTTTGAGTCATCGGTGTGATATATATATATATATATATATATATATATATATATATATATATATATATATATATATATATATATATATATATATATATATATATATATATATATATATATATATATATATATATATATAATTGAAACTGACCCCGGGTATGGGGTCCTAGATTGCGCTCATTTGAAGAAATTTTTTCAAAATTCAAAAGCCATAGTGAATTTTTTCTACGAAAATTCGCTAAAAAGAAGCACAGTTACAAAAGTCTGGACGCAGCAAATATTGTAGTGAATTTTCATTGAAAATATTTTCTAAATGAAATGCTGACAACTATTTTGCTTTCACCATAGTGATCTTAATTTTGGTACATAGTTTGGTTTTTTGTTTTGTTTTTGTTCCCTCAGGGCTCGTCCGCGGCCTTGCCGCCCCGATAGCACCGCAACCCTTGGTTGATTGTGCATGCATAGTTTGGTTACCACAGCTTTCTTATTTTTGGAAATAAACAAAATTTTCCAAAGAAAACCCTAATTTTTTTCCGGAAAACCTGAACCGATATCCCTGGCTAACGGATTCAACCAAGCCACTTATAAAATATCTCTGGACGCAACAAGTGCGTTATGGTAGCGAATTTTCTTTAAAATATTTTTTATAGCAAATGTCTTTCTTTGATGAAAGCAGGCATCAAACTTGGTTGCCTATATAGTAGAAACAATGTATCACATTCCATCGAAATAAATTTATTGTTTGAAAATATATAAACATTTTTCAAAAGTCTAGATGCAGCAAATGTGTTATGGTAGTGAATTTCCATAAAAATGTTTTTAATAGCAAATGTGAGCAGGCATCAATCTGATTACCGGTATAGCCTATGTAGTAGAAACAATGTACTATATTTTATCAAAATTACTTATGGTTCGAAAATATACAAAAATGTATCAAAAATAAACTTAACGGTTGGTTTCCTAACCAACAAAGCTTACGTTAATAGCAAATTGAATTATTGAAATTTGAAGGATTTAATGAAAATTCGGTAAATTTTCAGATTAGCTCCCGAACGCTTTTCAAAAAATTGTTTTCAGAAATATTACTAGGGCCCCACCTGGATGCACAAACCACACGAAAAATTTCTGGTTTACACCCCCTAAGGAAGTTACGGGACTGGGAGTGAATAGGGGTGCTGGGCGGGGTAGGTAGTAAAAAGGAAATATGAGCAGAAAAAGCGAAGAAAACTGTTTAAAAGCTGTCTATTTGAAGCCATATCCCCATTAAACCCCGCCTACACGCGCGGGGAAGGAAAATGCCTACGACGAAGCAGGACCCCCCCCCCGCTTCGACTTGCGGTAGGGTTGGGGGGTGGCTGCTTCGCAGTGGGGATTTTCCTTCACAGCAACACCTACCACCCCCCCTCCACCCCGTGCATACAACCACCCTCGTTGCATACACCGCAAGAAAAATTTCTTGTTCATACCCGCCAAGGAGTTACGGCACCTGGGGGAATGAGGTGCTGTGCGGAGTAGGCAGGGTTTAAGGGGGATATGGCTTCAAGATGTGAAAAAGACAACTTTCAAGCCCGTTTTATTCGCATTTTCTGCCATATTTCCTTTTTACTACCTACCCCGCCCAGCACCCTTATTCACTCCTGGTCCCGTAACTTCCTTGGGGGGTGTGAACAAGAAATTTTTTTTTGGGGTTTGTGCATCCAGGGGGCCCTAGGCAAGTTTCTGAAAACAGTTTTTTTTTTGCAAAATTTTTTTCAAATGAGCGTGAACTAGGACCCCTAAAACCCATATCCGGGGTCAGTTTCAATTGTTATATGTTTATATATATATATATATATATATATATATATATATATATATATATATATATATATATATATATA
The DNA here is from genome assembly GCA_964006375.1 of Tillus elongatus. Classification (NCBI taxonomy): domain Eukaryota; kingdom Metazoa; phylum Arthropoda; class Insecta; order Coleoptera; family Cleridae; genus Tillus; species Tillus elongatus. The sequence goes on along the minus strand of OZ023263.1, from coordinate 45,809,076 downwards.
TATATATCCGATACCTCGAAAAATAATTACCGATTTGGGTGATAATCGGCAAGTGTCTTTCTTTTATTAATGGCTTGGATGAGTTCGTTAGCCAGGAAAATCGGACAGGGTTTTGCGGGAAAATTTTTCTTTCGAAAAAAATTTTTTTCTCTGAAAATTACAAAGCTGTTTCAATGAAATATACTAGATATGTTACCTTGGGAGAGACCTTACTACGTACCAAAATTCAACTTTCTAAGTATAGAAAATTGAGTTATTCAAATTTTGAATTTTCTTTCGAAAACATTTTTTTCTCTCCAAATATTACAAAGCTATTTTAATGAAATTTGGTGGATATCTTGCCTTAGGAAAGACCTTACTACATACCAAAATTAAAGTTTCTAAGTTTATAGAAAATTGAGCGATTCAAGTTTGAAGCATTTTATAACAATTCACTACCAAAACGCACTTGCTGCGTCTGAATATTTGACCTATGGTTTCATAATTCGTTGCTTCTCTATTTTTATTGCAGTTGTGTTTGCCTAATCAGCAACACCTTGCAATATAAGAACTAAGCCCATTCATCATAACAAATAGGGGTGGTTTTGCAAATACATGTAGTTGAAAATAAACATCTAATCTTTTTTCTGCTAAAATTATTATTCAAGATTTATGAAAAAGGCATTTATATCATCAACATACGGACAAAAATCTGTTACCACACGACTAATTACGACTGTACTTCTCTATTGCTTTTTTAGGAAATTAATATGTGTTAGTCATTTTGTTGTTGTTCTTCTTATTGTCTTTAACGTCGGTCTATTTCCTGTTATTTCACAAAAATCGCTCGAACGCGTCAGTTTTTATTTCGAGCGGGAAACGATATCATCGACCCTGCCAGTTTATCCTTCTCCTTCTAGCGGGTTGAGTTTCACCCCTGAAATTTTAAACGGCAAGGGGTAATTGTGTGACAGCTCATTTTGAAGCTAATCTAACTCTCTTTTTGAAAAGTATTGGTTTTTGAAAACCGGTTCAGCAGTTTTTGAGAAAACGCACCTTAAAATGTTGTCTGCCAAACAAAACAAACCCAGTTTCCTACATTATTTACCTTAGCAGTAAACTAATCTATTCAATGTTCGAAATGTTCACCTTCAGCTTCCATCAAGAATACAAGTTTAGTTCAATGCGGTTTCGTACGTTGCGAAGCATTTCGGGTGAATGCAGTGTAAATGTTATTTTTCAGGTGGCCATATAAACAAAAGTCTAAAAGGTTTAAATCTGGTGACCTTGCAGACCATTATATTGCTCCCCTTCGCCCGATCCATCTCATTATTTCGTAAAAGAAATGGCGTAGATAATTTCTATGAAAATTTACTACCATAGCGCACTTGCTGCGTCCCGAACATTTTATTTTTCCACTGAATCAATAAGCATTCTTTGTTGTGATTAACAAAAAGCTGTTTACCCAACGTAAAGTAAGTATTAAGAGAGGGAGATGCTGAAGCACTCGCGTAAATTATCTCTTGACTGTCAAAGTTCCATCTGTCAATTGTTTTCCAGATATCCTGACGCCAGCACAGAGTAAACACATAAACGCAGATGTAACAACTACAGAAATAGATATAACGGCCAATCACTTCAAAAAGTAGAAATACTCTTGTGCATTGCGAGTATTATCACGGATGATAAATGTCGAAAATAATTGAGAAAGAGGACTGCGGTTGCAAAGCAAGCATTCATTAGACAAAAAAAGTTCCTTACTAATATATATTTTAACTCAGATCGGTGGAAAGAGGTTCATCAAGTCATAAGTATGGGCTGAACTTAAAAAAATGGCCAGGTACATCGATAGAAAAGCCAACGAAAGTATGATCGAAGAGGTGAGAGACGAAAGATGCTTCCTGGAAGAAACCTAGAGGTGGAAGACAAAATTTGTTGGGCTTATTTTAAGACACACAACTTTCTGTCAACATTATTTGAAAGACGCGTGTTTGAAAAAGGGGGAAGAGGTAGACCAAGCAGAAAATCCAGCCTTTTAGTGAATTTTCTTTAAAAAATTCACTAATGAGGAGATCCCGACTTTTGAATTTTGAAAAAATTTCTTCAAATGAGCGCTAATTAGACCCCCCAGAACACATATCCGGGGTCAGTTTCAATTTATATATATATATATATATATATATATATATATATATATATATATATATATATATATATATATATATATATATATATATATATATATATATATATATATATATATCACACCGATAACTCAAAAAATAATGGGCCGATTTTGATTAAATTTGGTGAATACCTTCCTTTTGCAGATGGCTTGGATAAGCTCGTTATCCAGGAAAATCGGCCCAGGTTTTCCCGGAAAATTTAGTGTTTTCTTTAAAAAAAAACATATCTCCAGAATGAACAAAGTAAGAGCAACCAAATTTGGTATGTGGGTTTATATCATTATAGGTGAGCTACCTACCAAAATTTAGCTCTGTAGGTCAAAAGACAAAAAAGCTTTAGGCATTTGAATAAAAATAAATTGGGGTTTTCCTCAAAACGCCAAAGTTGCGATTTTAAACGTCAAAATTGGCAACATTTCGGCAAAGAACTTGGATCTAATACGGGCTATGGAAAGAAAATGTCTCAAGAAGAATGTTTTACAAACCCTGATGTCTTAGTTTCAACCGTCATTGTCCTTCATTTTACTAAAATATTCCCAGAAATTTCATTTCAAATAGACCCTTTCTCTGATGCTTTAGCAGTAGTGTTGGCTATAGAGTTTATCGTTTAATGGTATGTAATTTTCGTCGAATTTTCGTAAAAAAATCAATAAAGTCAATATATCTATTATACAATATATGAAAAAAAAAAACAAAATGTCTTAGTTTCAACCGTCATTGTCCTTCATTTTACTAAAATATTTCCAGAAAATTCATTTCAAATAGACACTTTCTCTGATGCTTGGCGGTAGCGTTAGCTATAGAGTTTATCGTTTAATGGTATACAATTTTTGTCAAATTTTCGTAAAAAATCAATAAAGCTCAATATATCCGTTATTATACAAGATATGAAAAAATATTGTATACATTAATTATAGGATGTCTTGAGCTACATCTTAAAAAATTATTTCTACAATCACAGGGTGGCCCATAAGTCGTTAGTGATACATTTTTTTTTTTAATCAAACACGCCTTATGTTATTGCATTTTAGCATTTTCCATCGAAATATAATGCATGTTTGAAGAAAAGAAATTCTGGACGCAGCAAGTGCGTTTTGGTAGCGAATTTTGATCATATGCTTCACATGTAAATAGCTCAATTTGCTATTAACCTATAAGGTTGACCAATTAACTAGTTTTTTCCGGAACATTCTAAGTTTACTTTCGGATTTTTTTTTACATTTTCAAACAATAAAGTTATTTTGATGAAACATGGTACATTGTTTTTACTATATAAACATTTTTATGAAAATTCCCTACTATAACGCACTTGCTGCGTCCAGGCTTTTTTTATTTGATAAATTATTTTATAACGGTACAAAATGTAATGTAACATCTACTGAGGTACAACATTATGTCTTAAGTATTTAAATGCTAGTTATTGCGTCCTTCGGGGTGGCGTTCAAAGATAATAAAATTAACATAAACGCATTTATATAACTCAAACCAATACGCTATTCCAAGAATTGTGGTCTTAATCTCAAAGAAGTTATTCTTAGCGGAGTATTTCAGCTTTAAGAAAATCATTAAAATAATGTCTTAATCCAGTCTCACGACACTGAGTCACTTTTGCAAACTCCAACCCTCGCAAATATTCCTCAATTTTCTGTCGCAATAAGTTACGCCCCGATAAACTCACTTTACAAAGTGATTCTGATGGTAAAATCCACAGCAGCTCCGAAGCACTGGCCGTTATAAATGGTACATCCTTTATACGAAACAATAAAAAAACGAGACCGTCAATTAATTCTAATTTAATAATGAAAAAAAAAGCGAGTGTAATTGCAAAATCTCTACAACACCAATTAAGCAAGCAATTACAGGCTATAAGCAAACGGGTGTTATAATGATGAACGCTTCAATTTTTAGAGCGTATAAAACCAACTTTCATAAAATTTCATAACTGCAGACAAACACACACAAATATAACACAGTCTCTTTTCGAAATAGCACGAATAACAAAATATTCACTTATTAAACATGACAGGCTGATTATCATGTAGCGAATTGTAAATGGGATGCGACGTTCGATGTCCAGTCAGAATTTTCACAATGATTCCAATAAACTGACACATTGTCTGATGTGTTCGAAATTTAACTTTAAAATGTCTAGTACAGGCAATAGAGGAGCCCGTTACTCTTAACTTTTTAATCAATAAATTTCCTACAATTTTTACTTGAAACTTTTTTTTTTCTAAAATCAATATTTTCAAAGTTATAACGCGTTAAATGTTGCACTTTTCAATCGACAATTTTTTCTGGAAATATTTTAGTAAAATGAAGGACAATGACGGTTGAAGCTAAGACTTCAGGCTTTGTAAAACATTCTTTTTGATACATTTTCTTTCCATAGCTTATATTAGTTTCAGGCTCTTTGCGTAAATGTTGGCAATTTTAACGTTTTAATTCGCGACTTTGATGTTTTAAGGAAAACCCCTATTTATTTTTCTTTAAATGCCTATAACTTTTTTGTCTTTGAACCTACAGACCTAAATTTTGGTAAGTAATTTACCTGTAATGACGTGTACCAAATTTAGTTGCCCTTACTTTGTTATTTCCGGAGATATGATTTTTTTTCGAAAGAAAACACTAAATTTTCCGGGAAAGCCTGGGCCAATTTTCTTGACTAACGAACTTATCCAAGTCACTTACAAGAGGAAGGTATTCACCAAATTAAATTAAAATCGGCCCATTAGTTTTTGAGTTATCGGTGTCATATATATATATATATATATATATATATATATATATATATATATATATATATATATATATATATATATATATATATATATATATATATATATAAATTGAAACTGACCCCGGATATGTGTTCTAGGGGGCATAATTAGCGCCTATTTCAATTTTTTTTTAATTCAAATGTCGCGGTCTCCTCATTAGTGAATTTTTTTTAAAGAAAATGCACTATAATAATTTTAGAGAAAAAAGTTTTAAGTTACAGTTCTAGAAAATTTGTCGATTGAAAAGTTAAGTTATAAGCATTTTATTTTTTAAACAATTATTAACAAAGATATAGGTAAAAAAGTCAATAAATAAATGCTAATAGTCGTATAAGTTGTAAACGGTGAGTGGCTCAAAAAAATTATTTAACAAAAAAGATGATAAATGCAATTATCTACAATAAAGGTCATTACCATTTTTAGCCTAAAGTGCACGGTTATGGAGATATAGGCTGGAACGGTTTTTCTCAAAATTGCGGCACTTCCGCCCTCCTAATTTGTAAGGATTTTGTGTTTTTACATTCAGTACGTAATTCTGAACATATCTATCAAAAAAAAAAAAATAACTCCTGTAGTTTAATGCAGAAAAAAATTCTCTATTGCCTGTACTAGTCTTAGACATTGGTTTGCGGGTAAATATTTACTGACAAATTTGTTATTAAAAACATGTTCTTTTAATCGAACACAGCTTATATTATTACAATTTTGCATTTTCCATCGAAATGTTTGTAAGAAAAGAAATTTAGGACGCAGCAAGTGCGCTATCCTAGCGAATTTTCATTATAAGTATATAAACACCGAATTACTAAAATTTCTTGAAAAACACAGTCTAATCCACGACAGGCAGTATGGATTCCGTCAGCGCAGATCGACTGCCAACCTCTTTTCCTTTGCCACCCATTCTTGGAACAAGTGTATGGAACAACACGGTGAATCCCAGATTGTTGCTCTAGACATATCCAAAGCATTCGACCAGGTCTGGCACGCAGCGCTGCTTAATAAACTTCCGGCCTATGGCCTACCACCAAAACTTTGTACATGGACAGCAAATTTCCTCTCCAACAGGAGCATATCTGTTGTTGTGGATGGCCATTCCTCTAAACTGTATCCAATTAATGCAGGAGTTCCTCAAGGTTCAGCTTTAGCCCCTACTTTGTTTCTTCTCCACATCAATGACCTCTCTAGCACATCCAACCCAGTTCACAGTTACGCGGACGACAGCACCCTCCACTCAAATATACAATATTCTAAGCTTGTCTCTTAAGTCCAATTAGATGAGGATCGCAGACTCATGGAGGGTTCTGTCTCCGTGGATCTCCAAAAAATATTAGACTGGGGAAGTAGATCTCTTGTACAATTCAACCACACCAAAACTAAGTCTTGCCTTCTTTCTCACAAGAGATACACCAGCCCTAGACCCATCACAATGAACAACCAAGTTATTGAAAGTAATGAGTCCTTTTCTCTTGTTGGCATTTCTGTGGATCGAAATCTTAATTGGCACCAACATGTCACATCAATTGCAGAAGCGGCTGCTAAGAAATTGGGTTTCCTCTTCCGGGCTCGCAAATACTTTTCACCAGCTAATCTCTATACCTTATATACTTCACAAATAAGGCCAAACCTCGAATACTGCTCCCACATCTGGGGTGCTACTACACTCGCTATCCTGGACTCCATTCAATATACGTCTCATTGGTGACCCTACCCTCACCCAAAGGCTGCCATCCCTTGCCCACCGACGTGCCGTTGGTGACCTCTCTCTCTTTTATAGATATCTGCACGGGCACTGCTCAGAGGAGCTTTCCTCCATAGTTCCCCCACCTGCTGCCCCCAACAGATCTACCAGGGGAACACAGCGAATGCACCCTTTTACTGTCCAGGTCACCAGATATAGAACATCTTGTTATGCCCGCTCTTTTGTCCCGAGGACTTCCAAGTTGTGGAATTCCTTGCCGGCACATGTTTTTCCTTCTCCTCCGAACCTCCAAACCTTCAAGTCCAGAATTAACAAGCTGCCTCTTTCCTCCTTGTCAACACCCACGGTACGATAGTATTTAGGCTGTAAGCCCTCGTGATGTGTTGTTGACATATATATATATATATATATATATATATATATATATATATATATATATATATATATATATATATATATATATATATATTCCTATTAAGTTAACATATGTTGGCTAGGAACCACTTTTTTCGGGAACACTGAGTTTATTTTCGAAAAATCTTTTACATTTTCAAACAATTAAGTTATTTTGATGAGATATGGTACATTGTTTCTACTATATAGGTTATACTGGTAACCAAAGTTCATGCCTGCTTTCGTTAAAAGAAAACACATATTCGATAGTAAAAATATTTTTATGAAAATTTACTACCATAACGCACTTGCTGCGTTTCGACTTTTTTAAGATTGATTCCAGACATCAGTATTGAAAATCACGATGTATCATTAAATGATAGGCTGATGATTCAGTTTTTGTAAAAAAGTTAACATGAATTATATACTGATAATTCAATGTTTGAAACAAAAAGCAGAGTCACCCCAAAAACCACAAAAATAATAAGACAGTCAGTAGCGTGCTGATGATGAACCGGAACGGTTCGAAACTGCAGTCCACGTGAACCAATAAAAAATCACAAAAAGTACAGCAAACAAATATAGTATATATATATATATATATATATATATATATATATATATATATATATATATATATATATATATATATATATATATATATATATATATTTGTAATTTTTACGCCTCATTATTTCACCCGCACGCCTTTTAGATTTTTTTCAAATAGCAACCTCATCATTTTTCGACGGAAATTCAAAGAGTATATTTTTCTCTGTTTAATGATACCTAAAATTTCGTTCCAAAGGTCACAGACCGCTGCACAGGGTGGAAATTTAATGACAGATCGATCTTATAAGGTATAAAAAGTCTGGACGCAGCAAGTGCGTTATGGTAGTGAATTTTCATAAAAATGCTTTTAATTGCAAATATGTCTTTTTTTTAATAAAAAAGCAGGCATCAAATTTGGTTACCAGTATAACCTATATTATAGTAGAAAGAATGTACCATATTTCATCATAATAACTTTAGTGTTTGAAAAAGTACAAAATTTTTTCGAAAATGAACTTAAAATGTTGTCGAAAAAACTGGTCTGATATGCCTGGCCAACGAACCTCTTCAAACTATTTACCTACCTACCAAGATATAATTATTCACACAAAAAGGCACACGTATTCGGCGAAGCATCCCAAAAAAATTTTTAATGAAAATTTGCAAACAATTTTTTCACGCAAATCCGAAAACATTTTTTCTACAATGACTTATTAAACATTTATTATTAATTATAAAAAATGTATGTGTGTATCACATCGATAACTCAAAAAAATAATAGGCCGATTTTGATAACATTTGGCATGTACCTTCCTTTTGTAAATGGCTTGCATAAGTTCGTTAGTCAGGAAAATCGGGCGAGGTTTTACGGGAAAATTTTGAGTTTTCATTCGGAAAAAAAATTATCTCAAAAATAAAAAAGCTATGATAACCAAATTTGGTAGGTAGGTTTACGATATAAAAAGTAAACTGTATACCAAAATTAAGATTTCTATATTACAAGAAAAAAGTTATAATAAGATATCTTGTGCCAGATGATTTCTATGAAAATTCACTACCATAACGCACTTGCTGCGTGCAGGCTTTTTCTTTTACTTGTGGACTTTTAGCGAATTTTTTTTTTAAAAATTCGCTTATGGGGAGATCTGTGTTTATATATATATATATATATATATATATATATATATATATATATATATATATATATATATATATATATATATATATATATATCCGACCGATAACTCAAAAAATAATGGACCGATCTTGATAAAATTTGCAGAGTACCTTCCTTTTGCAAGTGGCTTGGATAAGTTCGTTAGCCAGGAAAATCGGACCAGGTTTTCCCGGAAAATTTTGTATTTTCTTTATAAAAAAATTCATATCTCCGGAAATAACAAAGTAAGGGCAACCAAATTTGGTACGCGTATTTGTATTATAACGAGTGAACTCTGTACCAAAATTTAGGTCCCTAGCTGTAAAGACAAAGAAGTTATGGGCAGTTAAAATAACAAATTTTGGAGTTTTCCGCAAAACGTCAAACTCGCAATTTTAAACGTCAAAATTGGCAATGTTTAAGCAAAGAATGTGAAACAAATACTGTTTGTGAAAAGAAAATGTTGCAAGAAAAATGTTCTGCAAACCCTTAAGTTTCAGATTCAACCATCATTGCCTTTCATTTTACTAAAATGTTTACAGAATATCCATTTCAAATAGACCCTTTCTCTGATGCTTTAGCTGTCAGTTTAGTTAAGTTTGGTGGCTTTTTGGATATTTATTTGTAGGGTTAGTGAAGTTTATGGTTTAACGGTCTATAATTTTTTTAGCTATTATCGTAGAACAAATTTAATAATGCATTTTTGCATTTTTTATCGAAATATGATGCGCTTATAAGAAAAAAATCTAGACGCAGTAAGTGCGTTTTGGTAGCGAATTTTCGGTAAATTTGCAGTTTAGTTCTCGAACGCTTTTCAAAACACTGTTTTAAGAAACCTGCATAGCCCCCCCCCCTGGATCCATAAACCCCAAAAAAAATTTATTGTTCACACTCCCCAAGGAAGTCACGGGACCAGGGGTGAGTAGGGGTGCATACTTTTTTTAGCTAATTTTTGTAGAACAAATTAGTTAATGCATTTTTGCATTTTTTATCGAAATATGATGCGTTTGTAAGAAAAAAAACTGGACGCAGTAAGTGCGTTTTGGTAGCGAATTTTCGGTAAATTTGCAGTTTAGCTCCCGAACTCCTTTCAAAAAACTGTTTTCAGAAACCTGCCTAGGACCCCCCTGAATCCACAAACCCCAAGAAAAATTTCTTGTTCACACCCCCCAAGGAAGTTACGGGACCAGGAGTGAGTAGGGGTACATAATTTTTTTTTAGCTAAATTTCATAGAACAAATTCGTTAATGCATTTTTGCATTTTTTGTCGAAATATGATGCGTTTGTAATAAAAAAATCTGGACGCAGTAAGTGCGTTTTGGTAGCAAATTTTCGGTAAATTTGCAGTTAAGCTCCCGAACGCTTTTCAAAAAACTGTTTTCAGAAACCTGCCTAGGCCCCCACCCCCCTGGATCCTCAAACCCCAAGGAAAATTTCTTGTTCACACTCCCTAAGGAAGTTACGGGACCAGGAGTAAGTAGGGGTGTATAATTTTTGTTTAACTAATTTTCGTAGAACAAATTCGTTAATGCATTTTTGCATTTTTTATCGAAATATGATGCGTTTGTAAGAAAAAAAACTGGACGCAGTAAGTGCGTTTTGGTAGCGAATTTTCGGTAAATTTGCAGTTTAGCTCCCGAACGTTTTTCAAAAAACTGTTTTCAGAAACCTGCCAACAGTTAAGTTTATTGTCGGAAATTTTTTGTATATTTTCAAACCATAAGTAATTTTGTTAAAATATAGTACATTGTTTCTACCACATAGGCTATACCGGTAATCAGATTGATGCCTGCTCACATTTGCTACTAAAAACATTTTTATGGAAATTCACTTCCATAACAGATTTGCTGCATCTAGACTTTTGAAAAATGTTATATATTTTCAAACAATCAATTTATTTCAATGAAATATGGTACATTGTTTCTATATAGGCAACCAAGTTTAATGCCTGCTTTCATCAAAGAAAGACATTTGTTATTAAAAATATTTTAAAGAAAATTCGCTACCATAACGCACTTGCTGCGTCCAGAGATTTTTTGGTTCTAGTAATAAGCTACACTAACTCTTTGCTGCTGAAAGTACTAAATCGCCGTTATCTCTTAGAATTTGAATATGGATTCATTTTTATGGTATTAGTGAATTTTTATTTTAAAAAAATCACTATTAGAGAGGTATCGATGGAAGACTTTGCAAAAAAATTTTCAAATGAGCGTGAACTAGGACCCCTAGAACCCATATCCGGGGTCAGTTTCAATTTTTATATGTTTATATATATATATATATATATATATATATATATATATATATATATATATATATATATATATATATATATATATATATATATATATTATATATATATATATATATATATATATATCCAACCGATAACTCACAAAATAATTAACCGATTTCGATGAAACTCGGCAAGTTGCTTTCTTTTATTAATGGCTTGGATAGTTCGTTAGCCAGGAAAATCGGACTAGGTTTTCCGGGAAAATTTTGAGGTTTTTTTTTGTCCGAAAATTACAAAGGTATTTTAATGAAATTTGATGGATATGTTGCCTTGGGAAGGACCATACTACGTACCAAAATTCAACTTTCTGGGTTCATAGAAAATTGAGTTATTCAAATTTGAAGCGTTTAATAAAAATTCACCACCATAACGCACTTGCTGCGTCCCGAACTTTTTTTCAATTGCTCAAGATGCAGATTACTTTCCTTTTATTACCGTAACTTATAATTAATTGTGAATTTTTAATTACAAGTTGGAGTTTCCCAATGCGGCACTGATTTGTAAATTACTCATTATTATATTGTCTGGCGCATATCGCATAATGTTGCTTATACATGGTTAAGTTAGTGTGTCGTTATTCAGACTACGACATACCAATCGCCTTATGATAATTGGATGTTATTGAGCAATATTAGAAATAAATGCAATGTGATCGATAAAAACTGATGACTGCTCTTGTTTTAAATCATTTATTACGGTCAGGACTATAATATTATTTACTGCATGCACGCCATTTGACGAGGACTATTGTCGCCACACAAACATATTATACTCAATTTTCACGTAAAACGAAAAATTCACTAATGAGGGCATCTGTGTTTGTATATATATATATATATATATATATATATATATATATATATATATATATATATATATATATATATATATATATATGTATATATATATATATATATATATATATATATATATATATATATATATGTATATATATATATATATATATATATATATATATATATATATATATATATATATATATATATATATATATATATATATATATATAGGGTGTTGAAGTTGAATTTTAAAAAAATAAAATTTCCCAATTTTTTAAAAAGTAGCACATATATTTTGCTGAGACTTCGCATGTGTAGGCTGCTATGTAAGGCGCGTATTCTACCATAACAATTGAATCGGCTAATCCAGCAGTGGCGCGCGTACCCACATGTAATTGGTTATCCCCCAAGAAAAAAACTGGTAAGTCAATAAAAAATTTTTATTTTTCATTTTTTGAATCTTGCTTTTATTCGTGAACAAAATGACTCTCTTGATAATTTTCTGTACGAGGCTTATTTTACGAGTAAACAATAAATCAGGTAAGTGTTTCAGAGCACAGTTCATGATTTTTAACCAGTCGTTGTTTGGTAGAAAATCGCAATGATACACTTTTATCAGGCTTATAGTAATTTATTTATTACAATAAATGTTCAAAAATGCCTCCGTTGGCCTGAATACATGCACGACATCTTTTTAATATGGAAAATTTAATGTCTTGAGGATTCATTGTTGCTTGAATATGACGAAAAGCATTATTTATCAGTTGTTGTAGCTGCTCTGGTGTATTTATTTGTTCACTGTAGACCAGTCGCTTAAAATCGCCCCAAAGATAGAAGTCAAGTGGGTTTAAGTCCGGTGATCTTGCAGGCCAATGTATTGGTCCAGTTCTGCCAATCCATCTTTCATTATAATGTTCATTTAGCCATGTAACAACATTTCAACTATGATGCGCTGGTGCACCGTCATGCTGGTACCACATTATACATCTTGTTGCTAGTGGAATGTCATTTAGAATGTTTTCTACACGGTTTTCTAGGAGCGCTAAGTACGAAGATCCATTTAAACGTTGTGACAGGACTTCCATGAACAGTGAGCCAATAAAAATACCACACCATAAATTAATGGAAAATCTATGTTGAAATGTGCGAGTCCTTGTTGCATGTGGATTTTCCAATGACCAGACATGCTCGTTATGAGAATTATAAATACCATTTCTTGTAAATGTTGATTCGTCAGACCAGAAGATTAGATTAGGGAATAAGATATTTTGATTGTTCATTTCCAACATCCATTCACAAAAGACTCGTCGATGCACATTATCTCCAGGTAGAAGGCAATGAACATTCTGTCGATGATATGGATGTAAGGCTTCTCGATGTAAAGTTCTCCAAACAAAGCTTTGAGAATATTTTAACTGCGTGGCAATCCTCCGAATACTTGTAGAAGGTTGATCCATCACTGCATCCACCACTCTCTCTTCGTTTTCAAGTTGATGTTGTCTTCTACCATTAGCTCTAGCGTCAGGACGTTGTCCAATACCGCACTGCCGAAGTCTTGAAAACGATCGAGAAAAAATCCTTGGTGTAGGTTGACGACGAATGGAAAACCTACGTTGATATTCCCGACAAGCAGCTAGAGCATTTTCATTAGCATATCCGTAGATAACAATTATATCTGCATACCTTTCTGAGGTGTACTCCATTATAAGAAGTAAAAGAGTAGAATATTTTGCAATTTTATAAAGTTTACCACTTACACCTATTAAAAATAATAACTTGTTAACCTAAACGTCAAGTGACACTTAATGACAACTTTGGCAAACCAGACTACTACTTACTAAAATACAACAAAGATAATCGTCGTACAAAAAATTATCAAGACATTAAATTTTCCATATTAAAAAGATGTGCGTGTATTCAGGCCAATGGAGGCATTTTTGAACATTTATTGTAATAAATAAATTACTATAAGCCTGATAAAAGTGTATCATTGCGATTTTCTACCAAACAACGACTGGTTAAAAATCATGAACTGTGCTCTAAAACACTTACCTGATTCATTGCTTACTCGTAAAATAAGCGTCGTACAGAAAATTATAAAGAGAGTCATTTTGTTCACGAATGAAAGTAAGATTCAAAAAATGAAAAAAAAAATATCATTGGCTTACCCGTTTTTTTCTTGAGGGATAACCAATGACATGTGGGTACGCGCGCCACTGCTGGATTAGCCGATTCAATTGCTATGGTAGAATACGCGCCTTACATAGCAGCCTACACATGCGAAGTTTTAGCAAAATATATGTGCTACTTTTTAAAAAATTGGGAAATTTTATTTTTTTGAAATTCAACTTCAACACCTTGTATCTTTTTAATGAAGCATTATAGGAAAAATTTTTATAGGACATACCCTCTCTAAAATTGTTCAAAGAACATGGGGTTTCATTTTTGGTCACCACTTATGAATCACCCTGTATATATCGTACCGATAACTAAAAAAATAATGGGCCGATTTGAATCAAATTTGGCGAGTACCTTCCCTTTGTAAGTATCATGGATAAGTTCATTAGCCAGGAAAATCGGACTAGGTTTTCTGGGAAAACAAAACGTCAAAAGATAAGATTTGTATCTCCGTAAATAACAAAGCTATGACAACCAAATTTGCCACACACGTTTCTACTACAAAACTTACCCTACATTCCAAAATTCAGAGCTTTAAATTTAAAGGAAAATAAGTTATAGCCATTTAGAGAAAAAAATTGGGTGCCACTGGTGTTCCAACGAAACCGCAGAACAAAATATTTTGTGTGGTTAACAAAACCAATTGAAGATTACCAACAAAGTTTAAGTTTTCTTGACGTAAAAGGGTCAAGAAGTAGCAGAAAAAAATATTATGAAAATTTTATAATGTTTCTTCTTAAAACGTCAAAGTCTCGATTTGAAACGTCAAAATTTGCAATTTTCAGACAAATAATGTGAAACAAATACGGATTATGTGGAATAAATGTCGTAATAAGTGTGTTTTACAAAGCCTTATGTTTCAGCTTTAACCATCATTTTCTTCATTTTGCTCAAATGTTTGCGGAAAAGCAATTTCAAATAGACCCTCTTTCTGATGCTTTTGCAGTAGTTTCAGCTACACAGTTTATGGTTTAATAGTCTATATTTTTAGCAAATTTTCGTAGGAAAAAATAATTATTGGGAAGACCAGGACTTGTGAATTTTGAAAAGATTTCTTCAAATGAGCGCGGACTATAACCCCTAAAACCCACATACGGCGTCAGTTTTTGTCTGTTTACACTAATACAGGCTGGCGCATTTCTACGGTAAAGCTCAATATATCCGTTATTATACAAGATATGAGAAAAAATTATATACGATAATTATAGGGTATCTCGAGCTGCATCTTATAAACCTATTTTGACAATCACACGGTGGCCCATAAGTTGTTGGTGATACACACTTTCTTTTTTAATAGAACACCCTAGTGTTATTGCATTTTTCCATTTTTGTAAGGAAAAAATGATATCATCGTTTTTCAGTAATTTTAATTGTTTTGCAACTTTTCACGTTTGTGGCACACATCACAAACACATATGACAACTGTGATAGATGTTTTTACCAATAGATAGAGGAGCCCCATGAAAATGACGCATTAAGAAAGCTTTGTGTTTGTATTACTCGTCAAAAAGATCGGGCTGCCATATACAGGGGCTCTCATATTATATAGTGGCTGAATTTGAAAAGTTTTCGCACATTTTTTTTTAGTGTTTCCGTAGAAATCATTTTTTGTAAGATTTTTGTGAAATTGTTAATTAATAATAAATGTTTAGTAGGTTATTGCAAAAAAAAAGTTTTTTGTGGAAAATATAATTTAGTGTAACATTACTAAAGGCAATTTCTGTAAAAAAAATTAAGAATTTTATACAAGAAATTGCAAATTTTCATAAATTTATATTATATTTATATTCTTGGTCATAAAGTTGTTTGTGAATAATTATATCTTGGAAGATGTGTAAATAGTTTGAAGGTTCGTTGGCCGGGATACTCGAACCAGTTTTTTTTTTAACTTTTAAAGGTTATTTTTGGAAAATGTTGTACTTTTTGAAACAACAAAGCTATTTTAATGAAATATGGTACATTGTTACTACTATATAGGTTATACTGCTAACAAAATGTCCTTTTTTTTAAAAACAAGACATATTTGCCATTAAAACATTTTAAGGATAATTCGCTACCCTAACGCACTTGCTGCGTCCAGACTTTTTACCAAACAAATGCGTTTTCCGGGCAGGTGGAACATTTCTAGAGGTGTTCGTATTATAAAACCGGGTGACAAATACAAATTCACAAATTAGAGTCAAGTGTCTATTTTAAATGATTTCTGTAAAATATTTGAATCTTGCTTGGATAAGATCATGTGTCACGTAGAAGGTAAAATATCGAATAGTCAGCGTGGATTTGTATCTGGACGATCCGTAAGTGAGCAATCTACTTGTTATGACTCAGTTTATTTCTGACCGACGGGATGAGTGCTCCCAGGTTGATGTCTATACGGATATTTTTTTTCATTTGACCATGTTGATCACAGACGGCTCCTGCATAAACTGAGTGGTATCAATATTTCAGTCAAATTTATTACCTTGATAAAGTCTTACCGGTCAAACAGGCGGCAGTATATTAAACACAATTGTATTAGGACTGAGCCGTTTAGTGCTTCCTCTGGGGTACCACAAGAATCCATTTTGAGCCGCTTGTTTTCAGTGAATTTCCTTTGAAAAATTTCACCAATGGGGAGATCTTGACTTTTGAATTTTAAAAAATTCTTCAGATGAGCACGTACAAGGACCCCTAGAACCCATATCCGGGGTCAGTGTCAATTATATGTTTATGAAAATTCACTACCGTAACGCACTTGCTGCGTCGAGGCTTTTTTTTAACATTGTTGTGGACGACATCACCTGTAACCTCTCTAGTAATCGTCTTTAGTATGCCTGTTATTCGCAGAAGAACTTAAAGATTTTGGCTGATTGGTTCGAGCGGAACTGGCTGGGCTTTAATGCGTCCAAATGCTCTGTCTTGTCATATAGCCGTATAAAGGATCGTGATATATCCCTATTTTATCGGCGTAGAAGTATTAACAAGATCAGATATTGTCAAAGACTGGAGTGACATCTTTGACCCCCTAGTTATCTTTCAACTATCATATAGCAAAAACTGTTTTAAAAATGTTATGAGACGCTTGGGTACATCACTTGTAACGGCGGAACTTTTCATATATAGTTTTGCTAAGATTATTTTTGTTCGTATGCGTTTTGAATATGCTTCCGTTGTTTGGTCACCTTTGTAGGAGAGTCATAAGCAAGAACTGGAAAAAATTCAATGAAGACTTTTTAAATACCTGTCATTTAAACTGCAAAATATAATACTTTTAAATCCCCAACTCTATAATTTAAGCTGCTGCCAAAAGATTGCAGAAACAATCCACTTCAAATAAATTTTCTGCAAATATTTTAGTCAAGTGAAAAACAATAGCTGCTGAAACAGAAAGTTAGGACCGCGTTAAACATACTTCTTGCAGGAGTTGTTGTTATGCCGCATTCGTTTCAAAATCACCAATTTTCGAAAACATCACTCTGACCTTTTAAAATAAAAAACAAAGTATTTTTTGGGTACTTGCTGGCCTTTTGCACCAAAAAAACTTGATCTTTGTCTGTAATATTTAATAGATTTTGTTAACCGCATATACTATTTTGGTCTTGAGCTCTTTTTGGACTCCACCCTATGCGACCAATTTTTTTCTGATGCCCATAATTTTTTCTTTTCACCTATATACCTAGATTTTGGTATGTGCCATATATTTTATGGCAGCAATTTGCGTACCAAATTTTGTTATTATATCTTTCTTGTTTTCGAATATACAAAGGTTTTCCGAAAGAAGACCCAAATTTTTTCTCGAACACCAGCTTAGATTTTTCTGCCCAACAAACTATCCAAGCCATTTACTGAAGGAAATATGTTTATAAACACAAATATCATTAAAATCGGGCCACTATTTTTTGAGCTATCGCATTTCATATATATATATATATATATATATATATATATATATATATATATATATATATATATATATATATATATATATATATATATATATATATATATATATATATATATATATATATATATATATATATATATATGACAGAGATCTGTCTTTCAAGACCGTCCTCCCGGAAAGGGAGGACTGGGACCGGAACCAATCGACCCTGTTGAGAGCGGACCTCTGCTGGTACTCTGACGGCTCCAAAACCAATATGGGAGTAGGAGCCGGCGCATATGGGGGCAGCACCGATGCTAGACTATCAGCTAGCCTCGGCAAGTACGCAACCATACACCAGGCAGAAGTTTATGCCATCGAGATGTGTGCAAAGGAAAGCTTAAAAGACCTATGCACAAACAAATCGATAAAGATATTTGCAGATAGCCAAGCTGCAATAAAGGCTCTTGGTTCCTACCGTTGCAATTCAAAGACGGTATGGAGTTGTAAATCTGCCCTTAACGAATTGGGCAGCTGTAATGAGGTGTCGCTGGTCTGGATACCGGGTCACTCGGACCATGATGGCAACGTTGCGGCAGACGCGCTTGCCAGGAGTGGTGCCCAGTGTGACTTTGTCGGACCAGAACCGGTGCTGGGAATAACATCTTGCACAGCAAAACGCACCTTAAAGACCTGGACAGATAGAAGGACAATTCAATATTGGCAAAATCTTCCAGGATTAGCTCACTCTAAGGCCTTCATAAATGGCCTGTCTGAGTCAAGGGCTAAGAAACTTCTAGAGTTGAACAGACAACAACTGAGTACTCTAGTCGGCCTGTATACAGGACACTGTCGCTTGCGGCATCACATGCACCGTATTGGGATCGGTCAGGAGACCGAGTGCCGGCTGTGTATGGAGGATGACGAAACAGCAGAGCACGTGCTGTGTTCCTGTCCGGCAGCGGATAGGACTAGACACCTGCTCTTTGGCAAGGTAAAGCTTGCTCCAGAGGATCTGGATCAACTTTCGCCCGCAAAGGTTATCGACCTCTGTAGGAGGCTGGATTTGTTGGGCGAAATATAGACATTAGGCGTGAGCCACAATAGACCTTATGGTCGCGGTGGAGGGACCGATATGGACCACTCACAAACTAACCTAACCTAACCTAACCTATATATATATATATATATATATATATATATATATATATATATATATATATATATATATATATATATATATATATATATATGGTGATTCAAGTAGCTCGTTCATTAGAAAATTTTTTGATTTCCCGAAATCGTATTATTATCAAATTTGGTATCCGGCCACAATCGACTGCTGCAAGTCTAAATAAAATATTTACAAAATCGCGGCACTTCCGGAAAACGGCTCCGTCTTTGTTTTGTTTTTTAATGAAAAATCCTATTTTGATTAGATACTTAAATTCTACCTTAAATTCTCAGTTCAGAACGTCTAAGTTGTCAACCTATATCTGTTATAGTTTTGACATATGTCATATTGTTCGCAAAATCTCGGGGTCGCAGGGATATATTAAGCAATTCATTAATCCTGAACCATAGATAAATGTTAAAAAAAATTCAATTCCTAAAGGCCTGTCCAACATTTTGCATCATTACTGACACATTTGTTATATTTCATGCGCCTACTGTGATGTTTCAAAGTTGACCATAAAAAAATGTCAAAAGTCATTTTTTCAAATGGCACCAACCATTTCTGACGCCAGAAATCAAGTAAAATTAAATTTAAGGATCATTTTTATTAATATTATGCATGCTGGTCTTTAGTTACTGACATTTTTTAAAGAATTTTCCCCCAACGGTAGTAGGCTTTGGAATTAATCGTTTAAACTGAATTTTTATTCAAAAAACGTATTACAATAACAAATAGTAACAACAAAATAACAACAAATTCACAGATTAACAAAATAATTATTACAATACAAGTGCTCAATGTGTGCACTGTTTTCATTGAGACAGTGTAGTTACAAAGCACCTCAATATATGTAGGTTCGGTGTTGCCACATCTCCAAAACTTCCACAACATCAGGAAATTCTTGCACAATCTGGCAACACTGCCTCCCCTGGGGGGGCTGGGGTGATCCCCCACAGGCGATGTTTCAACCCTCTAGGACCGAAAAGAACGAAGTTACCAACTTGTACCCCGTCGGAACGGATAACTGAGGTCTGCGCATTCCGAACAGCCTGTACATACACCCTGTATACGCAGAGAACCCTTACACCCTGTATAAGCAGAGAGATCTTATAGTACGAGAAATACCTCTTGTGTAACGTATGAGTGATGACCACATTTGGATCATTCTGTATATACATCCCCGTGTATACACACGGGGCCGATCTGTATTCACAGAACCTTCTAGCAAAAGAAGGTCTTGGAACATTCTGGAATGGAACACTCCCGAAACGAGGTGGAAGGTACGACGGGTATATAAAGACGAAAGCAAGCCAGCTCAGGCAGTTCAGTTCAGTTAGATAATGTTAAAGTGACTAGAAGAAGCAGTAACCAGTGCAAAGTTTTAGAGAGTAGCGACTGTAGTTCCAGTGTAGGGACTTGTGCGCAGATTAGTGATTGTAAGGCCAGATAAACTAAGTGTTTTGTGAGAGAGACATTCTATAACTTTTATTGTATCCATATTTAGAGAGTAAATAAAGTTGTTTGTTAAAATTTAAAGTCTCACTTATCCAGAACCCGGCGAAAACGCAACAGTATGTACAATACGCTCCTGAACAGACTGAGTTACTTTTCGAATTTCGAACGGTTCCAAATGATCAAAAGCTCCAAGTATCCCTCTTCTCAAGTCTTCGAAATTAAAATCGGATTTGTGTACACTAATTCTTTGACACGACCCCCATAAATAACAATCTAAAGGGGTAAGTTCCAAAGATTCGGACCCCTATTTCTCCACCAACGATCTTTAAAGAATACCGCTAATTTGGCACCTGCGGCTCTAGTTGAATGTGCCTGAGCGCCGCCCATTTGACACCAACGACAGACAGGAAACATTCCACCGCCATTACAATAGGAGCATTTTCGTCAGCTAAAAAATGCCGATTTTCTCGATTAATTATTCCTCGTTAATAAAATTTTACGTCGTCTGTCCACATAACTTTTTCTAAAAAATTACGATCTTAAGGATTTCTTACCAAAAATTCTTCGCTAAACTTGATCCTACGTACGTAGTCTCCGGGATGTAGTTTCTGTAGCCTTATAGATTTATAGGGATGTAACTTATGACGACAAAGAGTTCTTTGAAGCGAGGAATATGACATTTCTAAATCAGCAGATGCTGTTGTGATCGAGGCACGTAGATGTGCTTGAAAATATCCCAAGGCGTTAATTTCAACCTCTTAATTTCTTGTTGTAGGTTTAGTTCTCACAGCAGGCTTAGCTACCTTCCCATTAACTAAGTGAAGATCGGAACCTGTGATGAGCACTGATAAGTACACTTGGAGAACCCAAATCACCACAACACATTTTAAAAGACCTGACGATCGTTTCACTAACCAAGTTAGCGTCATCAGAGGATGAACAATTCTGAGCGAGAAGTTTACGTGCGTGCTTGCGTGCGCGTGTGTGTCTGAGAGAGAGCTAGTTATTGGTGAATTTTTTCTGCGAAAATGCGCTAATGAACATATTGCTGCGACAAAAATTGTTTGTCAGCTCTATAGGTACACGTAACTGCTTATATTTATGTCCTAGCTGCGTAAATGAAATTAAAATCATACTACGACGACAAAATTTTGCTGTTTAAGTATATTAGTATAGTAATTGACACCCACACTTTATTAGAGCGAGCATATTTTTTTAGCGCGTAATTTTCTTTAATATAATGACTAGGCTATCTGTAAACGCATGTGTCTTATACTTTATGGTAATTGGATAGTAAATATTTTGTTTACTAGTTTCACCTGGGCTCGCTAAAAATAAGATTATAAAACTACAAGAAGTGTTTTCTAGTTTAAAACAAAATTATCAGTTTTATAGCGAGCAAAATAATATCGTTTAAGGTTTTGTTTTTCAAAGTAAATCTAAATAACAGTGCTTAATGGTAAATGATGCTTGTTTTCGTAAGCAGCAACTACTTCTGGGTGTATGGATGTATGAACGTATGCATGTTTTTTGTTTCTTTAACGTCTGCATATTTCCGCGATTATAGCCATCGCCGATGCCAGGGAGCAGTTTCACCGCAGCAGCCTGAAAATTTTGCCGACGTACTCCCTTTCGATAAGAACTTAGTGATCTTCAACATGCCCAACATCGTATGGTACACGGAACTTTATACTCCCTATGAAGGGCGAAACGTGCAGCCATCAACTTGCTAAACTACTTCTAGTTGAAGACCAACCAAATTTTCGATGTTTACCTAAATTGCTCCTGTAAAATAAACCCCTGGTCATTTTGTCGCGGATTGAGCTAATATTTCGTGTTTGGTATTCTTAGAACAAAATATCCATTATAAAGTTATTGATCTATTTTTTATTGCCCTGCTAACGTAATTGCAAATTGTGAACACTATACAAAAAGTATGTAGAGAAACTAGTAAAGGTCGTCTACTAATACTTCCTAAGCTAAAATAGCATTAGGTTGTCTTAGCCTAAAATTATACTTACGAAACGCATGTGTTAATAAGATTATAAATTTGTAAGAACAAACAACTTAAATGATAAACTACCAAATTATTATAATGAAATGGAAGGTCACTAAGGGTTATTGAATTTTATTGCAATTTAAATGCGCGCGCGCGCGCGTGTGTGTGTGTGTGACACTAATAAGTCAAAAAATAATCGTCAGATTTTGATTAAATGTTTGAGAACCCTCCTTTCGCAAGTGGCTTGGATAAGTTTGTTAGCCAGGAAAATCGGTCCAGGTTTTCCCGGAAAATTTTGCGGTTTCTTGCGGAAAAAAATTATATCCGAAAATAATAAAGCTATAGCAACAAAATTTGGTACACTGAGTTCCATACTATGTACCAAAATTAAGATCTGTACGTTAAAAGAGAAAAAAATTATAAATAAGCCTCTTTTTTTATTTTTTTAAAAATTTCACACACTACGAGGGCTTACAGCCTAAATACTATCGTACCGTGGGTGTCGACAAGGAGGAAAGAGGAAACTTGATAATTTTGGACTTGAAGGTTTGGAGGTTCGGGGGAGAAGGAAAAACATGTGCCGGCAAGGAGTTCCACAACTTGGAAGTCCTCTGGACAAAAGAGCGGGCATAACAAGATGTTCTATGTCTGGTGACCTGGACAGTAAAAGGGTGCATTCGCTCTGTTCCCCTGGTAGATCTGTTGGGGGCAGCAGGTGGAGGAACTACGGAAGAAAGCTCCTCTGAGCAGTGCCCGTGCAGATATCTATATAAGACAGAGAGGTCACCAAGGGCACGTCGGTGGGCAAGGGATGGCAGCCTTTGGGTGAGGGTAGGGTCACCGATAAGACGTGTAGCTCTCTTCTGATTGGAGTCCAGGATAGCGAGTGTAGAAGCGGCAGCAGCACCCCAGATGTGGGAGCAGTATTCAAGGTTTGGTCTTATTTGTGAAGTATATAAAGTATAGAGATTAGCTGGTGAAAAGTATTTGCGAGCCCGGAAGAGGAAACCTAATGATGATTCAAAAAAGCTACAACGTCAAAATTGATAATTATGGTAGTCGTACGAATGTGAGTGAAAAATACGACGCGAAATTACTAACAAGCTCCTAGATCTGTGTCTAGCTCGTTATTTTTCTTCATTTTGTTAAAGTATGAGCAAAAAATCCGTTGTTAAAAAATTGTTTGGTATAAATAATTAAGTCGTTAGAAAATTAACATACTAGCATATATACCTGCTAATACATACATATATCATGTCTACGCTGGTCGAGTGGTCTAAGGGGTCTGCATTAGGTTATCCAGCACTATAATAAGACGAGTTCTAATCCTAGTTAGCGACTTCACTTTTTATTAATTTTATTTTAGTCTTTCATTTCATTTTACCATCATCTAATCAGATTATTCTTATTGCGATGAATCTTTTATCGAATTTTTGTATAAACAAAATTTAATAAAGAGTAGACTTCATTCAATTTACATGGCATATCTGGTTTTTTGTTCTTGCCCTAATTTAGTGAAACCGTTCCATATTTAATACAGTCTAAGAGTTTTCCCGTGGCTTCACTAGTGCTTGTTTTTAGTGAATCTTCTTTAAAAATTTCACTAATGAGGAGATCGCGACTTTAGAATTTTGAAAAAATATCTTCAAATGAGCGCGAACTAGGTCCCCTAGAACACATATTCGGGGTCAGTTTTATATATATATATATATATATATATATATATATATATATATATATATATATATATATATATATATATATCACACTGATAACTCGCAGATTTATATCATTAAAAGTAAACTACGTACCAAAATTTAGATCTGTAAGGTACAAGACAAAAAAGTTATAGGCATTAAAAAAACTGGGGTTTTCCCAAGAAGGTCAAAGTCGCGATATGAAACGTCAAAATTGGCAACATTTAGGCAAAGAACCTAAAACTAATACATGGTATGCAGCGAAAATGTCACGAGAAGAATGTTTTTACAAACCCTGAAGTCTCAGGTTCAATCGTCGTTGTCCTTCACTTTACAAAAATATTTCCAGAAAATTCATTGTAAGTAGACCCTCTGATGCTTTGGCAGTAGTCTTGGCTATAGAGATTATCGTTCAATGGCATATAATTTTTAGCGTATTTTCGTAAAAATTAATAAAGTTTAATTTATCCGTTATTATATAAGATACGAAAAAAATTGAATACGTTAATTATAGGGTGTCTTGAGCTTCATCTCAAAAAATATTTTCTTCAATCACATGCTGGCCCATAAGTCGTTGGCGATACAAATTTTCTTTTTTAATCGAATACGCCTTATATTATTGCATTTTTGCATTTCCATCGAAATTATGCATGTTTGCAAGAACATAAATTCTGGACGTAGCAAGTGCGTTATGGTAGCGAATTTTCATTAAATGCTTCAAATTTGTATAGCTCAATTTTCTATTAACCTATAAGGTTCGTTGGCCTGGAAACCAGTTTTTTCGGGAACATTTTAAGTTTATTTTCAGAAAATGTTTGTACATTTTCGAACGATAAAGTTATTTTGATGTAGTATGGTGCATTATGTTTCGCCTATACAGGTAATACTGGTAAGCAAATTTGTTGCCTCCTTTCTATAAAAAAAACCATATTTGCTATTACAAATATTTTTATGAAAATTCACTACCATAACGCACTTGCTGCGTCCAGACTTTTAGTTGTATGTTATTTTGCTAATGTCATCTGAGTAGTAAAGTTTTTAATACTATGGTAGAGAATTTGAGTGATTGTGGTTTAAAATAAAGCAAATGCTAGTGGGTATTTTATTTTAAAATACGAGTGAAACATACCTTATTTTGTCGTACTAGTGATAGTTCAGTATTGCCAACCGGAAAAAGTGCGATTAGCGTATTATGTAACAAGAAGCTATTTAGATACTTATTCGCGTATCATAGTCACGTGATAAGATGGAAAATAAAAAC
This sequence comes from Tillus elongatus, assembly GCA_964006375.1. NCBI lineage: Eukaryota > Metazoa > Arthropoda > Insecta > Coleoptera > Cleridae > Tillus > Tillus elongatus. The sequence continues at coordinate 45,783,606 of OZ023263.1, read as the reverse complement.
ACTTGTTAAAGTTTAAGGAAAAATACCAATTCACGTAAATTTTTTTTATCTCAAACGGTACATCAATTAAAGATTTTTTATCTTTGTTTTCAAAATTACATTGATTTTAAATTAAGTTAATTTGTCGGTAATAGGTCTACATTGATATTTTAGTAATATGAAGATACAACATAGAACTAGTTTTATGACACGAAATAATTAATTTTCTTTTAAAAAATGTTTGGATCTCTCAAAATAACGAAATTATTTGGATGAAATTTTGTACAAATATTGATCTTGCGAAGGCTACAACTTTTACCATAATTTAAGATTCTAGGCTGAAACTAAATTGAGTTACTTTATTTCCAACTTTTTTAGCAAACTCTCAAGAAAATTCGCTAATAGAAAGGTATATACAGTGTGAATAAGTCAAATGGAGTAAACTCAGTATCTCTGTCCATATTTATAAAGATCCCGAAACACGTCAAGTTTAGATTAAAAAAGTTCGGGACGCAGCAAGTGCGTTATGGTAGTGAATTTTTACTAAATTCTTCAAACTTTGATAACTCATTTTTCAATAAACTTAGAAAGTTGAATTTTGGTATGTAGTAAGGTCTTTCTCAAGGCAACATATCCACCAAATCTCATTAAAATAACTTTGTAATTTTCGGAGAAAAAAATTTTTTTCGAAAGAAAACTCAACATTATCCCGGAAAACCTTGTCCGATTTTCCTGGCTAACGAACTCATCCAAGCCATTATTAAAAGAAAGGCATTTGTCGAGTTTCATCTAAATCGGTTAATTATTTTTTGAGTTATCGATTGGATATATATATATATATATATATATATATATATATATATATATATATATATATATATATATATATATATATATATATATATATACTTTTTTTTTAGAACTTTGTCGGTAAAATTTAGATTTATGTGGCCAATGAACGTAAAGTTCCAAACCAATCTAACACAAACACACAAATTCAACCCTCTTCGAGTGATAGTTGCAACCCCACCTTATAGATTAATAGCAAATTGAGCTATTCAAATTTGAAGCATTTAATGATTTAATGAAAATTCGCTACCATAACGCACTTGCTGCGTCCAGATTTTCTTTTTTTACACACATGCATTATATTTCGATGGAAAATGCAAAAATGCAAAAACATAAGGCGTGCTCGATTAAAAAACATGTATCACCAGCGACTTATGGGCCATTCTGTGATTGTAGAAATATTTTTAAAAGTGTAGCTCAAGACACCCTATAATTAATGTATACTTTTTTTTCGTATCTTGTATAATAACGGATATATTAAGCATTATTGATTTTTTACGAAAATTCGACAAAAAATATATACCATTAAACGATAAACTCTATAGATAAGACTACTGCCAAAGCATCAGAGAAAGGGTCTATTTGAAATGAAATTTCAAAACGTTGTTATTTCCGGAGATATAATATTTTTTCGAAGGGAAACACAATTTCGGGGAAAACCTGGGGCCTAATTAGCGTTCATTTGAAGAAATTTTTTCAAATTTCAATAGTCGGGATCTCCTCATTAGTGAATTTGTTAAAGAAAATTCCCTAATAAAATCATTGTTTCCTTGAGTGGCCACAGAAATTGGCCTTCTGCAAAGGAGCTCATATTTGGCATCGTCCTCTTTTAGATTTGCTACCCAGTTTTTAATAGTAACATGCAAGGACATTCATCACCTAAGGCTTCTATCATATCACCAAACATTTGCTTGCCTGGCAACCCTTTAAAAAATTCTGGCCGAAACTCTTTTTTTTTTAATCAAAAATAGCTTTTTCTCAGAGATGTGGTTTTCCAAAATTCTCACTCGTAGTTTTTTATAAAACATCAAATAAATTAAATTTCGCTAGCTAGAAAGTTTCCACGCTATTTAACTGGTTATGCGGGAACATTGATATCTATATTCAACAATAATTTGATAACATAATTAAGTCTTTATGCCATTTTTACTCAATCACTGATGCCTCCAAACTGCATTTATAGCAGATTTACCATGTGTATAACAGGGTAGTACTAGTTTCAGCTGTACCGCTTAAATATGAGCTGCGTATGAAATACTCGCGATGAAATACGCTGACGTTGACCAAGATATATGGCAATGTGTCTGTAGACAAAAAGGGTGAAGTATTCCACCCACGAGACGTGAAATATTGCAGGTGGAGGTACAATGTCTCGTGCAGGATTTGGTACTTTAAATGCACCTGGTATGCGGATATCCTGACTATCTGCATGACAGGAAGTCTGAAAATAATTGGAGCATAATATATGGGGGCTCTTCACAAATGCACACGTGCCCCCACTCCTGTCTGTGCTGTCTTTTATCAGTTTATAAACCACCCCATTGTTACAGCAAAGAATGCAATATGCCGGTGGTCTGTTTCAGTCCTTTGCAGCTTCTGTTGTATCTCACCTTAATATTTTAGGGTTGCTATTTTAGGACACTTATTAAAACGTATGCATTACATGCATAACTAAAATGACAATTCGAGAAGCGATAACGTTACATTAGCATATTAGTGAATTTTCTGAAAAAAAATTCACTAATGAGGAGATCCCGACTTTTGAATATATGTATCACACCGATAACTCAAAAAATAATGGGCCGATTTTGATTAAATTTGGTGAATAAATTCCTTTTGCAAATGGCTTAGATAGGTTCGTTAGCCAGGAAAATCTGCCCAGGTTTTCCCGGAAAATTTTGTGTTTTCTTTCGAAAAAAATTTATATCTCCGAAATGAACAAAGTAAGGGCAACCAAATTTGGTACGCGGGTTTACATTATAGGTAAGTTACCTACCAAAATTTAGCTATGTAGGTCAAAAGACAAAAAAGTTATAGGCATTTAAAGAAAAATAAATTGGGGTTTTCCTCAAAACGTCAAAGTTGTGATTTGCAAATAACTTGAATCTAATACGGGCTATGGAAATCAAATGTCTCAAGAAGAATGTTTCATAAACCCTGAAGTCTTAGTTTCAACCGTCATTGTCCTTCATTTTACTAAAATGTTTCCAGAAAATTCATTTCAAATAGATCCTTTCTCTGATGCTTGGCAGTAGTCTTAGCTATAGAGTTTATCGTTTAATGGTATATAATTTTTGTCAAATTTTCGTAAAAAAACAATAAAGCTCAATATATCCGTTATTATACAAGATATGAAAAAAATCTTTATACATTAATTATAGGGTGTCTTGAGCTACATCTTAAAAAAATACTTCTACAATAAGTCGTTGGTGATACAATTTTTTTTTTTTAATCAAACACGCCTTATGTTATTGCATTTTTGCATTTTCCATCGAAATATAATGCATGTTTGTAAGAAAAGAAATGCTGGATGCAGCAAGTGCGTTATGGTAGCGAATTTTGATCAAATGCTTCATATTTGAATAGCCCAATTTGCTATTAACCTATAAGGTTGACCAAGAAACGAGTTTTTCCGGAAACACTTTACGTTTACTTTTGGAAATTTTTGTACATTTTCACACAATAAAGTTATTTTTATGAAACATGGCACATTGTTTTTACTATATAGGTTATACTGGTAACCAAAATTGATGCCTGCTTTCTTAAATAAAAAGAAAACAGACATATTTGCAATAAAAACATTTTAATGAAAATTCACTACCATAACGCACTTGCTGCGTCCAGAGTTTTTTTATTGATACGGAGATAACAGTAGTATTAGCATCATCACAGTCTACAGGCGATGTCGCACTGTCGTCGCTACCATGGTTTTCTGTCTTCAGCAAGTCTCATCAATTGATTATAGCTTTCACAATTCCTTAATGGGGTCAGGTTTTCCAGAAATTTTCCTCTTGGTCTAGCTTTGTCCTTCATTCCAGCTATGTGTCGTTCCAAATATGCTGTCAGAAAGTTATTATATTTCAGGTCATGTCTAATAAATTTTGCCTTCATCCTCTCACTTTCTTTCGGCAAGCATCTTTCTTCTCTCGCCTCTTCTAGCACACCTTTAGCAAGCATCTTTCTTCCCTCACCTCATCTAGTACACATTTAGCAAGCATCTTTCTTTCTTCACCTCTTCTAGCACACCTTTATCGGTGTACCATGTTGTTGTCACTTTTCCTTTAGACTTCATAGATACTTTATTTGCAATCAATTATGCATCATGTCCATATCGGGACGTTATGAGACTTGTAATAGTTTTTGTCGACATCTGTTCCGATAACTTAAAAAATAAACGGGCGATTTCGATCAAATTTGGTGAGTACCTTCCTTTTGCAAATGACTTGGAATAAGTTCGTTGGCCAGGAAAATCTGCCCAGTTTTCCCCTGAAAATTGTGTGTTTTTCGGAAAACTTTTACATCTCCGGAAATAACAAAGTTAGAGCAACCAAATTTTGTACGCAGATTAACACGATCAAAAGTCAACTATACCAAAATTTAGATCTGTAAGTTAAAAGAGGAAAAAGTTTTGTTTCCCTCGAATTTAGATGGCTATGGCTAATTGCCATTCGCACATTCTTCCCCGCTCCTAATGTTGGTTACATCAGTCGTATTCCTATTTAAAGTGGGTTAACTTGGCCAGATCATTAGGTCTTACATACATCTTATTATATGCATATACATGCATACACACACACATATTCTTACTATTCTAAATTGGGATAAACAGGGACACACGCTTCATGTCTTAGGGGTCCGACTAGGCAACTTTAAAAAGACACACAAAGAGACCCATGAAAGAATGAGGAAACAATTGGGCAGACAGTAGGACCTTATACTTAATCACAATACTATTATTATGTTATAAAACATCCACACATCTAAAGATGACCTAAATATTAGTTCAGCTACTTTCCATTCATCCAATCGTTTCTTTTACATTACAGCAGTATTCTTACAAACATACAGTCCCACATCCACACCTATAAAAGTAGAATAATTTACTTCGCTCCTTACTATTGTTAACATGTAGTTTTATATTTTAGTTTTCAAATTGTTTATATGTTTAGCAAGCAGTATATATACTTCTGTATTTTTAGTATAAAGTAATTGTGTCAAGTTAAAGGGACACGTGACAGTCTTTAGATCATTAATTATGTTAATGAATGAATCAATAGTGCTTCTTATCTGTTGACAATTTAAAATCATATGTTCAGTATCCCCAAACTCGCCACAATCACAGTTTGGATCGTCCTTCAGATTTATTTTGTTTAGATGGGAAGGGACCAACGAGTGTCCAAACCTCAATCTGCAAATCTTAACTGTAGTAGACCTACTTACGTTTACATAAGAAAACCACGGAACTGCGGGTGGAAGAGGTTCTAAGCTCGTATAATATCTGCCTTTATTGCTGTGGATATATTCGTTATGCCACTTGAGCATTATATTTTGTAAGAATGTAGAGAAAATATCAGTAATTGGACATAGATATTCCTTCTCATCGCCAGAGTGTATAGCCTCCTTGGCCAACATGTCAGCTCTTTCATTTGGAACTATGCCTGCGTGTGCTTTTACTCATACTGAATCCACACATCTCCCTTCATTTTATAGGCTTGTAATTGTGTTCATTATGTTTGCGATTATATAATTACAGGTTGAACGGGGAGAGATATTTTTTATTTTATCCAGGCTACTTTTGCTGCCTGTAAAGATTGTTGCACGTTGGATTGGTTGTTGACTAATGAACTGTAAGTATTACAAGATGGCAATTAGTTCAGCTGTGAATGTTGAGATGTTCTTACCAAGCTTGAGCTTCTTTTCAATTCCAAGATCAGGCACCCAGTAAGCGCATCCAACTTCTAAATTTTTCCTGGACGCGTCAGTAAAAATGTGAAGTGATTGTGTCATTTACGTCGGATAGAAACATTTGGTTTCGAGCAACGTTTGGAAGCGTAGAGTAATCCTGCAAGTAGTGTATGTCAAAACCTTGGAACTCTTGAAAATTAATATTAAAAATTGGATTGATATTGTCGTGCCAGATATCATTACTAGTGTTAAGTATATTTGAGTAAACATCCACTAGTAGTATAGTTTTCTTCTTCTCCCAAAAGATAAAAGTGAGGTCTTATATAAACCACCGGTGTAACTTATTTATCAGCTGACTGTTTTTGCTAAACAATTTTAATGCGAATTTTAGGGCTAGTTTTTCTCTCCTATAATGCATCGGCATGTCTCCGCTTTCTGCTAATGTGTTATTTATCGGGGTGCTTTGTAAAGCATCCAGACATAGCCTTAGACATTTATTTTGTATTGCCTCTATTTTACTAAGGTGATTTTTAGCTGCATCTGCGTATAAAACAGAGTCATAATCGATGATGGACCGTACGAAGGATTTATAAAACATGATGCTTATGTTTGCATCTGCCCCCCAAGTGAGGAAAAAGTTATGTCATTTAAAGAAACAAAATTGGGTGCCACTGGTGACCAGAAAAACGCACAAAAACAAAATATGTTATGAGGGTAACAAAATCTATTGTATATTACAGACACAGCTTAAGTTACTTTTGTGCAAAAAGGTCAAGAAATGCCAGAAAAATTACTTTGAGAATTTTATAGTCTTGCCTCTTAAAACGTCAATGTCGCGATTTGAAATGCCAAAATTGGCAATTTTTAGGCAAAGGACCTGCAGCTAGTACGGATTTTGTAGAGAAAATGTCGCAAGAACGGTGTTCATAAACCCTGAAGTTTCAGTTTCAACAGTCACTGTCCTTCATTTTACTAAATTATTTCCAGAAAATTCAATTCGAATAGAACCTTTCTTTGATGCATTGGCAGTAGTTTTAGGTATAGAGTTTGTGGTTTAATACTCCATAATTTCAGCAAATTTTCATAGAAAAAATTCCCAATGATGAGACCACGACTTTTCGATTTTAAAAAGATTTCTTTAAATGAGCGCGAACTAGGACTCCCAGAACCCATATACGGTGTTAGGTTCAGTTTTTATCTGTTTACATATATACAGGGTGACGCATTTCTACGGTAAAGCCAATATTGCCGTTATTGTACAAGATACTAGAAAAAATTGTGTACGTGGTCGTAAAGCCGTCGGTTCCATGCCCGCGCGATGTTGGGCACCTTAAAGATCGCTACTCTCCTTACAGAAAGGCAGGGGTGGGAGCAGGGGTTTGGCAAAATTTTGGGGATAGTAAGGTGAAACTGCTCCCTGGCGTCGGTGATTGGCCATAGTCGCGGAAATAGACCGTCGTTAGAAAACAAATATATATATATATATATATATATATATATATATATATATATATATATATATATATATATATATATATATATACATACATATATATACATACATATATATATATATATATATATATATATATATATATATATATATATATATATATATATATATATCCGTTACTATACAAGATACGAGAAAAAATTGTATATATAGGGTATCTTGAGCTGCATCTTACAAAATTATCTTGACAACGACAGGATGGCCCATAAGTCGTTGGTAATACAAATTTTCTTTTTTTAGTGAAGTATCGTAGAAAAAATTCGCTAATGATGAGAGCGACTTCTGAATTTTGAAAAGATTTCTTCAAATAAGCGTGAACTAGGCCTCATAAAACACATCCAGGTTTTTGTTGGAAATTTCGTCGAAAAGCTTCTTGTGAATAATTATATCGCGGTAGGAAGAGGTTTGTTGTCCAGTAAAATTCTACCAGTTTTTCACAGTTTATGTTTGTTTTCGAAAATTTTTTTACTTTTGCAAACAGTAAAATTATTTTGATGAAATATGGTACCTACATTGTTTTTACTATATAGGTTATCCTGGTAACCAAATTTGATGCCCGATTATATTAACAAAAAGACATATTTGATATTAAAAACATTTTAATGAAAATTCACTACCATAACGCACTTGCTGCGTCCAGACTTTTTTGTTAACTGATCTTACAAGATCGACAAATTGGGTTACACGATGATCAGAACTGCGCTCATTTGACATTGTCTAAGAAAATGTACCACCGTTTTGAAGAAGATTCCTCAACTTTATAAGTCGCCATGTCACTATAGACGAAACATGTGTCCATCACTATGATTCAGAAACTAAAGACTAGTCGAAAGAGTGGAGGCATTCCGGTTCTCCGCGACCTAAAGATTCTTTTTTCTACGACCAAGTTGAGATAATTCTGGTAGAATTGCTGGAACAAGCAGAACTGCCACGAGGACATACTATAGTGGGTTTCTAAACAAAATTACGGGAAAAAAATATGAAAAAATGTCCGCTAAAACTGGCTAAGGGTGTGCTTTTTTTGCAAGACAGCGCCACTGCTCACAAGTCCTTATTGCACTGCAAACAATAAAATTGAGAATATTCAAGGATAATGACTTTAGAGTCGTCTATAAAGTTGATAATGTGAAGAGCTTTTTGTGTAGACCAAACGATACTATTGCGAGGAAATCTATGTTGAGCAAACGCATTATCCTGTATTGCATCATCCGGTATTGCGTCACCGGTGTTACATCATTCGTAGTGTTGATGGTTTAGGTATATAAAAAGAATAATTTTGCTCAGTTAGTTTAGCGACAGCCACTGCTGAAGAAAGCTTCGTTGTTGAAATACGTATCTAGCTCATAACTGTTCTTATTTTGTGCTTTTTTGGGGTCACTTTGTTTTTTGTTTTAATGTCTATATTTGATTTATTTATTGCTTTTATAATGCATACTATTTTTTCTACTTATTGTGGGTTGTCGACTTAGCAGGTGTCTATTGTATTAATTTTCAGCTGAAGTTATTCTGAGCCCGTACATTCGAATGGTAAAACTGTTTCGTATATTTCACATTTAGTTAAATAAACAATTGATTTGATTGATTTATTTTCTTTTTGTGTGTATAACTGCAGTTTCGGTGACATTCTCAGCTGTGTCAAATACTGAACTCTGACTAAGTTGATAATGGATTTATATCAAGAATCGGTCTCAACAATATCATATTTCATATTTAGCTGTAAGGTTAAGTTATTTTATAAAATTTACAAAAGGCAAATACAGGGCCTTGATTAATTCCCGAACCCCACGTGACCGCTTAAGTTAGGCAACCCGGCATACACGGTTGTACAACCTGAATTAATGAAATCCCTATAAGATGCCAGTGTTGTCTCATATTTTCTTTGGGGTTTTATAAAAAATATAAAAATCATAATAAGGTGAAACAGTAAATGTCTTAAATGTATTTATTATTTAGTATTTTTAACAGAAAGTCTGTTCATGTATGGTTTACTGTTATTAATTGTTAAAAAATAAATTAAAAACAAAATATTACTTTTATTTTGTATAGATATCAAAATTTTGTAATGTAGGTAAACAAATTGAGGTCCGATTATTTTAACTTCTAATTTACGGTTTTGGGAATGTGTATTGTGTAACATATAACAAATATGTATCTGTTTAGGCAGATTACCGACGAACAGATTTGGTAGGGCTCCGTTCCATGCGATGTTAAATATCGTCAACAACATAACCTTAACATACCTACACTTTTAACTTACGTAAAAACGGAATGAAAATGCTAAGTTTTGATAAAAACTGTTTATTTTTATTGTCCAACAGATAGAAAATTATTTGAAAAAGCTAAACACTGGTCGAACTTGGGAAATGCACAATATACATACAAAATAACGGTCAAAAGGAATTGATCGCCAATGGAGTGAACTTTCAATTGTCAATTGATTTAGTAACTTTAGGGTCCCTAGTCTAGTGGTTTTTTTGGACTGCCAACTCATAAAATCATATTCCACTAAGAGAGAGACAGAATCCAGTCACGTGGGGTTCGGGAATTAATGAAAGCCCTGTATAATAAGAACCGCAAGACAAAACCTTGCTAAATTTCCGAATGTACAATTTCCACTTCATTTCTTGTATTATTTGCGTTTAAATTCTTCTATTAAAAAAAGTATAAGTTTTATTAGTATTTCCTTTTATGCTTAGTCTTTCTAATGATTGTAACATGATCTAATTATTAACTGTATCAAAAGCCTTTTGAAGGTCGACAAAGATGGCTCCCACATATCTGTTTTTATCTAGACCACCTGTATGTATTCAGTAATGAGTGTTACTATGGATAAGAAATGGAAATTGGTGGGAATTGAAACTTATGGTATCGTAGATGAAGTTTGGCGATACTGTATTTATTAATTTATTATTGGCCGGATTGCTTGATTGAATATTGAGATCATACTTCAAGTTTGGATGAAAAGGTTTATACTTCGAGACTGTATTATAAATCCCTACGAGTTTCCGCTTCCACCGAGCCATCTTCAGGGGCATCACTACTATCACTGCCAAGACATCGTGTACAATCTTCAACTTCAGATCAGTCATCATGTTATAAATGGATACAAGTCCCTCCTGATGGACACCGTAAGAAAACAAATTTTGAACGACAATGCGAGTAAAGACTTTGACAACTTCCTATAAGATTTTGTGACATAGTTTAAGGTTGAAATAAAAGGCTTATACTCCCAGAGAAATGTTATTATAAATCACTACCTGCTTGGGGTTCTCCAGAGATCACTACCTGCCAAGATACCGTGCGCAATATTCAACTTCAGGACAGTCTCCTCCAATAGGTTGATTTCAATTAGCTTCTTAACGCAGCTTCTTAAACCGCTGGATTAGTACTCCAAAACAACCGGGAACTGACTTATTAATCATATTGTAAATGAAATTTTGACACAAGTCCTTCCTGACGCACAGCGTAAGTAACCAAATTCTGAGCCGACAATGCGAGTGAAGATGGATAGCTTCCTTAAGATTTTGTGACGTTGGCCAGCCTGGCCGAGATGATATAATTCCTAAACGTCAAAACGTCTGAGGCTTGTCTGTATCTCCAGACAAACTTGATTACAAAACCATACGCGTTTCGGCTTCTACCAAGCGATCACGGGATCACTACCTGCCAAAACATCGTACACAGTCTTCAACTTCAGGTCAGTCTCCTCATTTTACTAGGCTTAACTCAACTGACAAGTAACTATCACTATTATCAGATTATTATTCCCTACTGGTCAAACATTATTGTACTATTCATACTAACTTTAATTGGAGAGGCTTATCGATAGATCTTTTACCAGGTGTTTGTAAATAACGTTTTTTTCCCTCAGGGCTTGTCCGCGACTTTACCGTCCCGATAGCACTGCAGACTTTGGCTTATTGTGTATGTCCTTAGTCTTTTTACGCCAATTCCAAAATCATTGTGCCTTGAACTAGTCTGCACAGCGATTGGTAGGGTGAAGTTTTATGTTGCTCTGTCTCCGGTCTAGACTGACCGTAGATCAGTTGTCTTTTGCGGTCCAGAGCTTTACACTGGCACAAGATGTGCTGGGCTGATTCCTCCCCCTCGCCGCAGAGTCTTCATGCGAGGTCCCCCTCGAACCGCCCTATAATATAACGTTAATCTCTTGTGGAAAACATAATGGTAAGTTTTCTTTAAAATTGCCTGTTTTGAATCCTTTTTTTTCTCACACATTCTCGCCTTGTCAGTAGAATGACTTTATCGACCACCCGGTGTGAACAATACCATCTATATAGTGTCTTCTTGTGGATCTCATTAGAGCGTAATACGGTATTTCTACTAACGATATATCGAACAATAAACCGTATCGTCAGCTAGTTACATTCACTAATGAGATCACTGACCGACACAATCATTTACAATAATGAGGACCGCTTGAAAATGTACATATATAAATGCGCGTAGACGTATCGTACAAACTCACAAAACATTGACATGATAACGAGACTGTGACGGTGTTGCCAAGTCATCTAGAAAATATACCCGAAATGTGAAGAATCTTGTTTTGTTGCGTAAATTGCTACTAAAAGTAGTTTGTAAAACCATTATTGTTCTCCAAAGTACTGGTATATTACAGGCATGATACAGTGTTGAGGCCCAACAGAAGTTTGTCCAAAATCAACTAGTTCATGGCAGTATCCATCTGTAAATTGTTTGTGAGATGATTGTTGATTTTCTCACTGAGAATAATCTTGTAACCAAATTTAAACATGCTTTTCGCCAGGGTGGGTCTAAGGAGAGTGCGACGTCTGATCTGCAAGAGTTTATCACACTATGTTAGGTGTGTGGTGGTACTTTTCGTTGGCTCATCGAGTGCATTCGGTTCTTTAAATTTATAATTCGTTTCTAAAAAACCTTTACTTTCTTGGGCTTAAGAATGGCTGTTGTCATTGACATGTTTGCTAGATGTTACGCTAGATAATAATCGGTCAAGCGAATATAACATGAAGTATGGTGTCCCACAAGTATCTGTTCTTGGACCCCTAAATTTGCGTTCCTTAATGTTATTTCCGACGTTATTGTTTTATCTGCCGATGATATTAAGTTGATTGTAGTAAATCGTGACGAGGTACGCTTCAAAAAATGCCAAAAAATTCTGTATGTTTTATAAATGTAATGTTGGGGAAGTGTGTTTTCCGCCACGAGGCGAAGACTTACTGTATTCTGTAGTAGTGTGTTACAAATTTTGGGGGTAAATTATAGAATATCAAAATCAAGGAAATAGGTTTTGGCATGTCACAGAAAAGTCGGGGAAATTGATATGCTGTTTTTAATGGTAACCTTGGCAGCCTGTGACTGCATTTAAGAATAATAAATGGGCATTGTCCTTCATTTCCAATTCTTGCTACAGCTGTTGTGAGGAATATATACTCGTCTTGACCTGTCCTCTTCCAGGTTTTACCACCAGAATGTCGCGATAGTTGGGGTTTTGGCTACCTCCGAGAACAGCCAAGTCGACGTTCACTCCAATAACACCAACCGAGGAATTTTGCGATTTTTTGATAGCTGCATTTACAGTATCAACGTCAGCATCACCTGAAGCTTGGAGCGTATGTATCCGATTTTTCTGCAACTGCATCATCAGCAGGTTTATCAGCTGACTCTTATTATGAAAGTTAGAAAGGAAATCCTTTTGTTTGACTTTAGTTTTACTTTCCAAACTGATATTGATGTCCACGCGTCTCCTGAGTCGATAACGTCGACTCTGTTCAGCTGCTTTTGTGCTCTCTGATGTGTCAGTGTACTCATCGAAAACCCCAACCGCTCCCAGGATAATAGGTCTTCAGAAATCTAACGTAACCATCACAAATGGTTGTCTCTTTTTTTTTTCTTGAAATTTGGAGTAGAGGTATGTTTAATTTTAAGAAGTATTGTTATTCATCATGATAGCAAGTTCCAGCACCTAAACGCAACAGGCTCTCAACATCCTCATTTCTAGAAGAACTTCGAATTGGGTGTACATGTCATAAATTCTATAACTTTTAATTGGTTGAAGATAAGGTGGCAAAAGTCTATATCAAATTGAATAAAATTTAATGCCGTATCTCGAAAACCGTTGGGAATTTGACAAATATTTATAGAAGCAATTATGGAGCAAATTTAATTTGCTTGCATTTTTATTTGGAAAATATTTTTCTGCAGTGCACCGTTTTTGAGATATAAGCAAAAAACCAAAAAGTTGGACGTTGCCACCCTCTCTCGCCTTTACTTCACCACCTAGGGGTAGGGACTTTTAGTATGTTTACCTCGTAACAATTTCTAACAAAGTTCTGAAGATAAAACGCTCGTCTATTCCATGCACTCTACAATGCATTCATTGACTGGACTATATCTACACATTGATGTATATGTCCGTATATTTTGTCTATTTTGTTTTTTCGATAGGATATGTTTCTTGATATTATACATCAGTGTTTGTTTATTTATATGTTTGCATATATATTTTGTTTATTTTCTTTTTTAGTGAATTTTAAAAAAAAAAAAAATCACCAATGAGGAGATCCCGACTTTTGAATTTTGAAAAAATTTCTTTAAATGAGCGCCAATCAGACCCCCTAGAACACATATCCGGGGTCAGTTTATATATATATATATATATATATATATATATATATATATATATATATATATATATAAATAAATAAACATATAAACATTTTAACGCACCTTGGTTTTGGGTTCTAGGGACCCAAATTCGCGCTCATCTGATGAAGACATGTTTTCAAAAATGTATATATGTATATATGCATCACACCGATAACTCAAAAAATAATGGGCCGCTTTTGATTAAATTTGGTGAATACCTTCCTTTTGCAAGTGACTTGGATAAGTTATTTAGCCAGGAAAATCGGCCCAGGTTTTCCCGGAAAATTTGGTGTTTTCTTTCGAAAAAAATTGCATCTCCGGAAATAACAAAGTAAGGGCAACAAAATTTGCGGGTTTATATCATTATAGGTAAATTACCTACCAAAATTTAACTCTGTAGGTTAAAAGACAAAAAAGTTATAGGCATTTAAAGAAAAATAAATTGGGGGTTTCCTCAAAACGTCAATGTCGCGATTTAAAACGTCAACATTGGCAACATTTAGGCAAAGAACCTGCAACTAATACGAGCTATGGAAAAAAAATGTCTCAAGAAGAATGTTTTACAAAGCCTGAAGTCTTAGTTTCAACCGTCATTGTCCTTCATTTGTCTAAAATGTTTCCAGAAAATTCATTTCAAACAGACCCTTTCTCTGATGCTTTGGCAGTAGTATTAGCTATAGAGTTTATAGTTTATAGTTTAATGGTAATTAATATAATTTTTGTCGAATTTTCATTAAAAAAATCAATAAAGCTCAATACATCCGTTATTATACAAGATACGAAAAAAAAATTGTAAACATTAATTATAGGGTGTCTTGAGCTACATCTTAAAAAATATTTCTACAATCACAGGCTGGCTCATAAGTCGTTGGTGATATAAATTTTATTTTATTTTTTAAATCGAACACGCCTTATGTTATTGAATTTTTGCATTTTCCATCGAAATATAATGCATGTTTGTAGGAAAAGAAATTCGGGACGTAGCAAGTTATGGTAGCGAATTTTCATTAAATGCTTCAAATTTGAATAGCTCAATTTGCTATTAGCCTATAAGGTTGGCCAAGAAACCATATTTTTTTTCGGGAACAGTTTATGTTTACTTTCAGAAATTTTTTTACATTTTCAAACCATAAAGTTATTTTGATGAAACATGGCACATTGTATCTGCCATATAGGTTATACTGGTAACCAAATTTTATGCCTGCTTTCTTAAAACACAACACACATATTTGCTATTAAAATATTTTAATGAAAAGTCACTACCATAACGCACTTGCTGCTTCCAGGCTTTTATAGGATATGTTTCTTTTTATGCTTCTTTTTATTACACATCAGTCTTTATTTAAGGGCTTACCTTTTAGCATTATCATCTGTGTTTAGTATAGTATCTGTACTTTCTTCGTTATTAAGAATGCTCTGTAAATTGGTTTCACCTGTTGGGCTAATAAAAGATTATTATTATTCTTATTATTAGCGTCATCAGAGGATGAAATACTCTGCGCTGGGGTGATTTGGCTCCTCCAAGGGTACTTATCAGTGCTCAACACAGGTTTCAATCTTCACTTAATGTAATCCGAATGAGAAAGAGACCAGGTTGTGGGAGTCTAAAGGAACCCCTTTTACTCTACCCATTTTTAACAGTTACCCACAGCATGTCAGTTATTCAACCTAATTTGGTTGTATTTAAATTCTCTCATCGCAAGCGTATAAAATTAAACTCTTCGCTGACAGACAAGGAAAAATCTAGCAGCCGACAACGTTGGAGCATTTTGCAACGGCCTTCGTCGAGTTTTTCAAATAAACACACCAAGAAATTACGGTCACTAGTGTATTCAATTCCACATTGTTATTATCTCTCTGTCATACTTCCCACGTATCTGCCCTGTCTTACATAAAAGCGTATTTTTCTGTTAATTTGGGACGTGGCGGATTTACAAAAGGAGGCACATGATTAAATCGTTTATGCAGATGTGACGTTTATTTATGTTTCTTTGTGCGTGTGTAGTTAAAATTCACGAAAGGAGAATTGCTTCGTTTTTATGCGGTCAACGTAAACAAGTAAATTGGGTCAATCTATGCCGTCTTACAGTTTCTTCGATTGCTTTGCGCGTTTGTGCCTTTACAAAGAATTGAAACTATACGTGTGGGTGGATTGGTGTTCGCGGTACAAACCCGAGCTATTGGAAATTGACAAATGGAAATAGCGAAGTACCTTAAAGAGTCACCGTTAAGCCTTTTTTTTGTATTTTATAGTATGTATTTCTTTTTACGTGGGTTTATTTCCGCGACTATGTCCAATCACCGACGCCGGGGAGCAGTTTCACCCGCCTTTCTGTAAGGAGGGTTGAAGTATTTAACGTGTCCAACATCGCATGGTACACGGGACCGACGGCTTCACGCCCACTGTGAAGGGCGGAGCTCGCATACATTCAACTTGCTCAAACGCGATTCATGTTGATTTACGGTATGTACTGTAAGAGTGAAATCCACTATTGGGAGTAGGCCCCCCACACCTATAATTAAAAAAATAATGGACCGATTTTGATACAATTAGGTGAGTACTTTCCTTTCGCGAGTGGCTTGGATAAGTTCGTTAGCCAAGAAAATCCGCCGAGGTTTTCCCGGAAAATTTTGTGTTTTCTCTCATATCGAAAAAAAATTATATCTCTGGAATTAACAAAGTAAGGGCAACGAAATTTGGTACACGGGTTTATATCATTATAGGTAAGCTACCTATTTAGCGTTGTAGCTTAAAGGGTAAAAAAGTTATAGGCATTTAGAGAAAAATAAATTTGGGTTTGTCTCAAAACGTCAAAGTTGCGATTTAAAACGTCAAAATTGTTAATATTTAGGCAATGAACCTGAAATTAATATGATCTATGGAAGGAAAATGTCTCAAGAATAATGTTTTACAAACCCTGAACTCTTAGTTTCAATCGTCATTGTCCTTCATTATACTAAAATATTCCCAGAAATTTCATTTCAAATAGACCCTTTCTCTGATGCTTTAGCAGTAGTGTTGGCTATAGAGTTTATCGTTTAATGGTATGTAATTTTCGTCGAATTTTCGTAAAAAAAATCAATAAAGTCAATATATCTATTATACAATATATGAAAAAAAAAATACATTAATTATAGGGTGTTTTGAGCTACATCTTAAAAAATATTTCTACAATCACAGGTTGGCCCATAAGTCGTTGGTGATTATTTTTTTTTAACACGCCTTATGTTATTGCATTTCCATCGAAATATAATGCATGTTTGTAAGAAAAGAAATTCTGGACGCAGCAAGTGCAATATGGTAGCGAATTTTGATCAAATGCTTCATATTTGAATAGCTCAATTTGCTATTAACCTATAAGGTTGACCAAGAAACGAGTTTTTTTCCGGAACACTTTAGGTTTACTTTCGGAAATTTTTGTACATTTTCAAACAATAAAATTATTTTGATGAAACATGGCACATTGTTTTTACTATATAGGTTATACTGGTAACTTTGTAAGAAAAGAAATTCGGGTCGTAGCAAGTGCGTTATGGTAGCGAATTTTCATTAAATGCTTCAAATTTTGATTCAATTTGCTATTAACCTATAAGGTTGACCAGAAAACCAGTTTTTTCGGGAACAATTTAAGTTTACTTTCGGAAATTTTTTTACATTTTCCAACAAAGTTATTTTGATGAAACATGGCACATTGTTTCTAATATATAGATTATACTGGTAACCAAATTTGGTGCCTGATTTCTTAAAAAAACATATTTGCTATTAAAAACATTTTAATGAAAATTCACTACCATAACGCATTTGCTGCGTCCAGAGTTTTTTTTATCTCAAATGCCTAAGATGCAGTAAACAAAATATGATCTGCAAGATATTACGAAAATCGCAGCTACTTTTAAAATGGCTATAGCCTTAATAGAAACTTTCTTTCTACATATAGGTATGTTTACCAAATCTTATCAAAATAGCTTTATTATTTTCAAAGAAATAAGTTTTTTCTGAAAATTAATCGATTTGTTTTTCGAAAACTGATCCGTTCGGGCTGGCTAACAGATTCGTCCAAGAGCTTTAAAAAATAAACTTGCCAAATTTGATCAAAATCGACTAATTATTTTTTAAGTTATCGCTCGGGTGTATATATATAAAAAATACTTGCTTCTCGGGTTGAAAGGTGTGTAGAATTTATTAAAACTCGACGTTTCGGCTCCAGTGTTGAAGCTATTTTCAGTAGGTTAAGAAAATATGGAAGGAAATTAACTCTACGGCCTCAATCTGCTTACTGTTTAGAGCGGTGGATAAGGATATGTTGGGTTGTTGTAGCTCGATTACGGGGCTTCAGTCTGCCTACTACCCAAATCTCACTGGAGATTAGGTTTGAGTGTGTTCAACCCTACACCTAAGAGATATCTGACCGTTTGGTCGGTAAGGTTTGATAATTAAAAACTTTCGTAACAGTATTTAGAGGATTAAGCGGGTTAGGGGTATTTGTTGAGTCAGGTAGAAGTGACGATGCGATTGCAGTCTTTAAAGGGTGATATTTCCTTCTACATCTAAGAGTTTTAATTTGGATTAGGCAGTTATTATTTTATTGGATATTGGAGCCAGGGAACGTAATTAAATACTGCAAAGATCGGTTTTTCCAATTTCTTACGTTTTACAAAATTATGGTCACCGGAATAAAGAAAATGCACGAACAAACAAGCGTAAAGCAATCTCACTCAAGTCCAGGGGCAAGGACATTGAAACATATAATGTTAAAACGCTTTTAATACGTACGAAACAATATCTGATAACAGACACTTCATATTTTCATTGAAAGCATTAAGAACATTTAATTAAGGGTACCTGTCTTTTCTTATATCTTTCTTTGGGGGTGATGCTTGACCTATTTAGAGCAGGAGTGACGTCGGTAGTCACGGCTGAGGAAATTTCAACTTCTCCCGATCGTCTTCTTCATCTACGTCGTGAAGAAAAGAGCACTTATTTACGCCTGATTCCCCTGCACATCTGGAACACATAGTGGTACAGATAAGGCCTCCTCTTTTGCATTTACATGCAACCTCCCTTACATCCGCATCGCACCACTCGGAGGAGATTTTCAGGCGCCGAATGCAAAGTTGGCAGTATCTGAATGTGAGTTCCACGTTCAATATTCCATCCCTAGTCGTGCGGTGGAAGATGGTTGCCCTTCCAAGCTAAAATCTGATGGTAGAGCCGCAAGCAGTGTTGGTGAGCCGCAGCAGAAGAAGGGGGCAGGGTGGCAAGATTCATCACGAAGCTTCCCCACGGTCTGAATGTATTTCTTGAATTTTGTGTCAAGCCCGTCTTCTTTTTTCCCTCCGTACAGCTTGATGATGAACTCCTATCCTGAATGAAGTAAAACATAATATGCAGCATTGTCTACCAATAGCCAATTAAATGATGCAGATAAACAAGTTCGAATGAAAATCATTACTTCACCTGCGGCTGCAATTTCATCCTGTGTTGCGGTTGGTGAGGAAAAAACGGCGTCAGTATCACGGAGGTGTTGGTCGTGTAGCAATTTATTGAAGCCAGCGATCGGACTCTTGTAATATTCTATTCATTTATTTGTCGTTTTGTATGTTTTTAATGAGCATATAATACGTTTCTGGGTAATCAGAAGTTGAAGACTATCATGTTTAAGGAATCGGGACGTTTATCGATCGCAATCGCTTCGCGAGTAATTCTGATTTTGAAGTTGTAGATTGGGGCTATTGTTTTGGCTTTGTCGAAGTCTATTTTGTGTCTTGTATCAATATGTTGCATGACCAATGCTGATAAGGAGTCGGATTTTATAACTGCGGGGGTGTGTTCAAATATTCTGGTTAAGGCGTCTCGTCTGGAGGATTAGACCTCTCAAATTTACATATTTCTTAGTAGCCTTCTTTGTTATAATATTTACCATCTGTACAATGCAATTTTAAAGGCGATTAGGAATAACCCAACAAGGGTCATTTCTTGTTTACAATTGACCATAAGTCTGCTAACCTATCTCAGGTAGATAGCGTAGGAAAATTCTATATTTATTCATGGCAGTTCTTCTATAGACTCCAAACAAGCAATACGCTTGTGCTAGCATAATCACTACTCATTTCGTAGTGTTCTCATGGACTCTAAAGCATACCATAATATAAGTAATTTTGTATAAGTTTACAGTTTGTTATTAAACGTTATGTGTTACTAAAATCAGCGTTTAATTTAACAAAACATAATCAGGTCCTTCGAGCTATTCAAGAAACAAAACAAATAAAATGTGGTACATCAGTACAAAACGTAATTAAACAATTCTATTGTTGATAAGTCTTTTTTGTTTGTCCTGTAAGTTCTAAAACAGTCGGAATTAGGAATTTCGTAATCAGGAATTTCGTAAACTCCATGGGATTCGTTTGAAATCGTATCCTTGGAAATCTTATTTGATTTGACAGTTTTGCTCTGTTGTGAAGGTGGTTTTGATATTATAGGTTCTAGTAAGTCGGCTGATTTTGTTAGTGACACCTTTAATTTATGGCAAGAAGGCTTTGTGCTGTCGCGAAGACTTTGTTCTTGTTGTGGTGTAGTCGCTAGTTTTTGGGCGTTTATAATGTTTTGTAGTATGTCATTTTTGCCGTATCCGTTTGCTAGTAATGTCTCTTTTAAAAGTTTAATCCTGTGTTACTAGTGTTCGTACCACGGAATTTTGTTGCGATGGGGGATGGTAGAATTGGGCGTTACGGTAACGGTTAGTGTGAACGCCCAATCACCCATCGCAACTAAATTACTTGCATAACCCATTTTACAATTAAATTCATGTTTTTTATGATGCTAAACAATATCAAAACATAATTAAATGTTAGAGTGTTCGCTGAATTAATTATGTATGATCTCTCGTCCCAATGTGTCACGCCGACCTGAACAACATTTTTATGCTGATCGATGTCTACTATTTACAAATACAAATTTGTCACAGATTGTCCGCAAATACAAAAAAAACTATTTCCTTGTTACATAATCGGTATCCGCAAGGTCTTTTTAATTACCGACTGTAAAATTACACTTTATTCCACACACACAAAAGACTTTAACATATAATTACACTATGGCCTTCCAGCAATTCCAACATTGTTAAATAATTTAAGTGACAAAAAGAACTAATACCCTGAAGTTGAGCCAGCCGTGTTTTAAGTTCTTTCTACAAAAATTCGGCAATAATTTAATGAGACTTTTAATAACCTTATCGGGTTAAGTTAAAACCAAATAAATAAATCAAAAACATTAAACGCCCGCTTTCTATACCAACATTTTCATAGCCACTTCTAAAATTAAGGCATCATCTTACCAAATCACATTCCAATTTATGGCACAAGATGTCTAAAATAATAATATGAAATAGAGCACAATTATTCTGACGTTGTCAGTTGAAATGTTGGCATTGTTATGATATTCTTAGTGTTGAAGCCACGGAAGCTACAATGATATGAAAACAACTGCAGGAGACAAAGAATAATGGTTCGACGACGAGGTGATATAGCCTGTCGACTGTAGTTCACTGATATAATTTCACTCTTAAAACTGTTAAAAGGCAAAACAGCTTGGCAATATTCTAGTCCAATGTGTTATTACCAATTAAATAAACAAGTTTTGGAAATGGCTGATTAATGGTTTTACATGTCATTCCCGCCTCTTAGAAGCAAGCAATTCATCTTATAGGGGATTATGACACCATTGATCAATTTTATCTTTACTGCCTCTTTTGCGTCCATAATTTTTATCTATATGTATATCTCCTCAAAAGTGCCATGCATCAGTGGCTCTTCCGTTCGCTTATTTTTATCAATAAACGTGTCTCGGCAGAATATGGTGTACGTCGAGAGTGAGCGTTGCTCGTCCTTTTCTCCTCAGTGTTGCCTAGCAATGTTGATAGGTTTTATACCGTTGGAGGCATTTATGCCGTTAAAGGCATTTGATATTCATCGTGTACTTTATTGGAGTGATCTAATGTTTGCCTCATTAGTGTGTTTGGATGGTTCTTCATTCTACAAAGTTTCCTATATTGGTAGAATATCGATATTATTTAATGTTTTTTTTTGTGCAGTGACCCTCAACATTCCAGGTTACTACGGTGAGTGTTTCAGGTATTCTTTTCTGCATTTATATACCTCGAGTTCGCTTATCAATAGCTTAGTTGTTTGTAGAAATTGATTTTGGTGGGATTAATAATAGCACAATTTACTTTTTGAATTTAGTGGACTGTATTAATTATCACAAAAATCGTTAACTATTACAATAGCACACACTTGTATCTTCAATAGTCTCTCACGTTCTCTTCGTTCTTGCCACTGGTGTCTACGCACGTATGCGTAAAAATATTCAAAGTTCAAATTTATCCGAAACATAGACAGGTCATAAAGAACAATACAAATTACAGAAGCTGAATACCAGCAAATAAATGTATTGTAATTGGAAGATGAGACACGTTTACTTGCTTGTTGTATCTTTCTGCCCCTCCAAATGGTTGTACAGCTGATTATTTGTTACTCCAATAGTGCAGTGTTTCACTTAAGGCAGTCGTCTAGTTGACGACCTGTTTACACAAAGCGTAAGCCAGTCTTATAACCGTCCGCTATGTTAAAAGCGGGTGGTGCGTCTTTTATTTAACTTTCAACCCTGCACAATGATGCTCTAGTATCACATACACACATGCGTAAATTTTCCTCTATCTTTATGACGCTTTAAACACCAATCGGAAAATGTTTTATGTAAAAGATCCGACTTGAAGGACCAAAATTTACGGTGGGATTAATAATAGCACAATTTACTTTTTGAATTTAGTGGACTGTATTAATTATTACAAAAATCGTTAACTATTACAATAGCACATACTTGTATCTTCAATAGTCTCTCACGTTCTCCTCGTTCTTGCCACGGTTTACTGGTATCTACGCACGCATGTGTAAAAATTTAAAGTTCAAATTAATCCGAAACATAGAGAGGTAATAAAGAACAATACAAATTACAATAGCTGAATAGCAGCAAATAAATGTATTGTAATTGGAAGATGAGACACGTTTACTTGCTTGTTGTATCTTTCTGTCCCTCCACATGGTTGTACAGTTGATTATTTGCTACTAACTACTCCAATAGTGCAGTGTTTCACTTAACGCCATCGTCTAGTTGACGACCTGTTTACACAAAGCGTAAGCCAGTCTTATAACCGTCCGCTATGTTGAAAGCGGGTGGTGCGTCTTTTATTTAACTATCAACCCTGCATAATGATGCTCTAGTATCACATACACACATGCGTAAATTTCCCTCTGTCTTTATGACGCTTTAAACACCAATTGGAAAATGTTTTATGTAAAAGATCCCACTTGAAGGACCAAAATTTACGGTGGGATTAATAATAGCACAATTTACTTTTTGAATTTAATGGACTGTGTTAAGTATAACAAAAATCGTTAACTGATACAATAGCACACACTTGTCTCTTCAATAGTCTCTCACGTTCTCCTCGTTCTTGTATTTACTGGTGTCAAGTCAAAGGTCAACTTAATCTGAAACAGATTTGTTTGTTCGATTGTTGCGTGCGTGGCACTAAATTGAATAAATAACTCACCAGACAGCGTTGCTATTTTATTATTTTTCGTTTGGTTGGTAGGCTGTGTTGTTTGTTGTATGTATGCTTTTTGTGGCATGTTTTGTAGTACCTTTGTTCTGTGGTCTACTTTCTTTACCGTTGATAGGGTTGGAGTGCTGAGGTTTTTGGCTGGTTGTGGTTGGGTAGTCGGATTATTTTTTGGCTTTCATGGGCAACCCGACTAATTTGATGGGTGTTCATCATTTCAATTTGCGCATTTGGCTGTGGTAGTCCTGGGTTTTTCATAAAGGTACGTGGGGCGTAGTCCAGCGCATTAGAGGCATTTGTAGTCCGCGTGACATCCTAGTTGATTTTGTCCCAATTTTTGGCATCTGTGGCACTGGATATCTGTAGTCTTTCGCAGGGTACGGTAACTGTCAATCCGTTGCATTCTGTGAGCTGGTATATTGATTTGTAAATTATATCAAGGTGTAACACCACGAGTGGTGTTGGCTTGTATTCTTTGTTGTATATTCTTCTTATTTTCTTTGTTGGGTATCCTTTTGCGTTATCTATCAGAAAGGTGTCAATTCCTCTGATACGTATTTCAATATTCTTTCATGTTTCAATTAAAAAGTGTGAACTGTACGCTGTGATAGTCAAGTAGTTTGGTGAGTTTCCGGTGGTCGCGTATTGTGAATTAATGTATCATTATTCCGTTTTGGTGACTTAGGCCTTTGTGTAATGTATTTTTGCCGAATTAAGCTTTTTGCTAATGGCAAGCCATGTTTCGGATAGCACGACTGGTTGTTGGTTTGTTTGTATCTGTTTGGGTAGCGTCTTCATTGACTAGACTGTGAAATTTTGATGTAGTCTCGTCCGATAGCAGCTCATATCTGTTGTTAGTTTGTACAACAAAGATTTGAGCGAATTTAGGTGTTTTACAGAATTTATTGGGGATGTTGAACGGTTCTGTATGGGAGCAACTTTCTTCGCTTTCTTCCATTATCATTTGATTTTTAAGGGGTCGCTAGTTTCTTCTGGTTCATCGATTTTTTGCCTTTTAGAGTTCAACATTTGTTGGGCTTATTTTGAGACACACAACTTTCTGACAACATTATTTGAAATACGCGTGCTTGGAAAAGGAGGAAGAGGTATACCAAGCATAAAATGTTTGGGAAACCGGACCCAATTAATGAAGGACGGGAAAAAATGAAAAGAATCGTATTTGCGACTAAGAGGCGGCCATCGCCTGTAGACTGTGATGCGAACTGAAAATTCATAAAAGCGTTATTGTAGATGGTAAGCTCTAAAATTAATTAGCCCAAAACGAATTGATTACCGTCATCTGTTCCCTTGAACATTTAAGCCTGGGTAATTACAGATAATAAAGGGAAAACAGAAATTCCATTGACGTTTTACTGTTCAGCTCGTTTATCAACAGTTTCCCAGAAACATTAAATTGAATTAGGTAGAAAATTGGGTACTATAAACGATACGAATGTCTTTTCCTTCTTGTAATTGGCAACGCATCTTGATTAATAGCAAAGAATTTTCAGTACATTACTGCAGATTTCTTTTTGGAAAATAAACTTGAATCAAGTGGAAACGGCAGACGAGAATCATACCAAGAAATTATCTACTTTATTGCTGAGCAAAGGCATCATTACCCAAAAAGTTTTTGATTCGCTTGATGGATTCTTAATTATATACACCGCTGGGAAATGTTTTAAGTAGGTAATTTGTTTTGTTTTTATCTGGTGGCAAGATCGACACGTATGGATATGTCACATATTGATAACAAGCTGCTCATGTTTATTCTCAAAGCTGGGATGGAGGAAGGCGTAATTGTTTTGATGACGCTTATTGTTTATTTGGCAGTTCTGTAGCTACTTTCT
The DNA here is from genome assembly GCA_964006375.1 of Tillus elongatus. NCBI lineage: Eukaryota > Metazoa > Arthropoda > Insecta > Coleoptera > Cleridae > Tillus > Tillus elongatus. The sequence continues at coordinate 45,758,242 of OZ023263.1, read as the reverse complement.
TTAGTAATAGTCACTTAAAACTTTTGTAACTGAATTATTAGATAAACCCTTGTCAAAAAAATCCTATTACTGCATTAAACCTTTAGCGGCCCACTTCAGCGTTTTTTAAATTCGTTAAAAAATCAATTGCCTTGTGTGTATAATCTAGACTACCGATGCAAGTACTCGTTTCTGTCGTTACATATTCATTTACATATGACATTTATGTGTCCCTGTATAGTAAAAAAAATAGTTATAAAATAGTGCTGCAAATTGAATGACAACTTCCACATAGCCGCGATAATTTATTCTCTTTAGAAAGACATTCTTATGGAAGGAATTTAGGGCCCCATGACTTGATCACAAATAAAATATTTGTATTGCTGTACCCATAAACTTTTGAACCGTGATATTACTCGAGTTTTATTGAAAAAATGTCAATTTTCACCAGTCACCCCTGAAGCGATCTTACCCAAAAACAATTCGAAGCGTTCCGTTGTTTGCTGACTGGACACCAAATTTTAAGATGATATCTCAATTCGTTCGAAGCTACGTATGTTTTGAGACTTTTTACGCCGTGCTAACAAACAAAAAATTTTGGAATTTGAAATTTTTGTCAACAATATTCCACCCCTACACATTCAACACCTAATTTAATTTCAGCACATAATACCAGATGATTGATGAAATAAAAAGTTTTCTAATAAATAAATCCTAAAACGTTATATTACTCTAGTTTTAACGAAAAAATGTCAATTTTTACCAAATCACCCCCACACTCATCCCCTACCCTCTAAATCGATTTTACCCAAAAACATATTCGAACCGTTCGTTTGTCGAGTGCTTACTGTGTACCTAATTTGAAGACGATATCTCAATTCGTTCTAAAGTTATCGTGGCTACAAACAGACAGACATACAGACCGACAGACAAGAAAAAAAATTCGTTCCCAACTCATGTTTTCTATATATTTTGATACTTTTTAGGACGTTTAAGTGAAAAAAAAATTGAAATTTTTGTCGCCGATGCGATACTTTCACATGTTGTGACGATGTGGAAGTAATAGTACAAATGTATATTTTCAATATAAATTATGTACCAAAAGTCTTCTTGCTTGCACTTGTGAAAGATACAAATTTTAACATAAGTCTCCAAAGCAAAATGCCAAAAATAACTGAAACTGCCACCTCCAAATTCCATTGCAAAAATAATTATTATAAAAACACTTTTTTGTCCTAGCTGCTATATCTGCAAGATTCGGATTACGCAACTTTCATTTTGTATAAAACTCTACATTTATATGCAATTTCTTCGCCTAAAAAATATAGATGTGATATTTTTACAATAAACTTTGATATACAGGATTTAAGACTTTAAATATATATAATTTTAAAGATAATGCGTGAAATAAGCAGTATTACCAGTTCCAGTTGGTTAAAAATATTATCAGGCTTGTAGAAGGTAGTGTTCACACATAACATAACAGCGAGCGGCAAGATTATCGAATAAAGTAGCTTATTCATGTTCTTGCTACAAGTTTTCCAAATGAAGATGATCCTGATTTACCAAGTGGTGATATTTGGTTTCAGTAAGACGGTGCACCTCCGCACTTTGCACGTCCTGTTCGCGAGTTTTTAAATGACTGCTTTTCTGGTCAGTGGATTGGTAGGCGAAGACCATAAAGAGATCTTACGCCCCGAGATTTTTTCTAGGGCATCTAAAATCAAAAATCTATGTTAAGAAACCAAATAACCTAGAAGATTTGAAGAATCGAAATAGGTGTGAAATGAGCCGAATTAGCCCTGACGTCATTCACAATGTACAAGAGGAATGTGTCAACAGATGTGCTTGTTGTCAAGAAGCCAGTGGATTGCGTTTCGAACATTCTATTTAAAGGAAATAATACTTTAATTTGTTGAATAAGAGCCTTTATCTTTTGACTTTTGTTATGAATAGAGTATGTTTTCCAGTCTTTAAATGACTTTTTTTCAAAAATTTAACAATGTGAGGTATCAAAATTTTGAGGGTACCATGTTGCCAATTCAGTGATCTATCAAAAAAGGGGATTGTCGGTTAAAAAATGTCGATGACGTCATATTTGAAAAGCAGGTGTGTGAGAAACGTAAATTTTATGGAAAATGTGTATTTTTAAAAACTGGAGTTGAGGTGTCCGAGCATTTCGTCAAAACACAAATCACTCAAATTTTATTGAATTTATTTAATAATTTTGCCGCTTACTGTATGGCTGATTTTAAAACTGTAGTAGTGATTGATAACTTCTATATCATTCAAACGTTTTAATCTGTCTAATTTTTTAATAATTTCATATGTACCTAACAGAGAATCGTAAACTGAAAAAACATTTGAGGATTGCCTTTAAAAAAAATGGTTTTGACATATTTTTGAAACTTGACTTTACTAATTTTATAATTATTTTAACTTTCAGTTCTATTTACTCTAATCTCCGTTATTCTATTAAACAGCTCTGCTTTGCAACAGGGAATCGTAAACTGAAAGAAAAGATTTGAGGACTGCCTTTAAAAAAATGGTTTTGACATATTTTTGAAACTTGACTTTACTAATCTTATAATTATTTTTACTTTTATTTACTTCGATCTCTGTCATTCTATTAAACAGCTCTGCTTTGCAATTTTACTTAACCACCACCGTATTCGTCTTCGTTGAATGATCTGCATCTGCATAAATAAAAGGTTGCATAAATTTTCTAATAAGGTATTCTATACATAATGTTATTAAATTTTTTCGTGCAATATAGAAATGGAAGAAAATTTCTGGACGCAGCAAGTGCGTTATAGTAGCGAATTTTAATAAGAATGGTACACTATTATTATACGGCATATTAGTAAAGTTAATGCTTTAAACTTACACAGACCTTAAATATCGATTTTATAGGTCCTAGTACACGCACATGTGAACAATCCTTTCAAAAGTGTTACCATCGATTTCTTTATATTATCAAAACATCTTTTACTCTAACTCCTTTTGAGAAAAATGCCCAATATTCAATTTTCTATGAAGCTAAAGAACTAACTTTTGCTATATCTGTCTAAGTCTCTTTAAAAGAAATTTGTATTACAAATTTCATTAGAGCTACACAGAAGATTTCCAAAAGGAAACTTAATTCATATTTAGAAAAGTAAAGTATCTGCCAAATTATAAACGTAGCAGTTATTTTTCCTTATTAATCGCCTTATTAATCGCCAACCTAATCAAACCGGTTTTTTCAATATCAAGAAGAACAAAATTATAATTTCAGACTCAAAGGTGACAAACTTATTTGGGTGTTTTAAACGAAAATGAGATCTTGTTCAAAATGTATGAAATCCGTGCACTATTGTTTCTTCAAACGTCAAAATAAAACATAAAAAAACATACATTTATCGAACTGGATTCGATCGCGTAACTTTCTGCTTATGAGGTAAAGCGGGACGTCTCTGAGCCATCTGGGTACTATACGACAAAAAACATTAGGTGATACATTAGATCGGCTTCATGCCCGGGATATTATATTTAAAGTACCTATACGTAACAATAAGTAGAATTACCATTGAAACACTTTCCATGATTGTTTGGGTCTTATATGACGTCTTATGTTTAAGTTTAAAGATAAAAGAAACTATTTTAGAATCATTTTTATACAGACTTGGCCAGATTTTGTTTACATTCGTACTACCTTATGCACAGCATAATATATCTATGCTGCGCTAAGACCGTATTTGAGCCCGTTCGTGAAGCTACAATTATAGTGTTTAATAATTGATTGAATCTCCCAATTACTTGGAAAATGTTTAATTTCATGTCTGTTATTTTCAATAATTGCTGCCGAGATTTCACGATTGTTGGTTCGGGTAGTATATGTGCCTGGTATATTGTTAGTTTGGTCACCGTTGGTGTATGGATTATACCTATTGTATGAATCAAGCTACGCGTGGCAGTTAACTACTCTGTCTGTCAGGCATTGACATTTAACCACTAAGTCGTTTCAACGCATGTCTTTGGGATTTTATTTTTAATTTGGAAGAAACTACATATTGTGTACCAAATTACTTAAAACTTACAACATAGGTTTATTTGCACTATTTATAGCCACATGTAAAGTCGCATTCCAGTTACTCTGATATTTACAAAAATATAGCGTTTTTCAAAAAGTTTTCCCCCATTTTCCACCGGAAAAACTTGAGCATCAAGGCTGATTAACGAACTCGACCTCGGTTTTCGCCCAAACAAGCTTTTTGCCAAGTTTGATTGAAATCAGTTTAGTCTGTCTTGAGTTATTGCTCGGATATATATATATATATATATATATATATATATATATATATATATATATATATATATATATATATATATAAAAATTTTAACGGACCTTGGTTTTGGGTTCTAGGGACCCAAATTCGCGATCATCTGAAGAAATTTTTTCAAAAGCTTTTCATCGTGACCTCTCTATTAGCGAATTTTTCTTAATAAACATTCGCTAATATATAGGTCATCTATTTAAAATAACAAAGTTCGTGGCTACTTTCATTATAACCAGAAGCGGCAGAAAAACAAAAAAATATATTTTAGTTCGAGAACCACGGAAAAGTAACGTATACAAAGTTTTGCCAGTGTATTCCTAATATTTTCAAAAATACATATAATTGAAGATCGTCGTGACATACACAGTATACCTAAATGTGGCGTTAAGGCAGATTTTACCCAATATTTTTACTTGAGATGTTGCTTTTAGCATACATTGAAACCTATTTTAACATGTAATGTTATTTTCAGTGAATTTTTATTTTAAAAAATTCACTAATAGAGAGGTATCGATGGTGAGACTTTGCAAAAAAATTTCAAATGAGCGCGAATTTGGGTACCTAGAACTCATCCGGGGTCAGTTTCGATATATATATATATATATATATATATATATATATATATATATATATATATATATATATATATATATATATATATATATATATGTATGTATGTATGTATGTATGTATGTATGTATCCAACCGATAACTCAAAAAATAATTAACCGATTTTGATAAAACTCAGCAAGTGTCTTTCTTTTATTAATAGCTTAGATTAGTTCGTTAGCCAGGAAAATCTGACAAGGTTTTCCGGGAAGATTTTGAGTTTTCTTTCGAAAAAAAATTTTTCTCCGAAAATTAGAAAGATATTTCGATGAAATTTGGTGTGCATATTGCCTTGGGAAAGACCTAACTATGTGCCAAATTCAGATTTCTAGGTGTACAGAAAATTGAGTTATTCTAATTTGAAACATTTGTTTTTAATATCACCGCGTTTCATTGACAATGGCAAACCTGGCTTATATGAGATCTAGTATGTCGTTACCTGGCAACAGAACATTTGATATTATTGCGCAGGTCTGTTAGACGCTGTAACTGACGTTTATCGTATCGTATGAGATTGTTTATATGTTTATCTGTTTGAGTCGAGAAATTATTGTGTTATTTGGGAAATTTTTATATACAAGTGCAAATTATTCCTTTATTAATGTTAGTGGCTGGACTATAAACAGTGTTTGTTATGTTTTATTAACACATATAAAGGATCGAAGTTTTACAAAAGGGGCTGATATGCAACAGGTTAGTTATTTTCTCTCTGATGCTTTGGCGGTAGTTTTATTTAAGTTTATGGTTTAAGGGTCCATAATTTTTAGCTAATTTTTGAACAAAAAATACGTCAATGAGGAGACCGTGACTTTAGAATTTAAAAAAGATTTCATCAAATGAGCGCAAACTTGCCCCCTGGAATCCATATCCGGGTTTACGTTCAGTTTTGATCTGCTTACATATATACAGGGTGACGCAGCGTCTCTGTGGCCGTGCGGGAAAGTCGATGACTTTCCAATACGGACTCGGGGGGACGACGGTTCGAGCCTCACCGGCGCCGGATGATTTTTCAAAATCACTGTCGTCGTTGAGATCGAGCTCAAGGTGGAGGGTAGGTTAGTTTAGATGAGCACAAAGGGTCAGCAATGGCCTAATTGCCAGTAAGCATCTTACCTTTACCTTTTACAGGGTGACGCGTTTCTACGGTAAAGCTCAATATAATTATTATTATACAAGAGACGAGAAAAAATTGTGTAAGTTATTTATAGGGTGTCTTGAGCTGCATCTTATAAAATTATTTTGACAATCACCGGCTGGCCCATAAGTCGTTGGTGATCCCTACAATTCAGCCTTATTTTATTGCATTTTTTATCGAAATATGTTTGTAAGAAAAAAATCAAGACGGAGTAAGTGCGTTTTGGTAGCAAATTTTCATTAAATGCTTCAAATTTCAATAACTAAATTTGCTATTAACCTAAGTTTTTTTGGCTCGGAAACCAACGTTTAAAGTTTGTCGGAAAATTTTTGTACATTTTCAAACAATAAGTTATTTTGATAAAATTTGGCACATTGTTTCTACTATATAGGTTATACCGGTAACCAAATTGATGACTGCTTGCATTAAAAAGACATATTTGATATTCAAAGCATTTTTATAAAAATTCACTGCCATTACGCACTTGCTGCGTCCAGACTTTTTGTATCCTACTTTATTTCTCAATATGAAACATGTTATTATGAAAATAATTAAATCTGCCAGTAGTTTCACTTTTACGAGTATAGTGTTGTATTTTGGAGTGTTTCAAGGTGACCTGCGAATTGTGCAAACAAGCATGTAAACTTCCGTGAACTTATAGTTCTGCACTGCTGGGAAATCTGAAACCATAATGTTTAAGACACACTTAATACTTTTAATATGCATTCACAACATTTTTCTAAGAAATATGAATAAAATTATTCAGTTTTATTTAGTAATCTTGTACGGAATTTATATTATGTTACACTTTAGTTATCAAGTTTTGTTGGTAGTTCCGGTAACAATTGTGGTTTTGTGGTTTAAAGATGATAGGAACATAGTTGGGTCACATTATTGTGATAATCTACTCTCCCCAGAAAGACATTCTCATGAAATGAATTTAGAGTCCATGACTTGACCATAAAGAAAATATTCGTATTCCTGTACCCAGAAACTTCTGAAACGTTATATTAAGAAACTTCTGAAACGTTATATTACTCGAGTTTTAACGAACAAATGTTTATTTTTACCGAAATCCCCCTCATTTATGCCTTACCCCCTGAAGCGATCTTACCCAAAAACAATTCAAAGCGTTCCTTTGTGGGATGCTAACTGTATACCAAATTTGATGTCGATTGCTTAATTACAAAAAAATTTAATATGACACCTGTACATGATCAACCCCTACTTGAATTTCATGGAAAATATAAATTTGACCCTGATTTGACCTTGAAAGTCAAATACAAGATCACAATCAGATAGCCCGGAAAAAATCCTTGTCTGGAACTTTTTTCTACGCGACTTGAACTTTCAGAGTTAATCTGCTGTTTTGTTACTTTGTGATACCAGACAAGTGAAGTTTCGGCCATCACCCCAACTAATGTTATGGTGAAATGTGAATTTTTCGATAAAAAAATAAGAGGAGGAACTAAACTCCACGTACACTTAATAATCTAATGTAATATTATTTCAAAACTAAATTCATCCACATCCTCAACTCCTACTTCAATTTTATCACAAAATATTAGATGAGTGGTGAAATTGAACGTTTTCTAATACAGAAACACTCAAACGTTATAATGCTAGTTTTAACGAAAAATTATCAAATTTTCACCAAATCACCCCTCATTTAGACCTTACGCCCTGGAGCGGTTTTACCCAAAAACAACGGTTCGTTGGTCAAGTGCTACCTGTATACAAAATTTGAAGAGGATATCTTAATTCCTTCGAACGTTATTGCGCCTACTAACAAACAGACGTACAGGCCCACAGACCGACCGACAGAACGAGAGGCAAAAAAAAGTCGTTCCAGAATCAAGATTTCCATGTTTTGAGACTTTTTACGCCGTTTTAGCGAAATAAAAAAATTGCGTTATTTCTGTCACCAAAGTTTTCTAATAAACAATCTCTAAAACGTAATATTCGAGTTTTAACGATTTTTAACAATTTTGACCAAGTCATCCCCCATTCATCCCCTATACCCTGGAGCTATTTTACAACAACTCGAACCGTTCGGTTCTCGGGTGCGAACTGTATACGAAATTTAAAGACGATATCTCAATTCGTTCTAAAGTTATCATGGCTACAAACACATAGACATGCAGACCGACATACACAAAAAACTGTCATTCCCAAATCATGTATTTTATTTGTTTTGACACTTTTTACTACGTTCAAGTGAAAAAAAAATTGAAATTTTTGGCGCCGATGCCATACTTCCACACTATGAACTATGTGGAAGTAAGTATAGTAGTTTAGGACGTTTTAGCATCTTTTTTCAGAATGTGATCTTTGCAGCCGTTCCTGAAATATTCTTAAAAATATGCAATATCATTTTTTCCAAATCCGCCATTACTTCTAGTGAATTTTCGTAGAAAAAAATTCACCATGGGGGAGATCCCGACTTTTGAATTTTGAAAACATTTTTGCAAATGAGCGCGAACTAGGACCCCTAGAACCCATATCCGGGGTCGGTTTCAAATAATCACACCGATAACTCAAAAAATAATGGGCCGATTTTGATTAAATTTGGTGAGTACCTTTCTTTCGCAAGTCGCCTGGACCAGTTCGTTAGCCAGGAAAACCAGACTAGTATTTCCCGGAAAATTTTGTGTGTTTTTATATATATATATATATATATATATATATATATATATATATATATATATATATATATATATATATATATATATATATATATATAAACACACAAAAATTCGCTAAAAACACAAAATTATATATATATATATATATATATATATATATATATATATATATATATATATATATATATATATATAGTCAATAGTCAATAATTTATTTTGCCTTAATTCCATTTACAAATGGTTGAGCACGTCAATTATTAAAATAAAAACAAACTATGATAACAAATGTAAAAAACAAACTAGAAACATTTCAAACGAACAAACACAATAAAATTTTCGTTCGTCTCAACTCTGTGCCCCACGGGTATCAGACAAATACTCCGCAATTGAGTAATAGCAATTATTGGTTAGGTATGATTTCAGCGATGCTTTGAATTCGTTCACATTTTGAATTGCTTTTATAGTTTCCGGCAACCTGTTATATAGATCCACCCCTGCAAAAGAGGGCGACTTTCTGTACATCATTTTACAGAACATCCTGTTCCTAAACAGATTCCCGTGGCGAGTGGAGTAAGAGTGCATCTCAGACTGCCTTGTTAGCCCATCTTTGACACCATGAATATAATTTAAAAGTTTATATAGGTAAACGCATGTTAGCGTCATTATTTTTTCGTCCCTGAAAAGCGCCCTACAAGATTGTGTTACTCTCATACCAAAAATCACTCTTATTATTCTTTTTTGCAGTATAAAAACTCTTTCCACCTCAACCGACTGTCCCCAAGCAACAATGTTGTAAGATATCAAGGAATAAACTTCCGAGTAGTAGACAGTCATCAGAGCTTTGGTCTCAAGGAACTCTGCTAACCGAAATATTAGAAAATGGCTCTGATTAAGCCTACCGCACAAAACCTCAATATGTTGTTTCCATGAAAGATGCTGGTCAATAGTTACCCCCAATACTCTCACGCTTGTGGCCTGAGACACTACAGTGCCCCGAAAATCAAGGTTAATTGCCTGCTTTTGCTGGGCTCTGAATTCAAGAAATACGGTTTTCTTGTAATTTATAAGGAGCTGGTTGGCCTCACACCACTTACCGAACCGTTCAAGTAACGAGTTAACCTTCCGGTTAACCTCGTGTGTATCCGACCCCGACACAACCACTGTCGTATCGTCCGCGTACATGAACAACCTCCCCTCCCCAATATGTTCAGGTAGATCATTCACATACAAGACAAACAACAACGGGCCCAAAACACTTCCCTGCGGAGTGCCAAGCTGTACATCAAAAGGTCGTGATTGCACTCCATCCACCGATACTACCATTTGTCTGTTTGTTAGAAACGAGAGCAGCCAGTCGCAAACAGGGCCCCTGACACCCAGGCACTGCAGCTTTTTCGCAAGCAGTTGCGGATTTAGCGTATCAAACGCCCTAGAGAGATCAAACATAAAAGCCACCACGCGCTGACCCCTATCAAGTTCGTCGTATATGTACTGCACCATGTCAACAACAGCCGTTTCCGTTGATAGTCCAGGCCTGAAACCGTGCTGGCACTTCGATATTATTCCCTGATCTCCCAAAAAGTTCTCCAATCGTACAGCCATCGCTTTTTCCATTATTTTAGAAAATACACTAAGTATTGAGAGTTGCCTGTAATTGAAAATATCTTGTTTGTCTCCCTTTTTTGCAGATGGAATTACCTTGGCTTGCTTTAGCTGATTTGGAAACTCACCGGTGACAAGTGACAAGTTCATTATATGGCAGATGCAACCGGCTATTGTTTCTGGATATCGCTTAATTAGCGAGATGGGAACTTCATCAATACCAGATGATTTTTTATTTTTTAAGTTATTTATAATGTTTTCAATTTCAGAAGGAGTGAACGGTTCTACAAAAATTGACCGATTATTCACTCTAGTGGTTGTGCCACCCAAAGCCTGACCACCATACTGAGATCTCACCTGATTTTGAACTTCCGAAGAGAAAACATGACCAAACAAGTCAACTATGGTTTTTGTATCGGAAATAATCTGACCATTATGTTTTATTTTGATATTATTAGGCCCATTTTTTATATTTTTTGTATGTTTATTATTGTTGACAAGTGACCAAAAAGTTTTTGTCTTATTATCCGAGCCTTCTATCAAGCTTAAGTAAAATTGCTGCTTTTCTTCTCGAATGCGCAAATTAAATTGTTTTTTCAAGTCCTTATATTTTTCATCTATATCGTTTGAATTGCACAATTTTCTAAGTCGATTAAACAATTTTAAATTTTCAGAACATCTCTTCAGTTCCGGAGAATACTGAAACCTGGTCATTTTATCATGGGGGTTCCCTAGTTTGACCAGTCTCACCGGAAATGCCAAATTAAACAATGTAATAAACTGATAAAAAAAATCACCAAAAACCTGATCGATATTAGCCCTCTCCGAATAATTAACCTGAATAGGATATTCTTTCAAAAACCTACCAAATAAGTCAGCGGCCCGGCTAGAAAACACTCTACGCCTAACAAAACAAGACCGATCATCCGCTACAGGAAGGTCAATCATGTGTATGTTAAACAATAATTCTTGAGCACTGTGATCAGACACTGCAGGATCAAACACGGTTGCAGCACTATCTGCAATATTGGTGATAACATAGTCTATCGACGAACGAACCAGTATTCCCAGATATCTACCCTCCCTCGTTGGTGTGTTTACTAATGATTTTAAGTGATAACAGTCCAACAGACCGTTTAGTCTCTTAGATTCTGTAGATTGAGAATTCATACTGCAAATGTTGAGATCGCCCGTGATAACAACCTGTTCATACTTTCTACAGACCTTATTGAGAACACTCTCCAAAACAGAAAAAAACAAATCAAAGTCACGGGAACTGCTAGGACGATAGACCACAATAAAGCAAGTCTTACCCTCAAACTCCAACGCACAGCATTCAATATGCAGCTCCGCAGACATTTTTGCAATATACTTTATTTCCTTGCAACTTTGCTGAATCTCATTCCTAACAAAAAGGATCGCACCACCATGTATGTGCTTTTTCCGAACGAAACAAGCGACAGGAACGTACCCCCCAATTGTCAACCCCGCTACTAAATTTACATCTGTAATCCAGTGTTCCGTGAAACACAGAAAATGAGGCGAACGTTCACTTATAATTAATTCCATATGATTGAGTTTATTGACTAAACACTGAACATTTATATGGAGTAATTTAAATTGAAAATTTTCTTTCACGTCAAGCTTTGGATCTGTCGTCATTGAATTCATTGATTTGACTGAAACTATAAGTTGTGTCCCTCCGTCTTCCTCTCTTGAAAATTTCTAGATAGAAAAAATCTTCTAACTGCAGCCCCTTCTGGCCAAATATTAGGATCATAAACATCCTGTAAGCGATCCAGTGGATAAGTGATCTTAAATGACGACGTATCCTCGGTCCTCTTTAGCAGCTCACATTTAAATTCTATAGAATTTGCCGTTTGCTTCAGGTACTCAAGCACTTCTTTCTCAGTGGTCGTAGAATGCATCCTAAACAGATGTATGTAACCATTTTTAGGCACTGTTTTTAACTTAGCCGATGTTCTGTTGTTGGTTCCTATCACAATATTTTTTTCTTTATATTTGTGTTTATTTTTATTTCTCCAGTCATCGACCTCTTGACTGATAATTTTTATCTTGTCAGATTGCTCCGCATCATCGACTGGATAGTCCATCGTGGTTTCATTTTGTACATCTGCAGATTTCTCCTGCGTCGTTCTCTCAGTTACACTAGCCTGCTTTTGTTTCCAGTCTATAGAAGACTGCTGTCGGTCCCTAGATGGCGTTACATGTGTTTCTTTCTTAGAAACTAAACTCTTTCTAACCTTGTTATTTGAATTATTCTCCAACATACTAATAATTTTGTTCTGTGACGACATTGTGTTCTCCATCATCTGCACTACATTTATCAGTGTCTCATAGTGCCTTTCTACTCTCCTGCACACTCGATTTGTACAAGTCTCTTCCACACTCACGGAATCACTTGAATCATGAAAAACTTCGTTATCACCATTACGATTTGTTTTTTTACACTCTTCACTATGTTTTAGAAGTAAATCCCGCACCGACTCACTGTTACTGGGAAGTTTATTATTAATTATCAGATCTATCAGTTCACTTTTTCGAAGTTTGTTTAACTCATTTACTAGCACGTCTGTAGTACCCGCCATGTTGGCCGTTGTATATATATATATATATATATATATATATATATATATATATATATATATATATATATATATGTGTTTATATATATATATATATATATATATATATATATATATATATATATATATATATATATATATATATATATATATATATATATATATATATATATATTTATCATATCGATACCTCAAAAAATAATGGGCTGATTTTAATGAAATTCGGTACGAACCTTCCTTTTGTAAGTGGCTTGGACAAGTTCGTTAGCCAGGAAAATCGGACCAGTTTTTCCGGGAAAATTTCGTATCTCCGCAAATAACAGAGATATGACAACCAAATTTGGCACATACGTTTCCACTATCCAACTTACCCTACATGCCGAAATTCAGATCTCTACGTTAAAAGGAAAACAAAAGCTATAGCCATTTAAGGGAAAAAATTTGGGTGCCACTGGTGATCAGCGGAAAGCACAAGAACAAAATATTTTGTGTAATTAACAAAACCAATTGAATATTACATCCAACGGTTGAGTTTTCTTGGCGCAAAAACGTCAAGAAGTAGCAGAAAAACTATTTTGAAAATTTAACAATTTTTTTCTTCAAACGTCGCGATTTGAAACGCCAAAATTTACAATTTTCAGACAACGAATTTGAAACTAATACGGATTATGTAGACGATATGTCGTAGGAAGTGTGTTTTACAAAGCCTTAAGATTCAACTTCAACCATCATTGTCCTTTATTTTACTAAAATATTTTCAGCAAATCCATTTCAAATAGACCCTCTTTCTGATGCTTCGGCAGTAATTTCAGCTATAGAGTTTATAGTTTAATAGTCTATATTTTAGCAAATTTTCGTAGAAAAAATTCGTTAATGAGAAGACCGCGACTTATGAACTTTAAAAAGATGTCTTCAAGTGAGCGCAAACTATAACATCCGTTATTATACAAGATATGACAATGTTAATTATAGGGTATCTCCAGCTGCATCTTATAAACTGATTTTGACAATCACAGGATGGCCTATAAATCGTTGGTGATACACACTTTCTTTTTTTTTAATAGAACACTCCCTTATTTTATTGAATTTTTGTGTTTTCGAACGAATTATAATGCGTGTTTGTAAGAAGAAAAAAAAAAGATATCATTCATCGTTTTTGAGTTATTTCAATTGTTTTGCATCTTTTCTCGTTTTTGGCACATATCACAAATTGTGAAACGGCGTTTTTATCAATAGATAGCGGAGCCCCAAACATTACTGAACGTAATTTACGTTAAAAAAAATGGTGATTTTCTGTAAAAGAAATTTTTACAAATTTTCATAATTTTTTGTTTTCAATTTTGGTCCTAAAGCTGTTTGTGAATAATTATATCCTGGCAGGTGTGTCAACGGCTTAAAGAGGTTCGTTGTCCAAGAAGATTGGACAAGTTCCTTTCTGGAAATTTAATTTCGGAAAATGTTTGTACTTTTTGAAACAACAAAGCTATTTTAATGAAATACGGTAGATTGTTACTAATATATACGTTAGACTGCCAACCAAATGTCCTTCTTTTAAAAACAAGACATATTTGCCTTTAAAAGCATTTTTACGAAAATCGCTACCATAACGCACTTGCTGCGTCCATGCTTTTAGTGAATTTTCTTAAAAAAAATTCACTAATGAGGAGATCTCGACTTTCGAATTTTGAACAAATTTCTTCAAATGAGCGCTATTTAGGACCCCCGGAACCCAAATCCGAGGTCAGTTTCAGACTTTATATGTTTATATATATATATATATATATATATATATATATATATATATATATATATATATATATATATATATATATATATATATATATATATATATATATATATATATTTATGTGTCACACCTATAACTTAAAAAATAATGGACGGATTTTGATAAAATTTGGCACATACCTTCCTTTCGCAAGTCGCTTGGATAAGTTCGTTAGCCAGGAAAATCCGCCGAGGTTTTCCCGGAAAATTTTGTGTTTTCTTTCGAAAAAAATCGAAAAAAAATTATATCACCAAAATTAACAAAGTAAGGGCAACCAAATTTCATACGCGGGTTTATATCATTAGAGGCAAGTTACCTACCAAAATTTAGCTCCGTAGGTTAAATGACAAAAAAGTTACAGGCATTCAAAGAAAAATAAATTTGGGTTCTCCTCAAAACGTTTTGCAAGTGGCTTGAATATGTTCGTTATCCAGGAAAATCCGACGAGGTTTTCCCGGAAAATTTTGTGTTTTCTTTCGAAAAAAATTTATATCTCCAAAATTAACAAAGTAAGGGCAACCGAATTTTATACGCGGGTTTATATCATTATAGGCAAGTTACCTACCAAAATTTAGCTCTGTAGGTCAAAAGACAAAAAAGTTATAGGCATTTAAACAAAAATAAATTGGTGTTTTTCACAAAACGTCAAAGTTGCGATTTAAACGTCAAAATTGGCAACATTTAGGAAAAGAACTTGAATCTAATACGGGCTATGGAAATAAAATGTCTCAAGAAGAATGTTTTACAAACCCTGAAGTCTTAGTTTCAACCGTCATTGTCCTTCATTTTAATAAAATGTTTCCAGAAAATTCATTTCGAATAGACCCCTTCTCTGACGCTTGGCAGTAGTCTTAGCTATAGAGTTTATCGTTAATAGTATATAGTTTTTGTAGAATTTTCGTAAAAAAAAATCAATAAAGCTCAATATATCTGTTATTATACCAGATATGAAAAAAAATTGTATATATTAATTATAGGGTGTCTTAAACTACATCTTAACAAATTATTTCTACAATCACAGGGTGGCCCATAAGTCGTTGGTGCTACAAATTTTCTTTTTTTTTTTAAATCAAACACGCCTTATGTTATTGCATTTTTGCATTTTCCATCGAAATATAATGCATGTTTGTAAGAACAAAAATTCTGGACGCAGTAAGTGCGTTATGGTAGCGAATTTTGATTAAATGCTTAATATTTGAATAGCTCAATTTGCTATTAACCTATAAGGTTGACCATAAAACGAGTTTTTTCGGGAACACTAAGTTTACTTTCGGAAATTTTTGTACATTTTCAAACAATAAAGTTATTTTGATGAAACATGGCACATTGTTTTTACTATATAGATTATACTGGTAACCAAATTTGATGCCTGCTTTCTTAAAAAAACACATTATTGCTATTAATAAATAGTTTTATGAAAATTCACTACCATAACGCACTTGCTGCGTCCCGAGATTTTTTTTATATCTCCGGAAATGACAAATCTATGGTGACCCAATTTGATACGCGAATTTATATCATAAAAATAAAACCATGAACCCAAATTTGGATCTCTACGTTAAACGAAAAAAAGTTATAGGCATTATGTTTTTTTTTCTTAAAGTCGCGATTCGAAACGTCAAATTGACATGTTCTACATAAAGAACCTGAAGCTAATACGGCTTTTGGACCAGATATGTCGTAAGAAGTGTGTTCTATAAGACCTTAAGTTTCAGCTTCAACCGTTATTGTCCTTCATTTTACTTAAATGTTTGCAGCAAATTAGTTTCAAATAGACTCTTTCTCTGATGGTTTGGCAGTAGTTTCAATTATAGTGTTATAATACACGAAGAAAAAAACATTGTATCTCCTTTTAAGCGCATTCCGCACATTACGCGCACGGAACAGTGTGATATTAGATATGTGATATAGTTAAAGTTTATATAAAGAAAGTGAGCAGAAAGATAAAATGTATGTATAATCTGTGTTACAAATAGATTAAAAGAACTTCGGTGGTTCAGTGGTAAGAACGTGTGCATCTGATCCGAAGGGCACCGGGTTCGATCCCAGCGTTCTCTCTTCACTTCTTCCGTACATACTGTAACATTGACATCAACCGAGGTTCTGGCATTGTATTTGAGCAAGTTGAATGTCTGCACTATCCGCCCTTCGGAGGGGGTGTAAAGCAACCAGTCCCGTCTTCATGCGAGGTTGGTCACGTTAAATATCCCTACTCTCGTTACAGAAAGGCAGGGGTTCGGCAAAATTTTCGGGATAGTGAAGTGAAACTGCTCCCTGTCGTCGGTGATTGGCCTTAGTCGCGGAAATAGGCCGACGTAAAAAAATCTTTGTTCAAAATTATACATTTTTAACTTCAATTTTTAACTATTAACTTAATCATTAGTAGGTTTTCTTTAAAGTGGTTGAAGTTAGGAATTACTTTGAAAGGGGGTCGGGGCAAAATGTTGCCAGAAAACAAGCGACAGCTTGTTGGAAATGTATGAAGTTCTAATTAAAATGCTATACATAAACATACATGGTAATGCAGCAATCTGCGTTGGTGCCGTGTTTTTAAAGCCTTATATAGGATCTCGGCTGATTACCGTTTGCCATGTCAGCAGAAGAGTGAAAGTGCAAAAATGATGTAAGTTTTTGTTGTAGTTTCTAGTTTGGTCGTATCTAGGAGGTAACCTTAATGATCATGCATCGTGAAGCGTTTTTTTTTTTGTTATTCCAGTAATCCGAACAGTAGTGATTGTTCTCACGAGTTGCAGATAATAGCGTATGGTTCCTGTCGCACTATTGTATTTTTCTTGTGATAACAGATTGGACAGTTAATAAACCTTCTTATGGTCTCTTTTGTGATATTGTTGTATCACGGATTTAGAACGATGCATACTGTTTAAAATTCAAGGATAATTACGAAATTTTAGTCAACTACACATACGACAAAAAGTTCAAATACAATAGTAAAACTTGTATTATTATTGCAGTTTAATTTTATTGTTTATTTTAATATTATGTTTCATTATACTTTACTACCTACATTTGAATGTTTTAGAGTTAACTTGTTCGTTTTATTTTGTTTCTAACCTGACCCTCTATCGTAAAAATTAGCATAAAAATGGAACGCAGAGATTATGTTTGTTTATATATGGTGTTTGATTTTAACGACGCAATATTATATTATTTGTCAAACGCATTGACTGATTTGATTGGATGTTTTTTCGCAAGTAGTAGTTCTCAATTCGTGCTTTTCAGCCACATAGTAAAGTCTGAAAATCACCGAAATCCAATGTAAACTTTAATCCTATATATATATATATATATATATATATATATATATATATATATATATATATATATATATATATATATATATATATATATGTATATATATATATATATATATATATATATATATATATATATAGAGTTATTCACCTTCACCTAAGGACATAGAGCAGGGGTATGTAGGGAACCCAAAATATTGTAATTTAACGCAACTTACCCCTAGACTAAGTTGCGTCACTGAGAAGTTATATGCCTTCAAAGTGGAGTTTCTAATTTCGAAAAGAGTCAATATCTCAGTTATGCTTGAACTTAGAGGAACTAAATTTGGTACACGTTTTGAGTGTACGAAGAGCAATAATCGACATTAATAAGAATTCAATGAAGCATTTTAAAGGGTTGATAAGGATGATTCACTATTAAAATGTGACATTTTTTTAACCTATCGGCGGATTTTAAAAGTTATTATTTCATTTTATGGGGAATATAATGCTAAAACCTTTAAATACTCTTATTAATTTTCAAAAAACTTTGAGGTTTTCAACAAAATTCCGAATAACTAAATACACGTATTAGAGCTGTGTTATTCAAAATCATCGAACATTTAAACGTTAGCTATGAAATTTAATGTCAGACTTGACAATCAGGAAAATAAGTGATTTTAATCTAGTCATATTTCCTGAGTGTTGTGAAAATGGCCGGGAAGTTTTCATTTAGCGAACAAGTTGACATGCTATTAGTGTTAGGTTTCTGCGAAGGAAACTACAGAAGAAGTGTTGAAGAATACCGGAGAAGATTTCCTAATCGTGTAATCCCCCATAGAGAAACATTTGCCAATGTGGAAAGACGGCCTCGGGAAACAGGCAAGTTTTTCAGTAGCAGTCGAGAACGTGCTACTGCAACAAGGGCACAAGACGAAGAACTTATTTTGAATACAATTGAAGACGACCCACATATTAGTACTAGAAATCTATCTCGACAATGGTATTTCGCAAACTTCTGTTCACCGAGTAATAAGACGTAATCTACTGCACCTATATCATATCCAAAAAGTGCAAGCATTGTTACTGGAAGATTTGGTTAAACGAGTGAATTTCTGTCACCTTATTTTGTATCAAGAAATTAATTTTCAAAAAAAAATATATCTTTTTACTGACGAAGCTTGTTTCACCCGCAGAGGTATTACAAATTTACATAACCATCATGAATATTCTGATGTAAACCCTCATTCAGTAACGCCTCGACATTTCCAACGCGAGTTTAAAATAAATGTTTGGATCGGTATTATTGATCGGTATTTAATTGGTCCAATTATTCTACCGAATCGATTAAATGGCGAAACTTATTTAGAATTTCTCCAAAACAATCTCCCGGATCTACTCGACGAGGTGCCTCTACAACATAGACTGGACCATTGGTTTTTGCACGATAGAGCACCGCCTCATTTCAGTATTGTTGTTAAGAGACTATTTAAACCACCAGTATCCAGATAGGTGGATTGGAGGAGGAAATAATTGCCCACAAGTTTGGCCTCCACGATCGCCAGACCTCAACAAATGTGACTTCTTTCTTTGGGGAATGTTAAAAGAATTTGTGTATTCCTCGCCAATTGCGTCTCGAGCCGAATTGTGGAAACCCATTACACATAAATGCACACTTATTAGAAACAATCAACATTAGTTGTTGGATAGAGTAGACTTCAATTCTCAACGAAGAATAAATTTATGCCTGAAAGAGAACGGTGATCATTTTGAACAATTTCTGTAATTTATCGGTGCAAATGTTCTGTTATTTCTATTGTTTAAGTTGTTTGTTTTTTTTATTAAATTATTCTTATTACAACTTTTTTCCTGATTGTCAAGTCTGACGTTAATTTCGTAGCCAACGTTTGAATTTCCGATGATTCTAAATAACAGCTCTAATACGTCTATTTAGTTATTCGGAATTTTGTTGAAAACGACAAAGTTTTTCTAAATTAATAAGTGTTTTAGAATTAACTTCCCCATTAAATGAATTAATAATTTTTTAAATCCGCCAATAGGTTAAAAAATTATGTCACATTTTAACGGTGAATCATTCCTTATCAACCCTTTAAAATGCTTCAATTGAATTCTTATTACTGGCGATTATTGCTCTTGGTACACTCGAAACGTGTACCAAATTTAGTTGTTCAAAGTTCAAGCATAACTGAGATATTGATTTTTTTCGAAATTAGAAACCACACTTTGAAAGCGTATAGCTTCTCAGGGGTGGAACTTAGTATAGGGTAAGTTGGCTTAAACACAATATTTTGGGTTCCCCTACATGCCCCTCCTCTGTGTCGGTTCTTATGCGAGACACCCTATATATATATATATATATATATATATATATATATATATATATATATATATATATATATATATATATATATATATATATATATATATATATGTATATATATATATATATATATATATATATATATATATATATATATATATATGTATATATATATATATAATATATATATATATATATTAATATATATATATATATATATATATATATATATATATATATATATATATTAATATACAGTGTGGAACAGCCAAATGGAATAAATTCGATAACGGATAAATGAGGACGTGTTGGGAAAAACGCTTGGACACGTCGATTTGTATTTTTAACCGCGCATCTTTTTCAAGAAAAAAAATTTATTTAGGGTGCGTCATGTGACAGTGGCCAATACCAACTTTCTTATTTTAAATACAAGCCCCTGTATATTATTAATTTTTTGGATTCTTCAGAAAATTCTAGACATAATTCATGTACAATGTCCTATACCTATCTTCAACTGTTTCGGAAATATTAAGTATTTTTCAGATTTATTACAAAAATTAACATTAAAAATAGAAAATTATTTTATTTCACAAATTCTAATAAGAAATACTGATTATTTCTTAATAATTTAAAAAAACAAAAAAAAATTAATGTCAATGTAGTAAATGTTCAAAATGCTCGCCACGAACATCTTGGCAACATGCTAATCTGGTATAGAAATGTCTCTAACATTACTCAACATCTCAGGCGTGACTGATCTAATCGCAAGCGTGATTCGTCTTTTTAAGTCATCTAAGTTGAGGGGCTTAGTTTTGTATACAATACTTTTGACATATCCCCACAAAAAGTAGTCTAATAGCGACAGATCAGGAGATCGTGCTGGCCATTCTATCGATCCGCGCCTCCCTATCCACCGATTTGGAAAAATTTGGTTCAGGTACTGCCGGACATTGATTTGGTAATGGGGCGGTGCCTCCATCTTGCTGAAACCATATTTTATTGGCAGGAACTTGTGGGTTTGCTGGATCTGGATATAAGTTTGTCAAAGTTGGCACGACAATATTTTGGAGCAGTTCTAAATATTTATCCCCATTCAAGTAAGTTGCCATCAATGAAAAAGGGACCTACGATATGATTTCCAACAATTCCTGCCCAAACATTAACTTTTTCAGGATATTGCGTATGTTCCTCTCTCATCCAATGAGGATTCTCATTAGACCAATAGCGGCAATTTTGACGATTAACATGACCGTGAAGTGTAAATGTGCTCTCATCAGAAAACAAAACATCTTCTAATTGGATCACATTGTTATCTAACATTGCCATCATTTGTTCACAAAAATACGTTCTCCTATCGAAATCGTCCTCCATGAGCTCCTGAGTTGGTATCATTTTATAGGGATGCATTTTACTTTCCTTTAATGTTCGAAAAATTGCTGTGTGGCTAACGTTGAATAGTTGGGCTGCTTGTCGACCAGAAGTATGTGGGTTTTCTTGAAACTCAAGCGTAATATCCAATTTCGTATCATCACTTACTGCATTGGCAGCTACTTTTTTTATCTGTCTCACATGACCAAGCTCGCGAAACTGCTTTTCTATTTTGCTAATTGTTCCTTGGGATACAGGCGGCAAATTTGGAAATTTTTCGTGAAATAAGCGAGACACTTCCATCTGTGTCCGTGTGTTATCTCCATAACCAATCATTTGTAGAATGGTTATTTTGTGCATTTTTGTTAAATGAACCATTTTTCTGATATTATTACGTACAGTTAACGAAATTCAAACGACAATAGCACTGACACTAATCACTACTGTCATGCAGGCAGACAACAAGTTGCTAAGGCTACGAGTTTTATACGAACAGAAAGAAAACTGTTTTTGTTTTTGTTTCATTTCATATCAGTAAAAAGAAACGCAGGAATGGTTTTTGTTTACTTTCTCATTATCAAGAGCTGAATGGGAAATAAGTATTGAATGCAATGTAGCGAATTTGTGAAATAAAATAATTTTCTATTTTTAATGTTAATTTTTGTAATAAATCTGAAAATACTTAATATTTCCGAAACAGTTGAAAATAGGTATAGAACATTGTACATGAATTATGTCTAGAATTTTCTGAAGAATCCAAAAAATTAATAATATACAGGGGCTTGTATTTAAAATAAGAAAGTTGGTATTGGCCACTGTCACATGACGCACCCTATATAATTTTTTTTTCTTGAAAAAGATGCGCAGTTAAAAATACAAATCGACGTGTCCAAGCGTTTTTCCCAACACGCCCTCATTTATCCGTTATCGAATTTATTCCATTTGGCTGTTCCACACTGTATATATATATATATATATATATATATATATATATATATATATATATATATATATATATATATATATATATATATATATATATATATATATATATAGTTACTTTAAAAATTGAGGGAAAGCAAATTTATAAAAACTTTTTTTTCATATTTGTTTGTCCATAATTAGTTATAGTAAAACTCACGTCATATCCTTAAGAATGGAATAAACTTTTCCGAAAGCTCGGCTTTCAATAAAGAGTTTTGTTTTATTTTGTAAATGACGGCTTTCCCACAATTTTTTAAGTAACTCACACTATTACCGTCACAAAAACTGAATACAATATATATATATATATATATATATATATATATATATATATATATATATATATATATATATATATATATATATATATATATATGAGACATACTTGGTTCTCCAGTTGAACCCCGTCCAGAATTTATGAAAACTCGACGTTTCGGCTCCTGTTTTGGAGCCATTTTCAAGAGGTAAAGGAAGTATGTAAGGACACTCTAAGGCCTCAATCTGCCTACCCCTTAGAGTGGTGGACAAAAGTGGGTAAAGAAAATATGTAAGGACACTCTAAGGCCTCAATCTGCCTACTCCTTAGAGTGGTGGACAAAGGTGGGTAAAGGAAATATGTAAGGACACTCTAAGGCCTCAATCTGCCTACTCCTTAGAGTGGTGGACAAAGGTGGGTAAAGGAAATATGTAAGGACACTCTAAGGCCTCAATCTGCCTACTCCTTAGAGCGGTGGACAAAGGTGGGTTGGGTTGTTGTAGCTCGGGGCCTCAATCTGCCTACTCCCCGAATCTCGCCGGAGATCGTCTGTGAGGTCTCAGTGTGTTCAACCCTATGCCTCAGAGAGTCTCTGAGGCCTAGGGTTGAACAGTGTGTTCATCGAAATTGGTTAATTATGTTTGAGTTATCCGTTGGATATATATATATATATATATATATATATATATATATATATATATATATATATATATATATATATATATATATATATAGTTACTTTAAAAATTGTGGGAAAGCAAATTTATAAAAACTTTTTTTTCATATTTGTTTGTCCATAATTAGCTATATATATATATATATATATATATATATATATATATATATATATATAAACATATAAAAATTGAAACTGACCCCGGATATGGGTTCTAGGGGTCGTAGTTCGCGCTCATTTGAATTTTTTTTGCAAAGTCTCACCATAGATACCTCTCTATTAGTGAATTTTTTAAAATAAAAATTCACTAAAAGTCGCGAGCTGAATTGAGAAAGCTGTAATATGGGGTGTCACTCAACATAGGGTGCCGCTTAAAATTTAAGGGTACTTTGCGCCCCTGCCTAATGGATAGGATCCAAGACACCAAAATTTACACCATCAAGTGTTCCCCTTCTTTTTTTTTCACTTTCGATAGATATTTTCCAGGTGGTATCCAAAAAAAAAAAAACTCTGGACGCAGCAAGTGCGTTATGGTAGTGAATTTTCTTTAAAATGTTTTTCATTGCAAATATGTGTGTTTCCTTTTTAAGAAAGCAGGCATCAACTTTGATTACCAGTATAACCTATATAGTAAAAACAAATGTGCCATGTTTCATAAAAATAACTTTATTGTGTGAAAATGTACAAAAATTTCCAAAAGTAAACTTAAAGTGTTCCCGGAAAAACTCGTTTCTTGGTCAACCTTATAGGTTAATAGCAAATTGAGCTATTCAAATTTGAAGCATTTAATGAAAATTCGCTACCATAACGCACTTGCTGCGTCCCGAATTTCTTTTCTTACAAACATGCATCGCTGAAAAATTCAAAAATGCAATAACATAAGGCGTGTTTGATTAAAAAAAAAAGAAAATTTGTATCATCAACGACTTATGGGCCATCCTGTGATTGTAGAAATATTTTTTTAAGATGTAGCTCAAGACACCCTATAATTAATATATACAAATTTTTTTCAAATCTTGTATAATAACGGATATATTGAGCTTTATTGATTTTTTACGAAAATTCGACAAAAATTATATACCATTAAACGATAAACTCTAAAGCTAAGGCTACTGCCAATCATCAGAGAAAGGGTCTATTTGAAATGAATTTTCTGGAAACATTTTAGTAAAATGAAGGACAATGACGGTTGAAACTAAGACTTCAGAGTTTGTAAAACATCCTTTTTGAGACATTTGATTTCCATATCCTGTATTAGATTCCAGTTCTTTGCCTAAATGTTGCCGATTTTGACGTTTTAAATCGCAACTTTGACGTTTTGAGGAAAACCCCAATTTATTTTTTTTTAAATGCCTATAACTTTTGACCTACATAGCTAAATTTTGGAAGGTAGATTACCTATAAGGATATTAACTAGCGTACCAAATTTGGTTGCCCTTACTTTGTTAATTCCGGAGATATAAATTTTTTTCGAAAGAAAACATAAAATTTTCCGGGAAAACCTGGGCAGATTTTCCTGGCTAACGAACTTATCCAAGCCATTTGCAAAAGGAATTTTTCCACCAAATTTAGTCAAAATCGGCCTATTATTTTTTGAGTTATCGGTGTGATACATATATATATATATATATATATATATATATATATATATATATATATATATATATATATATATATATATATATATATATATATATATATATATATATATATAAACATATAAAAATTGAAACTGACCCCGGATATGTGTTCTAGGGGGCCTAGTTCGCGGTCATTTGAGGAAATTTTTTCAAAATTCAAAAGTCGGGATCTCCTCATTAGTGAATTTTTTTTAAGAAAATTCACTAAAAAGATGCACATTCACTCCTACCTACAGTGGTCATAGCTCCCAGCACCTTTCTGCCTGCATTTACCCACTTTGTATCTTATCATATATGCTTCCGCCGTTTGAAAACAGTCTTCCTAAATACATGAATATCTTTGTTTTCTCTGCTAGATTACCATTTATCAAGCGACTGCAGTTACTTCATTTTTAATAAATGGTCTGCGTTTCTTTTATGGAGACATTGGGAAACAACGAGGTCACATCAAACGATATTAAAACCTCGTCTTCAACCAATTTAATATTTTTAACTTTATTAATAAATTCAAGTGAATTTGAAACTGAAAAACTTTTTTGTTTGATAGACAACCCTTCAAATGTTTGTTAACCATTTCGCTATATTGTATGTCGGGGAATCTATAGCTAAAACAATAGGTCGCATCGATTTTCCGGGTTTAGGGAAACTTTGAAACTTGTTACGTTTTCTAATTGGATTTGAAACTTGTAACTTTATTCCTAAATCTTTTGTAATAAGGTTATTTCATCTCTTTAAATTGTTTGTTTTATTTTTATTTTTGGGAGAGTGTTTCTAGTTAGTTTTTTTACGGTCTTGCTTCTATTACATTATATACTATCTTTATAATCGCTCTTGTCTAAAATCACAACATAAAAACATTATTTCCCTCTCAGTCGTTTATTCACCCCTCTGATGACGCTAACTGTATTAGCGAAACGATCGCCAGGTCTGAAAACTGTATTGTGATCAATTGAGTTTTCCAAATTGTACTTATCAGTCCTAATACATACCTAAGATTGAAATGTCTAAACATGATAACTTTACTTAGCATCTAAATATCCAAAGATGTTTTTCAACATTGGTTTATTTCCGCGACTATGGCCATTCACCGCCGCCAGCGAGAAGTTACACCTAAATATCCTGGAAATGTTGCTGAACCTCTGCCTTTCTGTAAGGAGGGTAGCGATCTTTAACGTACCCAAGATCGCATGGACACGGTACCGACGGCTTTACGCCCCCTCCGAAGGGCGGAACGTGCAGACTTTCAACTTGCTGAACTACAATGCCACAACTTCCGTTGATGTTAATTGTACAGTATGTACTGAAAAAGTGAAAGAGTATCCCTGGGAATCGAACCCCTCGGTTCATAGGAAGACGTTCTTACTACTGAACCACCGAGGCTCTAATGTCAAAAGATGATAACATAAGTAGGTCAGGATTCGCCCCGTAAGTATAAACACCATGTGAGTAGTGTTTTCACATTAAAAAAAAATCTCCGACAATGTCAACCTTTGATTGTGAATTGCGCCTAAAAAAATGTAAAAAAGCTTGTTCGCAACCGTTACACACGAAGGCCCGTTCTAATTTGCAGCGACATTAAAAATACATTTGTTTGAAACGTTATGGCATTGTTTCATGTCTCCTTGATCGAAATAATGTTTACAACGGATCGAGGTCCGTATTAAGTGGAACGGAAGAAAAAATATCTTGGTCTTGTCTAATCGCGAATGTGGTTTGCGATAAATAGAAACCTAAACACTAAGTAATCGGAAACATCTACGTCATCATGTCTTAAAAACGCACAAAATGTTTGATCAGTCAGCTAAGTTGGAGAGTTGTAACCTTCAACTTGTAAACAATAAAGGTTTGAGATAATAACGGCCTTTTTGTAGCTTGTAGCTAATTGTTTAATTACACGTGGAAATTGGTTTAGTCAAACAGTATTTTAATACAGATTTTTTGCTTATTGTAATAACTTTCAAGGTCGCAGGTCTGCTAGACCTAATTCAGATAATATGGCTTTGTTCAGATTTGTTTGAAAAGAGCGGAAAACCAAAACCAGATAAATGAAATTATAAACAATAAAACCTGGACGCAGGCAGCAAGTATGTTATGGTAGCGAATTTTCATTAAAATAGTTGCCCCATATTGTAAAATTTTAAGGTATTTTGTCCACCTCCACACATGCAGAAAAGACATTTCCGGAATGTGATTTTTGTGCATGCTAATCCTCAATAATGGCGTTATCGAATCAATCTAAAATATTTTGTGTTACTATTCAAAAAATATGGTATTTAAAAAAAACGAACTTTTTCTTCCCCAGTTTATTTAAAATTTAGAATAAACCTCTGTACGGAAAAAAATTATAATAAAATTTACGGGCTCACAAACTTCCCTGTTTTATGGAGTAATGGTGTAAAACATTACCAATATCTCTGAAAATAATTTACTGTCGACGATTAAAAGTAAATTATATATAGTGAAATGTAAGTATAATGCCAGGTATATTACTACATAAGGTCGTATGTGATTTTTCTCAGTTACCTATCTGTAACAAGCAAGGTCTGTTTCAAATACATTTATTACAAATATTCAAATCAATGAAGGGGAGGAACAGTTGAAACATATCTAGAACCTTGTTAACTACATTTCATGTAATATTTGCGACCCATGGACCGTATCAGTTACAGAATATTTGTTTAAGAATCACCAATTTTGACGTTCCAAACCGTCACTTTGACATTTTGGGAAGAAAAACTACAACATTTTCAAACTACTTTTAATCGTACTCCTTGACTTTGTGCGCCAACAAAAGTTAATTTTTGTTTATATGTTTAATAGATTTTGTTTACCACCAAAAAAAAAAAATCATTGAATGCTTACAACTTTTTTTTCTTTCACCTTAAGCGATCTCTTTTTTTATATGGTACCTACCCTTTATAATATAAATGAGATAGATATAATCAAATTTGGTTGACACAGCTTTATTTGCGGAGATAAAAAAAAATCGAAAGAAAACACAGAATTTTCTCGGAATAACTGGTCCGATTTTGCCCACTCACGAACTTTACAAAGGGAAATTTCATAAAAACCAACCACTTATTTTTTGAGTCATTTGTCGAAAACTTTATCACTCCTTTGTGTCCATTTTTGCGCGTTTTCGGTTTCATAAAAAGTCTGGACGCAGCAAGTGCGTTATGGTAGTGAATTTTCATAGAAATGATCTGACACCAAATATTTTTTTATAACTTTTTTACCTGTAACATAGAAATCTAAATTTTGGATGTAGTTTCCTTTTAATGTCATTAACTTGTGTACCAAGTTTGATTACCATAGCTTTTTCATTTGTGGAGATACACATTTTTGCCGTAAGAAAACCCAAAATTTTCCCGGAAAACCTGGTTCGATTTTTCTGGCTAACGAACCCATCGAGGACACTTACAAGAAGAAGGTACATGCCAAATTTTATCAAAATCGGCCTATTATTTTTTGAGTTACCGGTGTGATATATATATATATATATATATATATATATATATATATATATATATATATATATATATATATATATATATATATATATATACATACAGGGTGGCGCATTGAAAACGAAACAGACCGATTTGCGCCCAGAGAATTTTTTTTTAAGAAACGCTGAAACACGTCAATTTTAATATTGAGGGGGACATGTTTTGACATAAAACTCAACTTTGTCACATCAACCCCTTAAGGGTGGTGATAACAACCCTTATATTTTAAATAGGGAACATGGATCGAGTGTTACATTATTTGAAAGCTCTTTCTTTTCTGAATTCAGCACACTAATTTTTTTGTAAGTTTTATTAACTCGTTTAAAAATTATTCACAGTTGGAGTTGCAAGAACGTATTTCATTCATTGTGATAAGAAATGCACTAATTAAGTAAATTTTTCGTAAAAAAAAACTAAAAAACAAAACCAAACGTTCAAAAATGTTTATTCAGTTAAGTAAGTGTTCAAATTGTTGACCACCAGCTTCCATACAAAAGTATAAATTTTGTATAAAACGAGCTCTGACATTCTGGAGCATTTGTGGAGTTATTATACGGCATTCTTCAACAATGCGTCGTCGTAAATCTTCCAGAGACTCAGGTTCTGTTACGTATATTCTACGCTTTAAATAGCCCAATAGAAAGAAGTCTAAAGGAGTTAAATCCGGTGATCTAGGGGGCCACTCAATAGCACCTCTACGCCCAATCCATTGTCCTGGAAACTCTCTGTTCAAAAACTCCCTAACACATTGTGAAAAATGCGGAGGAGCTCCATCTTGTTGAAGCACTCATTGATTTTCTCGATAGCGATCATCATTTTTAACAATGCCAATTAGTAGACGGTAAACTACTAGTAACTCCAAATACGTTTCGCCACTCAAATTGCCATCAAGAAAAATTGGTCCGATTAAACGGTCTCCAAAAATGCCAGTCCAGACATTCAATTTGTGTGGAGTTTGAGTGTGGACTTCGTGAAAATTTCTTGGATTATTATCTGCCCAATAACGACACATATGACGATTGACTGTAGAGTTTAATAAAAACGTACACTCGTCTGAAAAACATATATTAAACAGAAAGTTTCCGTTATCAGCTATTCGTGCAGTCACAACTTCACAAAACTCCAGCCGCCGATCAAAATCATCTTCATTCAGTTGTTGTACAAGATGAATTTTATGCGGGTGAAATTTATGATGCTTCAATATTCGCTGAATAGGTCTTCTTTTGATGCCTGAAACAGTGGCCAATTTTCTCGTGCTCAAAATTGAGTCTGCAGCAATTTGTCCTAAAACTTCAATCTCAGTAGTCTCATTTCTAACAGAAAATTCACGTTCAGGATCACGTTTTTTGTTGGCTACTGAACCACTTTGTCGAAACTTTGCTACTAACTCCAAAATGTATTTTCTGTTAACATGTCTGTTCGGATGTCGTTCATAAAACAAATTTGCGGTACGGTTGGCACAGTCATCGTTTGTGAAAAAAAGAGTAATTATTTCAACTCTTTCTTCTACAGAATACACCATTGTGAAATTAATTTTCGGTAGTACTATCAAGTATCAAACCCACCGATAAACTGAAATAATAAACCGCATTTCTCTCATTCCGATAAGAAATGTTCTGATAGTCAATTTTTTGTTTACAAACCAACAAAACATTGACTATCAGCACATTTCTTATCGGAACGAGTGAAATGCGTTTTTGCATCTTCAACTGTGAATAATTTTTAAATGAGTTGATAATACTTCCAAAAAAATTAGTGTGCTGAATTCAGAAAAGAAAGAGCTTTCGAATGATGTAACACTCGACCCATGTTCCCTATTTAAAATATGAGGGTTGTTATCACTACCCTTAGGGGGTTGATGTGACAAAGTTGAGTTTTATGTCAAAACATGTCCCCCTCAATATTAAAATTGACGTGTTTCAGGGTTTCTTAAAAAATGTCTCTGGACGCAAATCGGTCTGTTTCGTTTTCAATGCGCCACCCATTATATATATATATATATATATATATATATATATATATATATATATATATATATATATATATATATATATATATATATATATAAACATATAAAAATTGAAACTGACCCCGGATAGGTGTTCTAGTTCGCGCTCATTTGAATTTTTTTTTCAAAAGTCGGGGTCTCCCATTAGTGAATTTTTTTTTAAAGAAAATTCACGAAAAACCACACAAAAATGAATTGATTTAGATACAATTTGAACCATGCTTGTTAAGTAGTCATAACAGCGCGTTATTTTTTCTTGGCTGGGTAGCTTTCATTTTCATCTCTCCTCGTAGAATCACTACCTTTAATTTAAAGTTTAAAAAATACTCAAGGGTGTTATTTAAGCACTCTACCTCTGGCTTGTTTGCACTTAATTACGGAACAGAGATAGCATGTTGGCAGGTGCACCATCCTGCAAACACTGGTGTGGACAAGTGGAAAGCAAATTGTTAACTGTGATATATTCAAAGTTTTTTAGACGTACGTTATAATATCAGTTAATTTAAATTGATGGACCTTCGATACAATTTAATGCACGTGTTAAGAACTATTAAGAATTTAATGCTTGGATGACCCACGCTTTACCTTAACAGAGTCCGTGTCAGCAGGTTCGAAAAATAGGGGTTATCCCTTTCGATAATCGGTCTGAATCTACCCTTGTTTTTTTCATAGTGTGTAACGTGTAGTTCAGTTTTCATTTGTTTTCATAATTTATCTACCAAAGTTAACATGATCAATAATACTATGTGCCTAAAAAAGGATTATGGAAAACTAACAGCTTATATCCTCCGTTGGTTAGATGATGTATCAACATAGCAATTTCATACTGTTAACATATTTTTTGGGTTTTGAATGAACAAAGGCCTAACGGTTCCTAATGTTGCACGTTTCTCACGATAAATTTTATAATTACTTATATAAATTGCAATTATGTGGTTAAATAACTTAGTATTTCTTTTTTTTTTCCTTATGACCACACGACCTTGGAACGCGGTGTGATTATTTAGTCTGTCGTAACATCTTGAATTGAAAATTTCACCAAGGTTATTTACTTTTATTGTTAATTATAACTGAATCATCATACACGTTCAGGCAATGACTTTATTGTTGCTTCGTGTGCTGCTTTCTTTGTTGCTCTTTCTCCATTTATGATGACTGCATTCAATTCACGACCGTTTCTGAATTAGCAAGTATTAATTATTTATTAGGACAAGCTTCCTGGGAATATTTTCTACAGTTCAACATCTTCTGTATTCATTATTTCGCTTATTGCTTGTTAGCTGCATTTATGGAAATTGAATTGGCATAAAACCGATGTTGCAAAAGGTAATGCACCATAGCTATGACTGTCATTGTTTTATCGGGTGTACTAGAGAATTAATGTCAGCTAAAATAAGAACGGAGGCAGGATTTTTCCGGAACCTTGAAGTTGTCAGAGTTTCGAAACGTATAGCGATAAATGAATATTATTACTTACAATCGGTTGCTATGGTGATTATCAACTTTACCTCCTTTCGTAAGCTACATTCACGGATACACAGTTAAGACATGTAAGACAAAAACCGTCTAAAATGTGGTCAATTTTGCCGCCTAGACAAGGACGGACAATGCTAACGCATCTGACATTTGAGTGTATAAGCAACATTACATATTTTTATCTTTGAAGTTTAGGTCCACTGGATAGTCAGCTGACAATTGCCTGTCCCTGTTTCACCAACATACCTGCCTCATTGTTTACCGTACGCAGACTACAGACGCATACAGCACAGCATAATAAACAATTGTTTATTAAGCTGTCCATATGTCGTAGTGATAATGCAAAATTAGGCTTTTTATAAGATGCCTAGGGATTCTACAAAAGCCGGCAAAACGCTAGGGAACAAAGCTATTTTCGTTATGACTATACCAATTCAGGCAAATTGACAAAATGCCGGCCAAATCTGGGCACAAGTATGTATATCTCGTTCTGGCTGATTCTTTGCAGGCATTTTACAATTGGCCAACAGCTATGTAGTCGAAACATGAGACCAATGACAATAAACCAGAAATCCATTTATTAAGTAAATCTAAATAAATGCATCGCAAAACATTAAACATTGGAAAAAAAAATCAAATTTTTGGGAAAATATAAATAGTACGTATAGTACTAGGTAGGTGTAAATAATCTCGGCACCATATAAAGATTACTATATTTCGTTTTGGGGCGTTAAAAGAAGTGAGATAAACTTAATACTTTATTATCGATTAAAATGTACAGTAGAAATTAATATTGCATTCTTTAAGGGTTAATACGAATAATAACATATAAAAAGATCGCGGTCGCGTGACGTTAGTACTGAAAGTTCTTTAGCTACCCTACATTTGCATACCGTTACGTACTGCTGGCTCGACAGCTACTTGACTACTCGACTCAACTCCTGCTGAAGGGCGGTTGCGGTTCTGCGGTACCCGTTGTCCTTGATTCTGTGTGCATCGACGCTGACGTTGGATCGTACCTGGTGGACGCTCTTTGCCTTTAATATATTTTCTACAGTAGGTACGTTTACTAGTGATGGGAAAAAAGGTTATTTTCTGTTAACAGTTATTTAATAATAACCGTTGAAAATAACGGTTTCAGTTTTTTTTAAACTGGATAGTCGATCGATAGTATCCTACATTCTCAAAGCTGTGAGCGAGAGCGAGCACACTAGTATAAATGCATTGTATTTTTACCCCGTTATTTCACGTAGTGTATAAATCTCAAATTTTGTCGATATGAAAAGGAAACAAAGGGTTAAGAAATTATAATAAGCGTGTCGTAAATCTTTTGCCACTCTGAAGTGAAACTTTTAGAAATCAGAAAGGAGTCTTATATTAGTATTTACTTAGATGTTTTAGGAATTATAAACTAGTCATTTCTAACAAATTTATTTTATGAGGGGTCTTTACGTAAATGTCAATGCCACAGCAAGAATCAATAAATATCATTATTTATCACGTCTTGGGACGTTAGACGTTAGAACTTTTATTGCTACACAGGGAGTGATTCTAAGAACTCCATAACATAACGCAGCTCATAAAATTTCGGTAAAGAAATTTGCCTTTATTCTGTACAGATGGTTTGTTATTACATTATGCTTTTATTCTTTCTTAGAAAGCTCTCTATCTCTAGTTACATTTTCGGTTCACTGGTCATCTTTATCAGTCCACTTTTAAAAACTGCAAACAGCCAACGGTATAAAAAATTGAGTTTGAGTTTTAGTTTAAAAAAAAATTGGAAGATATATAGTATTAATTGTTTATTTACTTATTTTAATATTCGTTGTTTTAAAATTAGTTTCAAAAATTTCAAAGGGCTGTAACTTGGAGGAGAAGAGGGGTTTCAAGAAAAACTTAATAAAAAGACACCCCTTATTTTTCTCCAAAGAATCACCCTGTATATATATATATATATATATATATATATATATATATATATATATATATATATATATATATATATATATTTTCATTTAATTTTTTTATATTTAAATGTATATAGATATTAAAAAATGTTGTATCATTATATTTTTTTATCAATTTGGTAACTATTATCAGACAAACGAAAATGACGTGTTAACTGTTTTCTTAGGTAATGTATATAAATTTAAATAAATAAGTACTTTAATTTCACGTGAAATAACCCTATTTTGCGTTGTCTATAGTGAAAGTAATAACATGTTTTTACAGAAATTCATCTTTTCACCCAATATTTTTATTATTAAATATTTGGCTTTACATACTAGAGGGAAACGCAACTGTTTGAAAAATAACAGCTTCTCAGTTTAACAGAATAACTCTGTGTAGTAGTGTCTGTATGCCGTATCCCCATCAACAACCGGTTAAAGTTAAAGTTAAAATTAAACCGGTTTATTGTACCGAAGATTGTACGTCCCTAAAGCTGTGAGGGAGAGCGAGCATTCCGAATCTCAAGGCTATTCATCCCGTTAAATGGTTAAATAACAGTTGCCGATGAAAACCGATGTTTATTCATCGAACCTAGTTGCAGTAGAACTGAAACAGACACGAATTCGAATTCTAGGTTAGTGTAAAAAGCGTTATTTTTTAAGCCGTTATTTTTATAAATCCATAACTGGGGGTTACCGTTACGGCTCGGTAACCGTTGAAAAATAGCTGACAGTTAAATAACGACCCATCACTAAGGTTTACTGATTACTGCATGTCGAACTTCCATCACATTTGGCAGAATATAACTTGTGATTTTTAAAGCACGCACATTTCTTTGTATGGCACTGTTTGCTAGTAGTAGCCTCCCACAAACATTTCTGAAACCCCTGACCACCGAATGCCTCTTACGGTTAGTAGTTTATCAGGAACTTTATCTTCAAAACCGGCTAAGGATTCTTGAACATCGTTTCTGGAAAACCAGGTTTTGAGAAATCCTTTAGAAGTACCTAATTTGTAGAGACCATTTTTCAGGGCCATTACTTTTCCAATTAGATTGTTAGAATCGAGGGGGCCTCGATCCACCTTAGGAACTGCCAAATAAACATATGACCAGATTTTGGTGGGATGTCTTAATAATCTTTTCGGCTGCTCTTTTTTGGCCAGAGTAAGATGTCAGTCTATCATTTTCAATTTTATTTTCAGCTGTACAAAGAGAACAAATCCTTATTTATGGTTTTGAAGAAGGTCATAATCTTTAAAATGTACAGATTAAATGCACTGTAGCTTTACATATCTGACAAGTGTCAATATATTGTTCTGTGCTTTTGTAACTGCATGCGAACAATACACAAAAGTATCACTTACAATATTATTCGCACTGTCTTCTGTATTACCTAGTTGTTTGTCCTCTTCGGTGTTATTTGTCTGTGAAGAATGCATTACATCTTCAAGTTCCTCTTCTCTTGGAAGCTCTTTAACTACAGAGTCTGGCGGGTTTGTTGATTTTAATCCAAGTTCCGGATCAGCTCCAAATAGTGCACGGACTCCGTCCTTACAATAATGCCATGCCTTGAGGATTTTTTCTGCCACTGTACAAAAAGCAGCACAGGAAGCAATTTGTGGAGGTGTTGTCAGCCATCCAGGAACAAAGCATCTTCTCAACGTCTTGGTTACTTCCTTCCACGCTACCCCGGCTTTCAGGGTGACGTGGTCTGCCGTGAACAATTTTGCAGTCAGGCCGATTTAAATTTTCGGCCGTTGTCACTTTGCAGTATGTGCGGCGCTCTAAACTCCAAAAATATTTTCAGCAATTCTATAGCCACCCCCGCAGCACGTTAGCTTTGTAAAGGGCGAATATGCAAAAATTTCTTGGCATGGTCTTAATAGTTAAGAAGCTATTATACTTCCCATCAGTGGCAGTTCGAAAATATATCATGTCTATTTGCCCGCGAAGACTAAAATCTTTAGAAATAATTGGACGCACAACACAACCCTAGTGGGGTTGCGATTTTTAAAGTTGACACTCCGTTCATAGTGAAATGAACATTTCGTTTGCTCTTCTGGGAACGTGATATTAATTTCTTTAAGGCAAACAGAATTTTATCCCTCCCGCCATGTCCTGTATTTCGATGACACTCTAACAACACATCAAAGTACTGTACCATGGGTATTATGCAAACAATAGGTTGTTTAAGAGAGCTTCGTTTTGCCACTAGATGTTCATCAACACCGAGAAACAAAACGTATTTTCTCATTGAATGGTACTGCTTATTAATCTTTTTGTTACCTGGTGAAACAGCTAATTTACCACTCTCGATGTCTTAAGTTATTTCTTTAACTGTATCAGCTGTCTAACGCTTTTTAATTACATCTTTCTCCACTCTTTCACTATAAAATCTTTGCAGCTGTTCGATAAATTGCAGTTTGATAACTTCTATATCTCGCTTGTCATTCTCGATCTGCACTTCTTCGCGGTTTTCGCTCATTTTTATGTGTCTGAACACACTTGGAAATGCATAAGTAACAAAATAACGGCCACGTTTTAATTTAGCACGTTTTACGTTATGTTCGGTAAAGCTGGTTGGCGCGAACTTTCTCGGGGAAGGTATATTTTGCATTTTGACTACATGGCTGTTGGCAAATTATAAAACGCCTGAAAATAATCAGCCAGAACGATATATATATATATATATATATATATATATATATATATATATATATATATATATATATATATATATATATATATATATATATATATATATATATATATATATACGCTCACGTTTTGCTGGCATTTTCTCAATTTGCCTGAATTTGTTCGTTAGCGTTTTGCCTGCTTTTGTCAAATCCCTAGGCATTTTATAAAAAGCCTATTTTAGTGAATTTTCTTTATAAAAAAAAATCACTCATGAGGAGATCCCGACTTTTGAATTTTGAAAAAATTCCTTTAAATGAGCCCTAATTAGGACCCCAAGAACACATATCCGGGGTCAGTTTCAATTTATATATATATATATATATATATATATATATATATATATATATATATATATATATATATATATATATCACACCGATAACTCAAAAAATAATGGCCCGATTTTGATTACATTGGATGAATAAATTCCTTTTGCAAATGGATTGGATAAGTTTGTTAGCCAGGAAAATCTGCCCAGGTTTTCCTGGAAAATTTTGTGTTTTCTTTCGAAAAAAATCTCCGGAATTAACACAGTAAGGGCAACCAATTTGGTACGCGGGTTTATGTCCTTATAGGTAAGTTACCTACCAAAATTTAGCTATGTAGGTCAAGTTATAGGCATTTAAAGAAAAACAAATTGGGGTTTTCCTCAAAACGTCAAAGTTACGATTTAAAATGTCAAATTCGGCAAAATTTAGGCAAATAACTTGAATCTAATACGGGCTATGGAAATCAAATGTCTCAAGAAGGATGTTTTACAAACCCTGAAGTCTCAGTTTCAACCGTCATTGTACTTCATTTTACTAAAATGTTTCCAGAAAATTCATTTCAAATAGACCCTTTCTCTGATGCTTGGCGGTAGCCTTAGCTATAGAGTTTATCGTTTAATGGTATATAATTTTTGTCGAATTTTCGTTAAAAAAAAACAATAAAGTGCAATATATCCGTTATTATACAAGATATGTATGTATGTAAATTTGTATATATTAATTATAGGGTGTCTTGAGCTACATCTTAAAAAATATTTATACAATCACAGGGTGGCCCATAAGTCGTTGGTGATACAAATTTTCTTTTCTTTTAATCAAACACGCCTTATGTTATTGCATTTTTGCATTTTCCATCGAAATATAATGCATGTTTGTAAGAAAAGAAATTCTGGATGCAGCAAGTGCGTTCTGGTAGCGAATTTTGATCAAACGCTTCATATTTGAATAGCCCAGTTTGCTATTAACCTATAAGGTTGACCAAGAAACGCGTTTTTTCGGGAACACTTTAAGTTTACTTTTGGAAATTTTTGTACATTTTCACACAGTAAAGTTACTTTGATGAAACATGGCACATTGTTTTTACTATATAGGTTATACTGGTAACCAAAATTGATGCCTGCTTTCTTAAAAATAAAACACACATATTTGCAATAAATTCACTACCATAACGCACTTGCTGCGTCTAGAGTTTTTTGCCTTATGACTACGACACATACAATATACTATACATTGCAAAAAAAATAAAAAATGTTCGAGAGGTCTGACGACCGCAGCCATGATACAAGACAACACACACACATTGCAAAAATAACTAACCGTCGCTATCACTTTTTATTTGCATATCCGTAGCTGAATTTAGAGATAAAATAAATTTAAAAAAGTTTTTTTTTGGATACAGGAGGGGGAAATGTTCATGCAGACCCCATTCACGACACCGTAGTGCCGTGGGATATCGAGGTGCTGTGAGACTGTACTCACTATAACCCCCTCCCTAGGAGTATCGGACCTTAGTCCATACCTCCGTCGGAAAGAATTACACACAATGACTTTTTGGGTTTGAATGTTTTCATTCTGTTTTTGCCGCCGGGGCGTTAGCCTGTAAGTATAAGCTTTGGACGCTTATGCTTATGTGGAAGTTGCTCATCGTAGTCGGTGGCCCTACGGAGAAGAGCATTTGGGTGAGAAGCGGCTTTTGCGAACTGAGTTGTGGATAGTTGAGTTATAAACTCAAGTATCGAAGGCATTTCCAGGTCAGAGAGAATCTGACTGTTTCTGACAAACCATGGCGCTCCGGTAACCATTCTCAGAATTTTATTCTGGATGATTTGAAGGCTCTTGATGTGTGTTGCAGCCGCGGTGGCCCATGCAGGTGATGCATAGGTCAAGGCTGACCGGATTATGACTTTGTACACAAGCAACTTATTGTTCATGGACAATTTGGAATTTGTATTTAGAATCTAGATCTCTAGGTTTAATGACAAAAAAGTTATGGGCAGTTAAAGAAAAACAATTTGGAGTTTACCTCAAAACGTCAAAGTCGCGATTTGAAACGTCAAAATTGGCAATGTTTAGACAAAGGACTTGAAACAAATAGCGATTGTGAAAAGGAAATGTTGCAAGAAGAGTGTTCTGCGAACCCTTAAGTTTAAGCTTCAACCGTCATTGCCCTTTATTTTATTAAAATATTTACAGAATATCCATTTCAAATAGCCCCTTTCCCTGATGCTTTGGCTGTCCGTTTAGTTGAGTTGATGCTTTCGCTGTAGGTTTGTTAAGTTTAGGGTTTAACGGTCTTTAATTTTTGGCTAATTTTCGTAGAACAAATTCGTTATTGCTTTTTGCATTTTTTATCGAAATATTATGCATGTTTGTAAGAGAAAAATCTGGACGCAGTAAGTGCGTTTTGGTAGCGAATTTTCATTAAATTCTTCAAATTTCAATAACTCAATTTGCTATTAACGTAAGGTTTGTTGGCTAGGAAACCAACAATTTAGTTTATTTTCGGAATTTTTTTATATATTTTCAAACAATAAGTAATTTTGATAAAATATAGTACATTGTTTCTACTATATAGGCCACACCGGTAATCAGATTGATGTCTGCTCGCATTTGCTATTAAAAACATTTTTATGAAAATTCAATTCCATAACGCACTTGCTGCGTGCAGACTTTTATGATTTGACAGATACATTCCCTTTGTAAATATTTTTTTCTGGAGAACTTTTGTGGCTTTACTGCGAATTGTAAAACAATTTTTTAAAGAGACTTGCAGAACTCTACCAAATTATAAATTTTTTACTACATAGAAAATAGAAATTTCTTCAAATAATCGCTAACTGGGACCTCTAAAACCAATCTAATAGGTCCATTTAAATTTAAAGAATTAGTTTTAATAATATACCAGGTACAATTCTTATCAAAATTCACTACTATAATGCACTTGCTGCGTCCCGAACATTTTTTTGAAACACCTTGTAGTTGTAGAATGCATTTTTCATTTAAAATCACGAAATCTTCTAACCTCCTAACAAATTAATAAAACTTAGTCTAAAATGTTTGCTAACAAGTCACGATTTTTTTAGTGAATTTTCGTAGAAAAAATTCACTAATGGGGAGATCCCGACTTTTGAATTTTGAAAAAATTTTTGCAAATGAGCGCGAACTAGGACCCCTAGAACCCATATCCGGGGTCAGTTTCAATTTTTATATGTATATATATATATATATATATATATATATATATATATATATATATATATATATATATATATATATATATATATATATATATATATATATATATATATATTTATATATATATTTATATATATATATATATATATATATATATATATATATATATATATATATATATATATATATATATATATATATATATATATATATGTATCACACCGATAACTCAAAAAATAATGGGCCGATTTTGATAAAATTTGGCATGTACCTTTCTTTTGTAAATGGCTTGGATAAGTTCGTTAGTCAGGACAATCGGACGAGGTTTTCCGGGAAAATTTTGAGTTTTCATTCGAAAAAAATTCTTATCTCAAAAAGTAATAAGCCGATTTTAATAAAATTTGGCATGTACCTTCCTTTTGTAAATGGCTTTGACAAGTTTGTTAGTCAGGAAAATCGAACGAGGTTTTCCGGGAAAATTTTGAGTTTACATTCGAAAAAAATTTTTATCTCAAAGAATAATAAGCCGATTTTAATAAAATTTGGCATGTACCTTCCTTTTGTAAATGGCTTTGATAAGTTCGTTAACCAGAAAAATCAGACGAGGTTTTCTGGAAAAATTTTGAGTTTTCATTTGAAAAAAATTTTTATCTTAAAAAATAAAAAATCTATAATAACCAAATTTGGTAGGCAGGTTTACGATATAAAAAGTAAACTATACACCAAAATTTAGATTTCTGTTACAAGAAAAAAAAGTTATAATAAAATATTTTGCGCCAGATCATTTCTATGAAAATTCACTACCATAACGCACTTGCTGCGTCCCGAGATTTTTCCTTATTGCGAAACAAACGTATTTCATTGGTCATGTTTTACGTTGTTATGTTTAGCATTAATAAGGGGTCAGAACAATAGTTGTATATACCGGTAAAGTCTGCGTCAATTGAGAACAGCTGTTGACATTACCACTACCCACTACTCGATCCTTCAGCGTTATTGTTGCGTTCTGTTCTTTGAAACTAGGTTAATACCACATCGGTATATCGACAATAATATAGCGTGCTGCTCGATAATTTATATTCCAAACACTGGGGCTGGAAAATTTAAACGCTTTAACCACCAACGGCCGTAAGTTATGCTAAGGAACTGATAAGCCTGCCTGTTAGGCTCTATATGTGTG
Organism: Tillus elongatus; assembly: GCA_964006375.1. Classification (NCBI taxonomy): domain Eukaryota; kingdom Metazoa; phylum Arthropoda; class Insecta; order Coleoptera; family Cleridae; genus Tillus; species Tillus elongatus. The sequence goes on along the minus strand of OZ023263.1, from coordinate 45,716,757 downwards.
CTGTAAAAGCATGTCTGGCCGTGGGAAATTTGATAAGAAATATTCCCAATGTTACCAGTATAACTTACAGCTGTCCTGCGAACTTGGATCGTTAGCCGTATATCAGTAACTATCGTGATTTTAAGTCTGAAAATTGCTAGAAGTCTAATTACCTGTTCAAACAAGATAGTTATAGCTTCAGATTGTTTCCGGTTCTGCCGGAAGTGAACACCAACTTCCTTATGTCAAATAGAACGCCCTATATATTATTACATTTTAGATTCCTTGTTAAATTCTAATATGACTTTATGTACCATACTTGGTACATTTCTCAAGTGGCAGGTGGTAGTGGACTTTTCCTTTGCGTGATAGTAAAAGATCTTTTCACGCCCGAGAAGGTACCACCCCTTACATCAAGGGGCCGGTGAAGTCCCAATAGACGTTTCCGGTTCTGGTGTATGAGTCGGTTTCCCTTATAAACAAAAATGATGATGGCTCCTCCTTGTACAAAAGATTCCGGAGATAAAATACCCCTCCATTCGGATATGCAGGAGTCCCTTAAGGTTCAGCTTTAGCCCATACTTGTTTCTTCTCAACATCAATGACCTCCTCTCTAGAACATCCAACCCAGTTCACAGTTACTCGTACAACAGTACCCTCCACTCAAATATACAATATTCTAAGCCTGTCTCTTGAACCCAATTAGATGAGGATCGCAGACTGATGGAGGGTTCTGTCTCTGTGGATCTTCAAAAAATATTAGACTGGGGAAGTAGAAATCTTTTACAATTCAACTCCACCAATCTCTTTGCTTTCTATCTCATAAGACATACACCAGCCCTAGACCCATCACAATGAATAACCAAGTTATTCAAAGTAATGAGTCCTTTTCACTTGTTGGCATTTCTGTGGATCGAAATCTCAATTGGCACCAACATGTCACACCAATTGCAGAAGCGGCTGCTAAGAAATTAGGTTTCCTCTTCCGGGCTCGCAAATACTTTTCACCATCTAACCTCTATCCTTATATACTTCACAAATAAGGCCAAACCTCGAATACTGCTCCCACATCTGGGGTGCCGCTTCTACACTCGCTATCCTAGACTCCATTCAGAAAAGAGCTATACGTCTCATCGATGACCCTACCCTCATCCAAAGGCTGCCATCCCTTGCCCACCGACGTGCCGTTGGTGACCTCTCTCTCTCTCTCTCTCTCTCTCTCTCTCTCTCTCTCTCTCTCTCTCTCTCTCTCTCTCTCTCTCTCTCTCTCTCTCTCTCTCTCTCTCTCTCTCTCTCTCTCTCTCTCTCTCTCTCTCTCTCTCTCTCTCTCTCTCTCTCTCTCTCTCTCTCTCTCTCTCTCTCTCTCTCTCTCTCTCTCTCTCTCTCTCTCTCTCTCTCTCTCTCTCTCTCTCTCTCTCTCTCTCTCTCTCTCTCTCTCTCTCTCCCCTCCCCCTCTCTCCTCTCCTCTCCCCCTCTCTCCTCTCTCTCCCCCCTCTCTCCTCTCTCTCTCCACTCTCTCTCCTCTCCCTCTCTCTCTCTTTTATGGATATCTGCACGGGCACTGCTCATATGAGCATTCCTCCATAGTTCCTCCACATGCTGCCCCCAACAGATCTACCAGGGGAACAGAGCGAATGCACCCTTGTACTGTCCAGGTCACCAGACATAGATATAACATCTTGTTATGCCCGCTCTTTTGTCCCGGGGACTTCCAAGTTGTGGAATTCCTTGCCGGCACATGTTTTTCCTTCTCCAAACCTTCAGTCCAGAATTAACAAGTTGCCTCTTTCCTCCTTGTCGACACCCACGGTACGATAGTGTTTGGGCTGTAAGCCCTCGTGGTGTGTTTTTGAAATTAAAAAAAAGTAATTTCCAAAATATGGCGACCTGAAGACAAAAAATCACATCGGAAGAGGTATAATAAAACTGTTTTTGTTAACTGAGTTTTATCTCTTCAGCTACAATTTTCTGATATCTTAATGATGAAATATTGTTTAATCTCAAGAAGTTGACAGATTCTATGAACATTATACAGGTGCTCCTAAAACATTATTATTTTTTAGAAACTTCAAACAACCGTCACTTAACTTTTTCGAATGCAACACCCTATATATTATTGCATATTTGAATGCTGTGTTTAATTCTCGACGGAAATGTCATATATTTATAGTATTTTTGCGTCTTAACCAAAATATTTCATTATTTTATGAATTTGGGCGATTCTTTCAGATCTGACCCTGTTTTTGGATTTTATGAAATAAATCGACGGAGAAATGCAACTACTCTGGAAAAATATTTTTACTTCAATAGTTTTTACCATGGTAAATTAAAAAATATCCCGAAATATAAAATGTTTCTAATAGCATATAAGTCTCTCTAATGCAAGCAGGCATCAATCTGGGTACCGGTATAGCCTATATAGTAGATACAATGTATCATATTTTATCAAAATTATTTATTGTTTGAAAATGTACAAAAATTTTCCGAAAATAGAGTTTAAATGTTTCCAAAAAAACTGGTTTCCTAGCCAACAAACCTTAGGTTAATAGCAAATTGAGTTATTGAAATTTGAAGGATTTAATGACAATTCGCTACCAAAACGCACTTACCGCGTCTCCACTCTTTTTCTTACCAACATGCATCATATTTCGATAAAAAAATTCAAAAATGCAATAATATAAGGGTGTTCGAAAAAACAATTGTGGGGATATTATTGCTGCTGACCCGTAAGTCGTTGATGATACAAACTTTCATTTTTTTTAATGGAACACCTCTTCCTTCATTTTCGGATTTTCTATCAATTATAATGAATGTTTGTAAAAAACATCATATCATAAGCCATAAGGCACTTAAGTCGTTGGTAATACCTTAAAAAAAAATTCGAACATGCCTTATATTATTGCATTTTTGCATTTTTTATCGAAATACGAAGCATGTTTTTTTAACGTCGGTCTATTTCCGCGACTACGGTCAATCACCGACGTCAGGGAGCAGTTAATGTTACAGTATGTACTGAAAAAGTGAAAGGAGAACGCTGGACTCGAACCCGGTGCCCTTCGCTTCAGAGGCACACGTTCTTACCACTAAAGCACCGAGGCTCTGATGTATGCTTGTAAGAATAAAAAAATTGAAACGCAGTAAGTGCGTTTTGGTAGCGAATTTTCATTTAATGCTTCAAATTTCAATAACTCAATATGCTATTAACCTAAGGTTCGTTGGCAAAGAAACCAGTTTTCTCGGAAACATTTTAAGTTTCTTTTCGGAAAATGTTTGTACATTTTCAAGCAATAAGTTATTTTGATAAAATATGGTACATTGTTTCTACTATATAGGTTATACCGGTAACCAAATTGATGCTTGCATGAAAGAGACATATTTGGTATTGACATTTTGATGAAAATTCACTTCCATAACGCACTTGCCGCGTCCAGACTTTTTTTATCAAAATCTACCCTTTTCTCATACATGCTGTTTGAAAAAAATCACAGTTATGTCACTGGTTCAAGTTTTGGATGTTAGACTTTGATTTATCAAACATCATACCTAGTTGTCACCAATGCAACAAAATTTATTTTTGCTTGCTGCAAACTTTCCAGAATTTAACTAGGCATCAGTATATGTCGTATTTTAACTTGTTTACCTTTAAGTAACACCTCGTGAAAATGCTTTATATGTAAATTAAATGAAGGAATTTTCGCTTCTCTAAACATCCTCCGCATTTATTTTTCTTGTATCGTTGCTAATAGACAACGTAATTTTATCTGTTGCCTTGTCCTTTATATTATACTGTTTGTAAGTTGTAAATGTTTTATATGGCATAATTATATGTTTGCATGTATTACATTACGTAAGTTTAATTATGTAAATATTGTGTGGTCTGTAGATCCATGGAAAATAATGAAAATACAAATAATTATGTACATAATAAAGACTTCAGATATAATTATTTTTGTAACTTATTCAGACACGTTTTAGTGAATTTTGAAAAAATGTCTTCAAATGAGCGCGAACTATGCACCATAGAACACATGTCCGGGGTCAGTTTCAATTGTTATATGTTTATATGAATATATATATATATATATATATATATATATATATATATATATATATATATATATATATATATATATATATATATATATATGTGTGTGTATGTATCACACCGATAACTCAAAGAATAATAGGCTGATTTTGATAAAATTTGGTAGGTAACTTCTCTTTGCAAGTGTCTTGGATAAATTCACTAGCCAGAAAAATCGGACCAGCTTTTCCGGGAAAATTTTAGGTTTTCTTTTGGAAAAAATTCCTATCTCCGGAAATAACAAAGCTATGGCAACCAAATTTGCTAAGCAGGTTTACATTGTAAAAACCAAACTATGCATCAAAATTGAGATCTCTAAGTTGGAAGAAAAAAAATTATAGGCATTTAATGAAGCAAAATGTTAGTGTCACTAACAGTGAGAGAAGACGCAATATAAAAAAAATCGAGACGCAGCAAGTGCGTTATGGTGGTGAATTTTCATTAAATGTTTCAAATTTTAATAACTCAATTTTCTATACACCTAGAAAGTTAAATTTTGGTACGTGGTAAGGTTTTTCCGAAGGCAACATATCCATCAAGTTTCATCAGAATAGATTTGTAATTTTCGGAGATAAAAATTGTTGTCTAGAGAAACCTCAAAATTTTCCCGGAAAACCTTGTACGATTTTCTGGCTAACTAACTCATCCAAGCTATTAATAATATAAAGTTATTTGCCGAGCCTCATCAAAATCGGTTAATTATCACTTTTTGAGTTATAGGTTGATATATATATATATATATATATATATATATATATATATATATATATATATATATATATATATATATATATATATATATATATATATATATATATATATATATTTCATTCCTAAACGTCACATGGTCTGGGATAGACATAATCAAATACTCAATGAAAGGCTTCTGATCCAGACAGCAAAATTTATTATTAAACCCTACGCGTTTCGGCTACCTAGTAGCCATCTTCAAGTGCAAATTTTTATAATTCTTGAAAATTAGATTCAGAATTATACACAGGTTGACAAAGTTGGAATAGATGAAAATTCCAACTTTGTCAACCTGTGTATAGTTCTGAATCTAATGTTCAATAATTAGAAAAATTTGCCCCTGAAGATGGCTACTAGGTAGCCGAAACGCGTAAGGTTTAATAATAAATTTTGTTGTCTGGATCAGAAGCCTTTCATTGAGTATTTGATTATATATATATATATATATATATATATATATATATATATATATATATATATAAATTTTAACTGACCCCGGATATGGGTTCTAGGGGTCCTAGTTCGCAAAGTCTCACCATCGATACCTCTCTGTTAGTTAATTTTTTTAATAAAAATTCACTAATATTGGATGTGTTGAAGAAAATCAATTAAATATTACAGACAACGTTTATTTCTTCATGGTGCTAAAAGGTCAAGAAGTACAAGAAAATTAACTTTGAAATTTTTCTAATTTTTCTCCTGTAAATGTCAAACGTAAAAATTAGTATGACCATTACGGTTTATGAATGCTAAATATTGCACAAAATGTATATTAGAATATTTTGGATTTATACTACTTTTCTCATTTGTTAAAACAGTTGCAAAATATGCCTCTAAAAACCTTACATATTACAAATAAATAACTTAAGACCATTATGGGTTAACTACTTTTCTACCTACTTTCTTTTCCAACCCTGACGGTAGTCGGAGGGTTAGATGGCTGGCTCGTAACCAAAGGGAAGTGGATTCCAATCTCACCGTCGACTGAATTGCTCTTTCAACTTTTTTTTAAACTTTTATTCGTCTGATTCAAGTTTAACGTTAGCTGGTCAGATTGCGTAATTCCAATATTTTGAGCAACTTTTTGTAAAAGAAATCATTAATGAAAGATAAGCACTTTTAATTCAAGTTTAATAGCAACTTGGTAAAACCGCTCCACAGTTAACATAAACGTAGAGATTTGTGCCATCAGAAGAGTTTGTTTTTTTCGCTATAATCAGATTCAATTTTTACAGCATCGACAGACGAAATAAATTTCTCTGTGAAGCCACAGAATGAGTATCTACTTCTCTATTTAGATCATATTTTAAATATTTTTAATTTACTTATGTTAACGAATTTTTTTTACAAAATGTTCTTTTAATATGGAATTTTCTTATAAATGAAGTTAAAGAATTTCCTTAAAGGAAACATTTTTTGCGAATTTTTTTCAATTGATGGAACGTTTTTTAAACGAAATTCGTCGAAAATATGGTTTTAATGGATTTTCGTGCAAGCAAATTATTTTATTTTCAGTTTTAATTACAGATTAGGTATATAATTTGAATTTTATGTATTCTTTTAGCACAATTTTGTGTAAAAAAATATTTAGCCACTTTTTCCAAAAAAAAATATGTGCTTCTGTAGAAATCATTTTTTGTAACATGTTTTTGTGAAATTTTGGTAATTAATGATAAAAAATAAATAAGTTATTATAAAAAAATGTTTTCGGAGTTTCTTGAAAAAATTGTTTGCAAGTTGTCATGAAATTTGTTTCAAGTTTTGTAGAAAATGTTTTATAAATGGTACATTGTTTCTACTATATGGGTAACCACTACTATATGGGTAACCAAATTTGATGATTGGTTTCATTAAGAAAAAGACATATTTGCTATTAAAAACATGCTTATGAAAATTTACCACCATAATGGACTTGTGACGTCCAGACTGTTAAGTTTTATCGAATTTTTGTAGACCTCTCTTAGGTCTAGGGTTGAACACGCTGAGACCTTAGAGACGAAATCTGTGTAGTAGGCAGACTGAGGTCCCGTATTCAAGTTTCAACAACCCAACCGATCCTTATCTACTGCTCTAAGGAATATGCAGATTGAGGCCTTACAGTTCATTTCCTGAAAATGGCTTCAAAATAGAAGCCGAAACGTCGAGCTTTAATAATTCTGGGCGCGGTTCAAGCCAAGAACTAATTTTATCTATATATATATATATATATATATATATATATATATATATATATATATATATATATATATATATATATATATATTGTCAATTTTTGTGTGTATGTAGTTGTAGAAAAGTAGTTAATTTTATACCCTAACATAAACATGAAGTGCTAAAGTGGAAACGTTGGTGAGATTTGGGATTGCAGGGGAGACAAATTTAGAGGAAATTTGGAAAGTGAAAGAACAAAACCGTTTGACAGTTGGACTTTTTAGAAAAGTTTGAAATTGTATTGTTTACAAGCACAAGCTAAGCTTTTTTGTAAGACTTGCTGTATAATTGAACTAATGATAAATAAATTTAAAAAAATAAAAATATTTTTTTCAGTTGCTTTTGGAAAATTTTATATTCTGAGATTAACAAATGTTGTTGACCGTCATGATGCGATAATGTCAAGGCCTTTGCAGCTCTTGATTGTTTTCCAGGAAATAGCAGATTGCTGATTTTTCTAATTCATTAAAATTCACCATAGCTACATCAGTTGACACTACGTGTTCTAAATATTGATTACTTTATTTTTGCATCGCTTTTGTGATTCATAATAAATATTGTAAAATGTTTGTAAATTATTTAAATAGACTATTTTGTAATTATATTGTCTGTTTTTTCCAGGTAAGAGGGAGGTTGTTTTTGCCAGTAGTAAACATTGTAAGTAACTTTTTTGATTTTCTCTTTTTAGATACTATAGTGAAGTAGTAGTTTAACATCTTGTATAAATAGGTTTTTCAAGTTGTGTTTGTATTCTATTTTTGTCTATAATATAACACCGGCATATTTACCCGACCATTTTTCCACTAAATACGGTAGTTACATTACAGTTTTTCGTAACCCCTAATTTATGTAAAGCCGGTGGGGTTATTTTACATAACTTACAACGCATGGTACACGGGACCGACAGCTTTACGCCGCTCTATCGAAGGTGGGACGTGTAGATATTCAACCCACTAAGGTAAAGTAATGTAGTTGCGCATTTCATGTTATTTTCCTTATCATCGCACTCTAAAATCGGTGTCGCCTGGTCGTCTCAACCATGACTTTGTCTTCAGCTATCCATCTCGTTTATCTTCCGCATCTTCCTCAAACTAGCTACATTTTCCAGAAGCTTTTCTCTTGCTTTGTCTTTTCGCCTTTCTCCAAGTATCTTGTCCTCAAAATATACTTTATTTTTTATGTAAATCCTTATAAAAATCACAGGAGTCAAATCTGGAGATTTTGATGGCCAAAACTACACCTATGGGATGATGCTCCATCATGTTGATACCAAAGTTGCTGTCTCTTGATCTGGCAAAGTGTTCAGATGCAGATTTCTAAACTAATTTAATATTTGCAAATAAGCTACCCTTAGAATTAAGTTAATTGTGTAGTTTATGTATAGTCTGTAAAATTAGATGAATTAACCAGTCAAATTCTTATCATAAAATTTCAACACCACCGCTGTGTGTTTTGTTTCTTTAACGTCGGTCTATTTCCGCTATGGACAATGATCGACGCCAGAGAGCAGTTTTACCTCACTATCGTGGAAATTTTGCCGAACCCCTGCCTTTCTGTAGGAGCGTAGGGATATTTAACATGCCCAACATCGCGTGGACACTGGACCGGCGGCTTTACGCCCTCTCTGAGTGGCGGACCGTGCAGACACTCAACTTTTTTTTATTTCAACAACACACCACGAGGGCTTACAGCCTAAATACTATCGTACCGTGGGTGTTGACAATGAGGAAAGAGGCAACTTGTTAATTCTGGATTTGAAGGTTTGGAGGTTCGGAGGAGAAGGAAAAACATGCGCCGGTAAGTCGGGACAAAAGAGCGGGCATAACAAGATGTTCTATGTCTGGTGACCCGGACAATAAAAGGGTGCATTCGCTCTGTTTCCCTGGTAGATCTGTTAGGGGCAGTAGATGGAGGAACTATGGAAGAAAGCTCCTCTGAGCAGTGCTCGTGCAGATATCCATAAAAGAGAGAGAGAGGTCACCAACGGCACGTCGGTGGGCAAGGGAGGGCAGCCTTTGGGTGAGGGTAGGGTCACCGATGAGACGTATATCTCTCTTTTGAATGGAGTCCAGGATAGCGAGTGTAGAAGCGGCAGCTGCACCCCAGATCTGGGAGCAGTATTCGAGGTTTATTTGTGAAGTATATAAGGTATAGAGATTAGCTGGCGTAAAGTATTTGCGGGCCCGGAAGAGGAAACCTAATTTCTTAGCAGCCGCTTCTGCGATTGATGTGACATGTTGGTGCCAATTGAGATGTCGATGCACAGAAATGCCAACAAGAGAAAATGACTCATTACTTTGAATAACTTGGTTGTTCATTGTGATGGGTCTAGGGCTGGTGTATCTCTTATGAGAAAGAAAGCAAGATTGATATTTGGTGGGGTTGAATTGTACAAGATTTGTACTTCCCCAGTCTAATATTTTTTGGAGATCCACGGAGACAGAACCCTCCATGAGTCTGCAATTCTCATCTAATTGGGCTAGAGAGACAGGCTTAGAATATTGTATATGTGAGTGGACGGTACTGTCGTCCGCGTAACTGTGAACTGGGTTGGATGTGCTAGAGAGGAGGTCATTGATGTGGAGAAGAAACAAAGTAAGGGCTAAAGCTGAAAATTGCGTATCATTATATATATATATATATATATATATATATATATATATATATATATATATATATATATATATATATATATATATATATACAAACTTAAAATGACTTTGAATGTAGGGTCTAGGGACCCTTCTCTAAAAATTCAGTAACAAAGGAAAGGGTGTTAAAATCGTATATTGAGGACCCTGTGCATTTACTTAACATATTTAGTAGCCTTACACGCTTAAGCCAGCGGTATCCGACTTTTAAATGATCAGTGTTGAGATGAGAAAGTAAAAGTTAATTTCAGTTTTACGAAATCAAACATAACTATTAAAAGTTAATCATGTTTGTCAATATTTTAATGATGAGAACTGAAAACTCCCAACAAAATGAAAATGATTATTCTAATAACTTTCCTTGAGATAATTAAGTATTACACTTTCACTTATTATGACCTTATACGGTGAGCTCTATCGACGGATAAACAGTCGATTTGTTGCAATAATAATAATAGATGCTTATGCTTAGCTTGCCCAACAACAGTTTAATCTTACGAAACAATTCTCATTGTGATTTAATTCCTAACTTTCGACGCAGAATCCGTTGGTTGTTAGTTGTAGGTTAATGTTGAGAAAATGGAGTAGCTACGAAAAACTGTATATTTTGTTTTGTGTCTTAAAAATCGCTCATTCTTACACACAGTACGAAAATAATGTGTTAAAAAAGGAATGAACGGATACATTAATTATTAACCAGTAAACTGCAGGTAAGCGCCATTAAGTAATTCATCGGATAATATTTGCCAATTACTAATAGAGTGTGTTTCCACCAATTTAGTTTCTAATATTAGGTAACCAAATCAACAATAATAGTTAGTATATTTTAAATTGCTGGTTAAATAATATGAATAGCTGCTCTTAAAGCTAACATGACCTGATACCTGAAAATGGGTGTTAAACTACTTGGTTTGGTAGTCTTTTTCATAGAGTACATGCAAAGCTGCAAAAAGTGCGTTATGTTAGCGAATTTTCACAGAAATTTGTAATAAACTCCATTTATTTAGTAATGAATTGTCATCAAGGGAATCCACTAACAGAGAGCTCACGATGGTGTACATTTTTAGAACATTTTTTGTTTTTATAAATTGTGGAGAATATTCTTGACAGAAGTCAATAAATTGATTAACTGTAATAGGTTGATATATTTGTCAGTTAAATAATTTTTTTGTTAATTTTTAGATAAATCGCCTGCACACAAAAAAACAAACAAATTAAAAGTTCACAAGCAGTACCAGGCTAAAGTCTATTTAGAAGACATGAAACTTGTTCACCTAGTTTACTCATCCCCCTTATAGTGCTATCTTTGTTAGCGAAACGATCTTCAGGTCTAAAAACTGTATTTTTGATGAATTTGGTTCTCCAAATTGTATTTATAAAACTTGTGGTATAAAATTTAATCAATAAAAATGTAAATATACTATAAACCGGCTACAGAGAAGAAAACTAACAATTATGAAACCAGAGAAGTAGTGTCTACGTCTACAGGGTGGGGATTTCAAAGTGTTACGATCGGATATCAGAGAAACCGCTTGGTGTATTTTGCTAAACATTTTGTGAGGTGATAAGTAGGCTAGCTGACACATTTTGAAATATTTTTGACATTTACCCCTCCTGCTCATTTTGAAGGGCCGGTGTCACGTTATAAATGTCAAATGGAATGGTGATCTTTTTTCAAAAACGCGATTCTCCGTGAAAAAGTGCGTATGTACTTAGAAAATCGTTGCATTTGCTGTACTGGTTCCACAGTTATGAATTTTCCAATAAATAAAATTGGGCTACATTTCTGGAAAGCCACCTAAATAGGGAGATGTACAATGATTTTTAAGGCATAATTTACATCAACTTCTGAACAAGGTAGAGAATTAACAAGAAAATGTATGGTTTTAGCAGGACGGAGCCCCGCCACACTTTACTCGCCGAGTCAGAGATACTAAATCACATGTTTGGATTACATGGATTGGTGGTGGTGGCCCAGTAAACTGTCCCGTAAAGTCTTCTGATCTCACGCCTTTAGATTTTTCCTTTTGACATTTATAAAAAAGAATGTTATGGCTATAACACCAACCACGTCATAAAATAGAGAGACCGAATTTGAAATGCATTTACGTTGGTAACCTCCGAAATGTTTAACAATGTGCTCTACCCTTGTCAAAGAAGAATTTTTAAATGTTTGGAAGTAAATGGAGGACATTTCGAACACCTTTTAGAATACAACCGTCTTTAAACTAAAAACACTACATGCTAGTTCTTACCCTAATTTTATTTATTAAAAAATTCATAAGTATGCAACCGGTAGAGCAAATGCAAAGATTTTCTACGTACATTCGCAGTTCTTCGCGGATAATCGAATTTTTGAAGAAAGAAAAAACACCATTCCATTTGACATTATAACGTGACACCGGCCCTTAGAAATGAGGAGGAGGGGTAAACGTCAAAAATAATTCGAAATGTCTTCCACAGCCTACTTATCATACCAAATTTTTAGCAAAATACCGATAAAGTATGGAACGGTTTCACCAAGTAAGGGCAACAGCAATTAATAAATAATAGAAAATGTTTTGTCAATATAACTTCAAATAAAGTTTTTTTCCCTCAGGGCTCGTCCGCGGCCTTGCCGCTCCGATAGCACTACAACCTTTGGTTGATTGTGCATACCCTTAGTCTTACTCCACCCATTCCAAAATTACTGTGCCTTGAACTAGTCTGCACAGCGATTGGTAGGGTGAAGTTTTGTATTGCTCTGTCTCCGGTCTAGACTAACCGTAGATCAGTTGTCTTTTGCGGTCCAGAACTTCACACTCGCACAAGATGTGCTGGGCTGATTTCTCCCCCTCGCCGCAGAGTCTGCATGGGAGGTCCCCTTCGAACCGCCCCATTTTATGCAGGCGTTTCTTATCGGCCATGTCTCCCGTCAAGAGACCTGTTGTGTTTCTGAGCTATCCTCTGCTAAGATTTAGCAGCTCCACAGCTTTCTTTGAACTGGGTCCGTCAATTATTGACTTCCCATGTCTGAGCCCTGGACAGTCCGCCCAGTACACCTTGTGTTGGTTGACCTGACCTGACCTGACCTGACCCAGGACTTAATGGCTCCTCTGGCAGTGCTCTTTGTCACGCCCAGAGCCGGTTCTGGTCCTATAAGTGGTTCTGCTGACCCTCTCTTCGCGAGACTGTCAGCTTCTTTATTGCCTTTGACCCCCGAATGACCCGGCACCCAGATGAGGGTCACCTCATTCTGTCCAGACCGGTCGCTCGTCTCGTCTCGTCTCGTCTCGGCACTCACTCACCAGCCAGGAATTTACCCGTGGGCTACTTAGTGCCTTAAGGGCTGCCTGGCTGTCTGTGGCTATGAGGATCCGCTTGTTGGTGTAGCCCCTCCCCTTGTTCTCCCGCACACAGTGCAGGATGGCATACATTTCGAAAAATAAAATGTTTACTTCATACAGATAAATTTTATTAGCTGTTACAAAAGGGACGTTTTTGAACGTTAACAATATTGAAAAAAAAAATAGAAAATTAAAGTAAAACTGTAAAATAAAACAAATAAATTTTTAAGTCTTATCAGACTAAAGCGGAGCTTTTTTTGTACTTTGGAGTCGGTCTATTTCGGCGACTATGGCCTTTTTCGGCGACTACGGCCAATCACCGATGCCAGGGATAAGTTTCACCTCACTATCCTGGCAATCTTTTCAAACTCCTGCATTTCTGTAAGATGGGCAGGGATCTTTAACGTGCCCCACATTGCATGGGCATGGGACCGACGGCTTTACGCCCGCTCCCAAGGGTGTAACGTACAGATATTCAAGATATACTGAAAAAGTGAAAGGGGAACCCTGGGATTCAAACGCAGTACTCTTCGGTACACAAAAACATGTTTTTACCCCTGCACCTCCGAGGCTCTAAAGCGGAGTTTAAACTTTGAGTGATCGCAATAGTAATATGTAATTAGTGAATTTTTATTTTAAAAATTCAGAGAGGTATCGATGGTGAGACTTTGCAAAAAAATTTTCAAATGAGCGCGAATTTGGACCCTAGAACCCATATCCGGGGTCAGTTCGAGTTTGTATATGCTCTATATATATATATATATATATATATATATATATATATATATATATATATATATATATATATATATATATATATGTATCCGTCTGATAACTCAAAAAATAATTAACCGATTTCGATGTAACTCAGCAAGTGCCTTTCTTTTATTGATGGCTTGGATGAGTTCGTTAGCCAGGAAAATCGGACGGGGTTTTCCGGGAAAATTTTGAGTTTTCTTTCAAAAAATAGTTTTTTCTCTGAAAATTACAAGGCTGTTCTAATGAAATTTAACGTATATATTGCCTTAGGAGAGACCTTACTACGTACCAAAATTCAACTTTCTAAGTTTATAGAAAATTGAGTTTGCAAATTTTGAATTTTCTTTCGAAAAAAATTTTTTTTTCCGAAAATTACAAAATTATTTTAATGAAATTTGGTTTATATCTTGCCTTAGGAAAGACCTTACTACACACCAAATTTAAACTTTCTAAGTTTATAGAAAATTGAGTTATTGAAATTCGAAGCATTTAATAAAAATTCACTACCATAACGCACTTGCTGTTAGTTTTTATTGTATTTAAGAGCCAACGATTTTTGGTATCGCAGCGACCAGGGAAAGTTTGAATTGTTAACTGTCTACTTTTTCTTTTCGCTTAATTTGCAAAAACAAATCACTTGTCAATTTAAATAGTTGTTTTAAATTTACTGAAAATCTCTAATTCAGCTATTTTGTGATAATTTATGTTGTGGCATTGAACCTGAATTCATGCGGGTAGCGATGTGTTGTATCAAATTAACAAATATGTATATACTTTCTCGATTATGTAGAAACTTTCTTCATTTACATGCCATATTCCATCTATACTTGTCAAAATAATTTAATAAATGCGTAGCGCCTATGGTGTTTGTTGCATAACACAATGGACATATTTTTTGATAGCGATGTGTCATCATAATTTTTTACTGTCATCAGTTTTGATTAATTGGTTGATTCATTACAACACTATACGTCTATACGTTCCAAGATACATAATATGTTCATTAGCATTAATTATTTTGTATAGTTAACTCAGGTTACGATTATCATCACATAAGCTTAGGTGAAGATTCAAAGAGAAAAAACATTAGCTTCAAAACTAAGGTCTTTTTCAGGATAACAAATAACCACGTTTTTTTATTTTTGATTTAACCCTAGGATACTTAACCAATAAAATATCGGTGTTTACTTAATCCGGGCTTCTGAGGCTCGGTCTATACAATCCTCAAGGTTCAGCTTTAGCCCCTACTTTGTTTCTTCTCCACATTAATGACCTCCTCTCTAGCACATCCACCCCAGTTCACAGTTACGCGGACGACAGCACCCTCCACTCCAATATACAATATTCTAAGCCTGTCTCTTTAGCCCAACTATATGAGGATCGCAGACTAATGGAGGGTTCTATCTCCGCGGATCTCCAAAAAATATTAGACTGGGGAAGTAGAAATCTTGTACAATTCAACCCCACCAAATCAGTCTTGCTTTCTTTCTCATAAGAGATACACCAGCCCTAGACCCATCACAATAAACAACCAAGTTATTCAAAGTAATGAGTCCTTTTCACTTGTTGGCATCTCTGTGGATCGAAATCTCAATTGGCAACAACATGTCACATCAATTGCAGAAGCGGCTGCTAAGAAATTAGGTTTCCTCTTCCGGGCTCGCAAATATTTTTCACCAGCTAATCTCTATACTTTATATACTTCACTAATAAGACCAAACCTCGAATACTGCTCCCACATCTGGGGTGCTGCTGCCGCTTCTACACTCGCTATCCTGGACTCCATTCAAAAGAGAGCTACACGTCTCATCGGTGACCCTACCCTTACCCAAAGGCTGCCATCCCTTGCCTACCGACGTGCCGTTGGTGACCTCTCTCTCTTTTATAGATATCTGCATGGGCACTGCTCAGAGGAGCTTTCTTCCATAGTTCCTCCACCTGCTGCCCCCAACAGATCTACCAGGGGAACAGAGCGAATGCACCCTTTTACTGTCCAGGTCACCAGACATAGAACATCTTGTTATGCCCGCTCTTTTGTCCCGAGGACTTCCAAGTTGTGGAATTCCTTGCCGGCACATGTTTTTCCTTCTCCCACGAACCTCCAAACCTTCAAGTCCAGAATTAACAAGTTGCCTCTTTCCTCCTTGTCGACACCCACTGTACGATAGTATTTAGGCTGTAAGCCCTCGTGGTGTGTTGTTGAAATTAAGAAAAAATCAAAAAAATCATGTATAGTCAACAGAAACAAGGTTATTGGAGTAAAACTTTATTTATTTATACATATATGTTACAAATGTGAGATTTGATATGAAACTGAATATTATTAAAAATCGGGATGCAGCAAGTGCGTTATGGTAGTGAATTTTCATAGAAATGATCTGGCATCAAATATTTTGTTATAACTTTTTTTTCTTGTTACATACAAATCTAGATTTTGGTGTGTATTTTACATTTTATATCGTAAACCTACCTACCAAATTTGGTTATAATAATAATTTTTTAATTAATAATATTTTTTGAGATAAAAATTTTTTTCGAATGAAAACTGAAAAGTCTGGCTAACGAACTCGTCCCAGCTATTAATAAAAGAAAGGCACTTGACAAGTTTCATTGAAATCGGTTAATTATTTTTTGAGTTATCAGACGGATATATATATATATATATATATATATATATATATATATATATATATATATATATATATATATATATATATATATATATATGGGTTCTAGGGGTCCTAGTTCGCGCTCATTTGAAAAAACATTGCAAAGTCTCACCATCGATACCTCTCTATTGGTGAATTTTTTAAAATAAAAATTCATTAAAAGAGACACAAAATCGGTGAAAATTAGCTCGGTGGTCCTGCGGTAAAAAGGTGTGCCCCTGAATGTTGGGCACGTTAAATATACCTACCCTCTTAGCAGAAAGGAAGGGGTTCAGAACATTTTTCAGGCAAGTGACATGAAACTGCTCCCAAAAAAGTTTGTTAAAACATTTGATTGAAAAATTTGACATAGTCTCTATTTTATATAGACAAAAAACTTTCAAGAAATGGCATTTCTTCCTTCTTTAATATTTCAAACACCATTTATTCCAATATGAAATTATATACAGGTCATAATCGGTCACTAGGTGATCTCAAAAAATATATAAACCTCTTACGTCTATGAGCCACGATAGTCAATTTTCTTTTTCTTATGGACGCCATATGGGTTGTTTTTTTTTTCGTTAAATGCTAGAAGACTTTTTTCTGTAAAATGTTACTTAAGGGAGTTTTATTTTTCTTCAGGTGAAATAATTGAAAAATTTGTGAGATAGTAAGAGGCCGTGAATTTCTCACCCAGAACAAGATCTTTTGTGTAAAGTCCTAGTGAAATTGAAATAATACTGACAGCTGACAGTTGACAATCTTTCACCTGGGGTTCTAAAATGCATTGTTATTTAATCTTAAAATAATTATAATAGTAAAAGTTTGAGGAAATCAAAAAAATATTAAATATCAGTGGGAGTTAATTGTATTTTATTTTAAGATCATAATATTCGATTACGATATGCTTCGAGAGTATAAAGTTGCTTGATTCGTTAGTTTTGTAACTGCAATAATTTACAAACTCGTGTTATTAATACACCGATATAAAAATAATAAAACGTGATTTGATAGTATTTTCTCTTCGCTATCAAAATAAAAAAAATAATATTACATTGGTTATTATATTACATTGGTTATTATTTGTAATCGTGAGCAGAGACCGAGATTGTATCAAATTCTCATTAAGAGAAGCTGGAAAATTATTGCTATCACATTTCGTTTTAGATCATAAGACTAATGACTTCGATAAATTATTTATCTTTATAAGTTATTAAGTTCGTTGTGTGATACTACACAGTCAAATTTTAAGTTTTAAGGAGGAACATTTAAACAGAAATATCAATTTTACTAAAAATTAATTTTAAAGTGATACTGCTTTCGTCAACACCCTCCCACTGGTGTTGATGTTGTTGTTTTGTTTCTTTAACGTCGGTCTATTTCCGCGGTTATGGCCAATCACCGACGCCAGGGAGCAGTTTCATTTCACCACTATCTCGTACATTTTGCCGAAACCCCGCCTTTCTGTAATGAGGGTATGGATCTTTAACGTGCACAACATCACATGGACACAAGACCGACGGCTTTACGCCCCCTCTGAAGGGCGGAACGTGCAGGCATTTAACTTGCTCAAATACAATGCTAAAACCTCGCTTGATGTCAATGCTTTAGTATGTACTGAAAAAGTGAAAGGAGAATCCTGGGATCGAACCCAGTACCCTTCGTCTTGGAGGCACACGTTCTTACCACCGAACCACCGAGGCTTTCCTCCCACGGGCGATATTTGCACATGCGTTAGTCATCTTTGGAGTTCTGTGTTCGAAAAATTTGGAGGTCGCGCAATTTTATAAGCACCGGATCGTTTTATATATATTTCAGGCTTTGAAGCCTGGCACCCACGTAAAGATTTTGTGGAAATAAAGCTGAGGAGTTAAACCTTCTGGAATGCTTAAACTACAGCGAAATTAAAGATGACAGTTCACATGTTTGATTGAAGTTATTATATACCCCAATAAACTTGAATTTTATGCATTGACTCCCGTAATCTGCTTGTGCATATCCATTTTTCTAAAGGATGTAGTTGTCGACGGTATTTTAGAAATTATCGCAGATGTTGCACAGGGATTGGTTTTGCTCCCCACTGTTATTTCTTATATAGAGACCTTTTGCCAACCAAGCCACAGCTTTGTCGATGAATGCATTCGTCACAGCATACCCTCATCCACTTGCACAATATCTGCTTATCAAAATAAGAAGTCTGGACTCAGCAAATGCGTTATGATAGCGAATTTATCTGGTGGTCTTCTTTAAAAAAAAATTAAACCGACTTCAAACTAGGCAAAAAAGCAAAAAGATAAGTGGATTACAGGTTTAATTCAAAAGACGAAAATTAATTTATATGAAATATTATTATACGTGCTACCTACTTATCTATTTAAAGTCTCTGCCAAGCCAATTCGCTAGTAGGTAGATACGTCCACATTGCGAGTTTCTCTGCGCACGCGACGGAATGCGTGGGTTGGTCTTTGATCATTATTAACATCATATTTAAGTATTTCATTAGAATTATAATTTGTCGTTAATTAAGCTGTTTATATATCGCTAAGTATTGTCTTTCGGACTTGGCACCGACAGATAAGTAGGTAGCGCATATAATAATATTTCATTTAAATTATTTTTGTCTTTTGAATTAAACCTGTAATCCAGTTATTTTTCGCGTTTAGTGTCTATTTTGAAGTGGATTTAATTATTTTGTTAGTTTTTTTTAAAATTTTTAGTGTAAATATACGTATGTAGTAAGTGCGGCATTAGAAAACTGCTATATTATAATGAAAGTGCCGTATTACAGTAGAACTTTGAGCTACATAGATTATAAGAGGATCGATTTCCCTGCGATCCCATCATTAAATCCTGACTTGGTGAAGTAGAGACCACCTCAGGAGTATACCATTTCAAACAAAAAAATGTTTCAAAATTGGCGAAAATATCGGTGAACATACACACCAAAATAAATTTTGAGGATTTCCCTCGATTTCCCTGAGATCCCATCATCAGATCATTACTTGGTGAAAATGGGACTACCTCGGGAGTATACCATTTCAAAGAAAAAAATATTTTTCAAAATTGGTCCACAATTGGCGAAAATATCGGTGAACATACACACCAAAATAAATTTTGAGGATTTCCCTGAGATACCATCATCAGATCATTACTTGCTGAAAATGGGACTACCGCAGGAGTACACCTTTTCAAACAAAAAAAATCTCGGGACGCAGCAAGTGCGTTATGGCAGTGAATTTTTATTAAATGCTTCAAATTTGAATAACTCAATTTTCTATAAACTTAGAAAATTTAATTTTGGTATGTAGTAAGGTCTTTCATAGGGCAAAATATCCACTAAATTTCATTAAAATAACTTTGTAATTTTCGGAGAAAAAAATTTTTTTCGAAAGAAAATTTAAAATTTGAATAACTCAATTTTCTATAAACTTAGAAAGTTGAATTTTGGTACGTAGTAAGGTCTCTCCCAAGGCAACATATATAGTAAATTTCATTAGAGCAGCTTTGTTATTTTCGGAGAAAAAAAATTTTTTTTTTAAAGAAAACTCAAAATTTTCCCGGCAAACCTCGTCCGATTTTCCAGAAGGATACATATATATATATATATATATATATATATATATATATATATATATATATATATATATATATATATATATATATATAAACATAAAAACATAAAAACATATAAAAAATTAAACTGACCCTGGATATGGGTTCTAGGGGTCCTAGTTCGAGCTCATTTGAAAAAATGTTTGCAAAGTCTCACCATCGATACCTCTCTATTAGTGAATTTTTTTAAATAAAAATTCACCAAAATATTATAAAGTGAGTGGGGTATATCAGTCCCTCAATGGGTATCTTATTAGACACTAGGAGAGTTACGAAGTTTGTTAAATGACAAAAAGTTGCGCATTTTTGAGACCTTTAAAGAATATTGTAAAAAAAACTAAAAATGTCTTTTTTTTTAATTTCATCATGACAGATTTTTTAAAATATGTATTTAAAACTTTGTATGAGGTTATTTTTTAGTGTGAAAAATTAAAATATGACGTCAAAATTTACATAGGTCTATTGATATCTAAGATACGATGGTCAACTGTTTTTATGGGAGCCATATTGCATTTCTTGATAAATTATTAAAGTAATTAAAATTACATCAAATCTTCTAAATCTTCTTGCCACCAGACTGATTTCAAAAACTCTGTACGCAGCAAGTGCGTTATAGTAGTGAATTTTCATAAACATATTTTTTAATAGCAAATATGTGTCCTTTTTAAAAAAAGCAGGCATCAAATTTGGTTACCAGTATAACCTATATAGTAAAAACAATGTACCATGTTTCATCAAAATAACTTTATTGTTTGAAAATGTAAAAAAAATCCGAAAGTAAACTTAAAGTGTTCCCGAAAAAACTCGTTTCTTGGTCAACCTTATAGGTTAATAGCAAATTGAGCTATTCAAGTATGAAGCATTTGATCAAAACTCGCTACCATAACGCACTTACTGCGACCATAATTTCTTTCCTTACAAGAATGCATTATATTTCGATGGAAAATGCAAAAATGCAATAACATAAGACTTTTGATTTAAAAAAAAATTGTATCACCAACGACTTATGGGCTACCTACCCTGTGATTGTAGAAATAATTATTTTTTTAAATGTAGCTCTAGACACCCGATAATTTATATATACATTTTTTATATCTTGTATAATAACAGATATATTGAGCTTTATTGATTTTTTACGAACATTCTACAAAAATTATATACCATTAAACGACAAACTCTATAGCTAAGACTACTGCCAAGTATCAGAGAAAGGGTCTGTCTGAAATGAATTTTCTGGAAATATTTTATTAAAATGAAGGACAATGGCGGTTGAAACTAAGACTTCAGGGTTTGTAAAACATTCTTCTTGAGACATTTTATTTCCATAGCCTGTATTAGATTCAAGTTATTTGCCTAAATGTTGCCAATTTTGACGTTTTAAATCGAAACTTTGACGTTTTGATGAAAACCCCAATTTATTTTTCTTTAAATGCCTATATAACTTTTTTGTCTTTTGACCTACAGAGCTAAATTTTGGTAGGTAGCTTACCTATAAGGATGTAAACCCGCGTACCATATTGCATTTCTTGATAAATTATTAAAGTAACTAAAATTATATCAAATCTTCTAAATCTTCTTGCCACCAGACTGAGATCAAAAAATAAGAAACCGTCGTGTAAAAGTTTCAACACTATAAATTTGTTGATTATTCTATATCTATATCGTGAGAAACAATGGCTTCGAATGTGGATTACAGGGGCCTTAGTTCGCGCTGATGTAAGAAAATAAATTATACAGTAATTCGGTAAAAAATGCTGTGTAAATTTTATTATTATTTTTTTTTTATTTAATATTATTGGCTGCGGCATCTCAGGCCATTAGCACATTCATTTTCCATCATTCAATATTTTTACAAATTTTCCAGACAAAGTCAACTTGGCTCGCCCAGGAATCGAACCCGGGACCTCTCGCTTAGCAGGCTGACACCTAGCAACCTGCGCCACGAGGGCGTCTAATTTTATTTTAACGTTTCTTTAAGAAACTTGTTTATATAAGATTAAGTTTTTTGTTGTTTTACCCCCCCTCTCTCTCTCTCTCTCTCTCTCTCTCTCTCTCTCGGTCATGGCTCAAACTTGAAAAAATTAAATGTAGATGAAATTTCTTCACCAAAAAATGCTTATATGGAAGTGTTACCTCATAATAATATGGCGCTTTACATATGTGTGTTACCAGTGCTTGTAGGACCTTGTAGTATGAAAAGAATATCTTGTTCACCCAAAAAACTTTGTGTCAGATAGAAATAAAGAATCATCGTTTTATAGATTTTTCATTAATTTTACCATAACCTCTATGCATATAAATTTTTCCATTAATAAAAATGCCTACTCATTATTCTATGATGTTTTCCTTGTAAATCCATAAGTTATATTTGACCTTTTAGGAACAACTCTGCCTTACTACACTTATAAATAGTCGGACCTAGACGCGGAAGCGATATATCTTTTTGTGAAGCAGTTAATAAGGTCAAACAAAGTAATAATATCCAGTCTACTTAGATCGTGCTGATGAAAATAGAACGCTAATCGGCATAGCGCCATAGTATATCGTATGTAGAGACCTTTCCTGCCAAATCGTAGACGGCATGAAACGGAACTAACAGAACCTTACGTCAGAAGAAAGCTGTATTTTGTTAATGCAAGGAAACTAATTTCCTTGCATTGTAAGTAAAAAACTTTCAGCATCCGTCACGGAAGACATATCTAAAATGTTTTGAAACATGGAAATGGTTCCGTGCTATTTTGTAATAAGCGTTTAAACGTTTTAAATTGTGCGGCAATACGGTAAAAATTGCTAATAAAATGCGATGTTTTTAGGGCCAAGGTTATCATTGATCTCCACGGGTAAGAGAAATGTTTCCCTGAATTACAAATTAGCTATCTTGGGATATTTTCAGTCTCAAGCAGGCAACAAGCAGGAGGTCGCCACTTTTGAATTTTGAAAAAATTTCCTCAAAGGAGCGCTAACTAGGCACTTTAGAACCAATATCCGGGGTCAGTTTCAATTTATATATATATATACAGGGTGTTACTTAATGATAGGGCGTAATTTCAAGGGCGCATTCCTGAACCAATTTCAAGTAGAAAAGTTCATATAAACATGTGTCCTGAAGAGTCTGGTTTTCCAGATACAGGGTGTCAAAGTTTAAAAAAATAATTGGTTTTTTATTAATATCTTAATGATCATTTTGCCCATTTTGTTGAAATCTGGTAGGGTTAGTCACTATAATAAGACGCTAAGTTGTCACTAACTAAAAGATAATTATAAGTTCCAGTGGCGTCTCGAGGGGCAGTCTCACGAATAATATTGACAAAAAAATGTACGCTACTGAGTTTTTTTTTAAATTTTAATTTTTTTTAGATTAAGCACCTAGAAATACAACTTTTTTGCCTCTTATTATCTTTTCGTATATTACTTCCTTTTCGAGGAAAAAAATAAAAACCACTTCATTGCATGTCGAAAAATTGTTAAAATAAAATCAAGTTAATTGTGATCGTTCAGAATATTTATTTCTAAGCCATTTTTTAAAATCTAACAAACGAAAAGTAATAACTATTTACAAAAAATGTTGGAAATGACTACCTCCCGCTTCTATGCAGGCTTGTGCTCTCCTTCTCATCGAGCGACGAACTCTTTCGAAAATTCCATTAGTGTTACGTATGGTTTCACATCCGTCAACAATTCTATTCCTTAGTTGTTCTTCTGTCTCGATTGGTGTAACATAAACTAATGCTTTTAGGTGCCCCCACAAATAAAAATCTAGGCTGTTTAAATCAGGCGATCTAGGTGGCCAGAATTGTGGTCCTCCACGACCTATCCACCGATTTTGGTAAGCTCCATTCAAATACTCACAACCAATATGCTAAAGTGGGCAGGAGCACCATCATGCATGAACCAATGTTGTTGACGTAAATATAAAGGGACATCTTCAAGAAGCAGTGGCAAATCAGTTTGTAGAAAATGACTGTAAGATTGTCCGTTAAGACGTTGTGGTAAAAAAAAATGGTCCAATCAAATAGTCATCTAGGATACCGATCCAAACGTTGACAGAAAATTGTTCCTGAAACTGTGTCTCTGTAATAGCATGAGGATTTTCTTGGGCCCAGTTATGATTATTTCGAAAATTAATTATTGCATTTCTGGAAAAATGGGCTTCGTCCGTAAACATAATGATGGAATCAAAGTGAGGATTTTCTGAAAGTCTTTGATGATACCATCTACAAAATTGCGTACGCGGTTCAAAATCTCTTGGCAGAAGTGCCTGAACTCTTTGTACGTGATAAGGATACAACAGGGATTCTCTTAAAATTTCCCATACCGTTTTATAGCAAATATTTAATTCCCTACCTATTTTTCGGGTACTAGTTGCAGGATTCTCTTCGACCGCATGTAGGACAGCCTCCTCAACTGCTGGAGTTCGAATTGTACGAGGTCTTCCGTCAGAGGTATTATGTTTAAAACTGCCAGATTCAGTCAGACGACGATGAATGTTTATGAATATTTGTCTACCTGGAAGGACACGATCAGGATACCTTTCTTGATAGAGCCGCCGGGCCTCCGCCGAATTACCATTGGCAAGACCATAAAGGAAATGCATTTGTGTCATCTCCAAATTAGAATAGTTATTTACCATTTTTTAATAGCACAATTAACCTTTTGACCAGAGGGAAAATAATAACAAACTGTCACAGAAAGTCAAAAACATTATGCTCATAATGTCAAAACAACGTTTCCTAGCAACGCTCACAATTAACTTGATTTCATTATAACAATTATTCGACATGGAATGAAGTCGTTTTCATTTTTTTCCTCGAAAAGGAAGTAATATACGAAAAAATATTAAGAGGCAAAAAAGTTTTATTTTTAGGTGCTTAATCTGAAAAAAATTAAAATTAAAAAAATTCAGTAGCGTACATTTTTTTTTAGTCAATATTATTCGTGAGACTGCCTCTCGAGACGCCACTGGAATTTATAATTATCTTTTAGTTAGTGCCAACTTAGCGCCTTATTACAGTGAATAACTCTGCCAGATTTCAACAAAATGGGCAAAAGAATCATTAAGATATTAATAAAAAACCAATTTTTTTTTTAAACTTTGACACCCTGTATCTTGAAAACCAGACTCTTCAGGACACATGTTTATATGAACTTTTCTACTTGAATTTTGTTCAGGAACGCGCCCTTGAAATTACGCCCTATCATTAAGTAACACCCTGTATATATATATATATATATATATATATATATATATATATATATATATATATATATATATATATATATAACTCAAAAAATAATGGGCCGATTTTGATAGAGTTTTTGGTGAGTACCAAGTACCAAGTGGTTTGGATAAGTTCGTTAGCCAGGCAGACTGGCCCCGGTTTTCCCGGCAAAATTTGTTTTCTTTCGGAAAGTGTTTATATCTCCGGAATTAACAAAGTAATGGCAACCAAATGTGGTAAGCGTGTTCGCATCATTAAAAGTGACCCATGCACCAAATTTTAGGTATATACGTGAAAAGCAAAAAAGCTATAGGCATTTAAAGAAGAAA
Organism: Tillus elongatus; assembly: GCA_964006375.1. NCBI lineage: Eukaryota > Metazoa > Arthropoda > Insecta > Coleoptera > Cleridae > Tillus > Tillus elongatus. The sequence goes on along the minus strand of OZ023263.1, from coordinate 45,691,186 downwards.
AAAGAGGGGGGTTCCTCAAAACGCCAATGTCGCGCTTTGATACGTCAAAATTGGTAACATTTAGGTAAAGAACCGGAAACGAATATGAGTTATAGAAAGAAAATGTTTTACAGACCCTTAAGTTTCTGCCTCAACCGTCATTGTCCTTCATTTTACTAAAATACTTCCAGAGAATTCGTTTCGAATAGACCCTTTCTCTGATGCTTTGGCAGAGGTTTTAGTTAAGTTTATGGTTTAACGGTCTATAATTTTTAGCTAATTTTCGTGGAAAAAATTCGCTATTGCGGAGACCGCGTCTTTTGTATTTTGTATAAAATATTTCTTTAAATGGGTGCAAACTAGGTCTCCTAGAATCCATATCCGGGGTTATGTAAAGACAACGTCGCAAGAAATGTGTTCTACAAACCCTTTAGTTTCAGCTTTAACCATCATTGTCCATTTTACTATAATATTTGCAAATAATTCATTGTAAACAGATCCCTTCTTTGGTGCTTTGGCAGCAGTTTCAGTTATAAAGTTTAATAGCCTATAATTTTTAGCGAATTTTCGTAGAAAAAGTTCGATCTTGGAAGACCGCGGTTTTTAAATTTTGAAAAGATTTCTTCAAATGAGCGCGAACTACGCCCCCGAGAGCTCGGACAGTTTCAGTTTTTATATGTTTACATATATACAGGGTGACGCATTTCTATGGTAAAGCTCAATATATTCTTTATTATACAAGATACGAGAAAAAATTATATAGGGTGTCTTGAGCTGCATCATATAAGATTATTTTGACGATGGATATTGGCCCATAAGTCGTTGGTGACACAATTTTTTTTTCGAACATATCTTATATTGCATTTTTGCGTTTTTTATCGAAATATGATGCGTGCTTGAGAGAAAAAAATTCAAGGCGCAGTAAGTGTATTTCGGTAGCGGATTTTCATTAGATGCTTCAAGTCTCAATGAGTCAATTTTATATTAATCTAAGGTTCGTTGGTTAGAAAACGAGTTGTCTCGGAAACATTTGTTTATTTTCAGAAAATTTTTGTACATTTTCAAACAATAACGGTATCATGATAAAATATGGTACATTATTTCTTTCATATAGGTTATACCGGTAACCAAATTTGATGCATCTTTGCATGAAAGAGACATATTTGCTATTAAAACGATTTTTATGAACATTCACTTCCATAACTCACGTGCTGCGTCCAGACTTTTTCAATATTTGCGATAAATTAACTGAAATAAGTACAGCTTTTGTATCATTTAAATCAGTGTTGGCTTTTTTTCACGAATGCGCTTTAATTTAATATATTTAATAGAGTTCCTCTCAATGTGCTTTTAAAATGTTTTATGTTTTAAGTATTGGTGCTCAGTTAAAGACATTTTTAGGATTTGGGGATCGTGTCGCTAACAAAGTTTGCGTCATCAGAGTGACGACTTAGTTTATTCATCCCTCTGAAGACGTTAAGTTTGTTAGCGAAACAATCGTCAGGTCTGAAAAATGTCTTTTGGTGAACTAGGTTATCCAAAGCGTACTTAGCAATGATCCTCACAGGTTCCAATCTTCCCTCATTGGTACTCAGTGTTGCAGATACTGACATTTTATAGAAATATTCACTAAATAATCAGTTCTTATCACTTTTTCGCCATCATTACCCAGCTTCAGTTTATTTACTGTTCGATGTAATAATCGTCCAATACTTGCCAAATTTGTATGTGTGTAGCAAATTGTCATTAGGAAAATTGGTGGTGAGGCTCTGTACGTATCCGATCGATAACCTAAAAAATAATAATTCAATTTCGACCAAACTTGCAAGATGTATTTATTTTCTAAATCTCTTGGACGAGTTTGTTAACCAGTCCATTTGGACCAGCTTTTCTTAAAGAAAATCAAGTTAAAAATTTACTTACTTCTCCAAAAATAATAAAGCTATTGTGATACAATTTCGCATAAATTCACCTCCACGGCGACCCTAAGGTCTTTTGTCGCTCACGCCTTTTTGTCCTATTTTTCACCCGTCCACTCCAGCCTCTTACAGAGGTCGGTAGTTGTTGTGGGCGAAAGTTCATCCAGATCCTCTGGTGCAAGTTGGTTCTTGCTAAAGAGCATGTGCTCTGCTGTTTCATCACGGTTCACTCACCATACACAGCTGGGGCTCGTTTTCTTGTGCGAGCCCATTTCTGTGCCATCACAACCACAACACACTTACTGCCTTGGACTTTGTGTATCTCATTTTATTTGTTTAAAATCTTTGCAAAAAGTGAATGCAAAATGGACTTTTTTGTCAGCCTCACACGGAAAGCAAAATATCAAAAAGTCCTTAAGTGCGTTTTGGTAACGATTGATATTAAAATAGTTGTGTTCATAAAAAAAAAATAGTTGAATATTAAATAAGTGTTGAAAAAAATATAGGTGCAGCAAGTGTGTCATGGTCACGAATTTTCATAAAAATATTTCCGATTTGAATAACACAATTTCCCGTTAGGCTACAATTTTGATACATAGTGAAACTTTTATAAAATCAGCATCGGTACTAAATTTCATAAAAATAAGGTAATAAACTTTGGAGATACAAATTTGTTTTTGAAAAACTTTTTTTTTGAAAATCCGTTTCTATTGTGTTTGCTAAAACGAAATCATTCAAGCGATTAACAAGAAACAATACTTGCCATGTTTATAATTTGGCAGGTACGTTCCTTTTGTGAATAAAAATATTATTTCCTTTAGGTAAACTTTTGTCATTTTAATTAAATTTGTGACATAAAATTTGAGCTGCAATTATAAAATCTATCGATTGGTTTTTTAGATATTTACTTTGAAAACTTCAAAATAAACCGTCAAAAATTAATAATAAATAATAAAATAATAGTACAAATTTCGTGTTTACGACTACTATTATTTTAGACGTTTTATTCTGATTAGAAGCAAGTATCTAAAAATAATAATCGGTAGATTTTAAAATTGCAGTTTAAGTTTTTAAAGCAAATATCTATCAAAAAATGAATCGGTACATTTAAAAATTGCGCTTTGAATAGATAATCAAAAGAACGGGATGATACTCACCCCCGTTAGTGACTGAATACTACAGTTGCTGTTAGGGTTTAAAAAGTGTCCCCCTCGCAAGCAAAATCAAGGTGTTTTTAGGTTTTTCAAAATTCTCAGCAGCTCTCGGGAAAACACTGGCGCAGGGTTTTATAATGGCATGATGAGGGATGAGATTTTCTAACTGCAAGGGTACGTTTGTATATTCTATTGTGAATGCGTGTATTCGTTTGTCGTTTGGTAAACACCATGGCATTCGTTTGAAACGTTGTCCTTGGTAGTTTTCATTAGTCTTGACAGTTCTTGTTCTGTTGTGTCAACTCTAATAAAAACTAACTTCAGTATTGTTATAATAAATAGTTAATGTTTATTATTATTCAATTTGCCCCATTTTTTATGTTTTGATTTCTTTTATTTAAGTTGATTATGCTTCCAATATGCTGTGTTTGGTATTGATTATTAATTAAACCGGGTTGATATTATTTTTGTTAACGTACTAGAAATAAGTCGAAACTACGCAACGTTTTTAATATATGCATTGATTAATTATTTTCTTTCTGATATGACTAGGAGAAATAGTTGGAGCAACGAAACCATTAAATTATGTTCCTTGACCCTGAAACTGACGTATTCAGCTCAAGATAATAAAATCAATAAACGTATTCCGCGTTAGTTACAAAACTTTACCTTTTCTAAGCCTTCAAAGTCGATAACAGCAAAGAATACATATGATTGATTACTTTCCAATAGACTTTTTTCTCAAGATGTAACTTTGCAGGTGTAACATACGAGGTAAGCGCCAAAATTTCCCGGCCTTATATAAATCCAGGGTATCGCAGCGTGTCAAAATTTGGTAAGTCTTATTAGCCTTGGAAAAAACAAAAATCGATTTTATGTCAATTAGTTTTTTTTATAACTGATACTTGTTCGTCACGATGCCAGAAGTCATGAAAATTGAGTATAGATCTGTTATTAAATTCCTTAGTCGAGAAGGTCTTCCACCTCCGTCTTGTTCTGTAGTAAAAGATTGATCAAGACGGTTTCCAATAGGGCAGAAATTCTTGAAAGATGACGCAAGAACAGGAAGTGGTGACGAACAACAAGATTGCCGTTGTTGAGAATCTGCATTAAGCGTTCGACGCTTGAAAGTGAAAGAATTATAAAATCTGGGGGTTTTTAGATACAAGCGTTCCCCAAACATCTTTTAGCAGGGTCATGTTAAATGTGCCCGATCCCTTTTGGACCTCTGTAGAGAAACCCATGTGGACGTTGTAACGGTTATGTTTTATTCATTACCGTAACTCCCTTACTGAGAACCTCAAAGGAAGCTTAAATAATAAAAGGTGACTTTATTTTTGAAGAGCAATTCGAGTTTTGGTTTTGAAAATATTTATTGAAAATTCGCTATTCACATTTACTATCGTAGTGCCCTTACTGCATTCCCTTTATATACGTTAAATTAAAATATCAACAGATATATTTGCCTTAAGGAAAAATATAGTTATTTATTACAATTTCCTACTAAGATGTTTGTAAATTGGAAATCAAGAAGCAGCAAAATATCGTCGGAGAGATAAATATTTACTCCACAATGAGTTAATAACAGGATCTAAAGCATTAGAAACTAGAGGTGGAAATATTAACAAAGGCCGACAAAGCAAGCGCTATCGTTAAGCAATAAAGTATATTTGACAGATACTGGTCGCATAACCGTTGGGACTGCGAAGCTCCGACTTATTGTATGCGGAGACTGGCGCGAAACATGCATATCTGCATCTCTCTCATGCAAATGGAGGTAGATGGGTAACTAAGGACAGCGAGAATATCACCAGCAGAAGATCGACGCACCGAACAAACCCAGCCGAGTACTTAAGCAGGTGCAATGCCTGGATGAAGGAGGGCTGCCGACAGCCAGTAGAGAAGCAAGAACTGCGCTACCTCCCGAGGTCAGTTCAGGATAGTTTTCTATCAGGCAGTGGAGTAAAATGTGACTTCCGCATGTCATATACGCCTAGTATAATTATCGTGCAAGTGCAGCAAATAATTTCAGTTTGGTCTAGTGTATTATAACATCTCGCTTGAAAGAAAAATGGATTTAACCGTGAGTATTTAATAAACGTCTTAGTGCGGTGACAAGTTTTTGTCGTAGTTTCAAGCGAACACTTTCAAGTAAACGGTTTCGAGTTTCCAAGTTTTTTATGTCCGATTTTTCCGTGTACGTTCAGATATAGCTTTGTCTCAGAATTTATCGTTAAAATACTGTTTTGCTGTTCCGATTCAAGTACATCAAGTTTCAACCCCAGTGTCTGCCTAGCCTCTTGATTGTACATTGCACGTACACTCTCTTCCTATCTCCACTTCTGCAAGTGTCTTCTACCAGTTCCTGACTCCTCTCTTTGGGAAATTAAGCGCCTATGGTAAGCGCTAAATACCGATGTGCAGTTTCCACATTCCGTCTGCATGAAAATTAACTAGTGATAGGTTGTTATTTAAGAATCTGTTATTATTGTTATGTATGGGTATACAGTATAGAGCGGACTTTACTTCATAACATAATACTTAACACTTTATACTAGTGTGCTCGCTCTCGCTCACAGCTTTGGGAACGTAGGATCGTCGGTACAATAAAACTGTTAAATTTTAACAGGTTGTTGATGGGGATACGGCATACGGACACTACTACAACAGAGTTAATGTGTTAAACTGAGAAGCTGTTATTTTTGAAACAGTTGAGTTTCCCACTAGTATGTAAAGCCAAATATTTAATAATAAAAATTTTTGTGTGAAAAGATGAATTTCTGTAAAAAGGTATTATTACTTTCATAGACAACGCAAAGAAGGGTTATTTCACGCGAAATTAAAGTACTTATTTATTTAAATTTATATAGATTACATAAGAAAACAGTTAACAGGTAATTTTCGTTTGTCTGATAATAGTTATGAAATTTATAAATATATATATATATATATATATATATATATATATATATATATATATATATATATATATATATATATATATTTTAATATCTATATACATTTCTACGTGGAATTCTTAATAATTCATAGTTCATACATATAACAGTAAAATATGCTATCGATCGACTATCCAGTTCAAAATAACAGATAAATAACAGAACCAGTTGTTTTCAACTGTTATTATAAAATAATAATTATCACTAAAATTAACACCTATGGACCTCAGGTGTAAGTCCAGACCAGCTGGTGACTCTTTGGAAGTGCGAGCGCACAACATGTGAGTCATTTTTAAGTTTTTTGAGTGATCTTTAAGACTAGACACATAAACTTTCCTATATCATTTAAATTTCTCATTAAATTGCAACATAAATTTTAAATCAGTCAAAATCAAAATTTTAGTCAGTGAGATTGTTCTTTACATAAATGTATTTTGTATTTCCCTTCTGTATAATGTCAAAATATGTAAATTAGGAACATTAGTGTGATATTAATTAATTAACATTTTGCCCACGAACTTTTCAAACATTCAAATGTTTTAGAGTACAAAAAGTAGCTTGTAACCTTTCATTTAAACAATAGTCAACAATTACTTAATTTTACAATATCAGAATTTTTCTCACAAGCTTTTTAAGAAAACAAAACATTCTCTGGCCAGAACAATTAAGTATAAATTTACCTAACAAATTAAAATTGAGAGCATTGGTAGAATTAATATTAAAAGAAAACGTTAACTTTGCATTTGATATTTATTTTGTTTCTTTGTCTTGTACAACTTATGTTTCATTTACGAGGAGTCTTGATTTAAATAACTCCCATTATTAATTTATGTCAATAAATTTAAATATTTGTGTTTTTAATATCTGTTTTGATTGAATGACAAATTCCTCATTTAACCTTTCTCAATTCTGGTGGTGCTATAGCTGGAAATTCTTCATATCTATTATCTAGATCTCTTCAAACTAACTAACTAACGTAGTGCCGGTGTTTTGACTCGAAGATCTCACAAATCTAGGACTTTGGTCAGAACAAGATTAAAGCTGAGTAAGTATTTGATTATCTTTTCATCTTCAAACCAAACAGTGTGTTCTTTATCTTACAAAATAATAAATCTGAGAGATAAGTGCAACTAGGTTAGGGTTTGGGAGGTGATGATGACTTCACTATTGACCGGATTTAGATCCAGTTGAAATCTGCCACGAGATATCAGTCGCGGACAACCATCAAATAAATACACTCGGGTTATTAGGCTTAAATTGGCACAACGTGTTGAAGAGAGTTGTCACAGGGGATAAAACTATGATTTTCTACTATGATACTTTGTGCAAAAGGTAATCGATGGAATGAAGACGTAAAGGACAAGCACCGCCAAGAAAGTTCAAGGTCTGTTAGTGGACAAAAAGTGATGGATACGATTTTTTTGGAATTGTGAGGGTATTCTCATAGAGAACACAACACCAGTCAACAGGGCATATTATGCGACACTTCTGCATAAATGACGAAAAAACATTCAGGAGAAAAGACATCGGAAACTGACCAGAGGCGTGCGTTTGCTCCATGTCACTCGTGCACACTGCTGAATTTCCACAAGCCGCAACTCGTGACTGCGGTTTCGAAAAAAATTGATCACGTATAGTCCAGATATGGCCACCAGTGGCGATTACTTATTTGGAAATTTAAAAAAGGACCTTTGCTGGCGCCATTTTAGTGACGACGGAGAGGTGCAAAGTGCAGTTTGGGCACATTTTCAGGACAAACCGAACGAATATTTTTTTACGGGCATCGAATTGTTGTTGATGTAGGTGCATTGATGTTAAGGGGTACTATATTGAAAAATAAAATTTAATTGTGAGTCCACGCCGTTTCTTTTATAGTTAGGCGGGAAAAATTTTGGCGCTTACCTCGTATTTGCTGAAAAAGTCTGGAATTATTATGCACATATGCTTTTCCTGAAGACGTAAATTGAAATTGATGAAATGAAGGGTGAATATCGACGACTGAATTTGTATCGACTTATACACGGTTCAGGTTTCAGGAAATCTACACATCCGTTTCAGGTTTTCACGTGCTGTTGGAAATTAGCGTGTCAATTTATCAAACTAATAGCCGAATCGGTTGCATTATAGTGGTAACGACGTTTTCCCTCAGGAAAATAATTGATTACATAATGGAAATATATCTAAGCTACATTGTTGATTTGAGTTAAAAGGGTTGCGAATAGGTTTGCTGAATGTGAAGAATCGGTTGGCGAGTCGAAGAGAATGTTAGAATGCTGACTTGCGTAAAGTGAATTATTTCCTGGAATATAATGTATCATTACGTAATCCCTTAGACAAAATGTAAACCGCTTTCGGTAATGAAATGTCAAGTTATTATAGTTTAAGAAAGTAGACCTGGAAGCAGCAAATCTTAAAGTTTAAAAGAAAGCTTTTCAGGAAAAACATTGGTATGTTCAATAATATTTACATTGTTTAAATGGATCATGGGCCCTCTTTCCTACCTTGCTTTTGCTGCACACACACACCCAATATATATATATATATATATATATATATATATATATATATATATATATATATATATATATATATATATATAATGGTATGAGCTAGTGTGCTGTATATTACATAATTTTATTTATAAAATTAAAAAGTCCAGATGTCAAACTCTCTTCATTCTGTTGGTTCTTCATCTTTTGGAATTTTGAACTACTTGGAATAGTTTCACCTACCAAAATCACAACGCTTAGTGTCGTTATTTTTTATTTTATAACAGCAAAAAGCGCATTATATATATATATATATATATATATATATATATATATATATATATATATATATATATATATATATATAATCACCGATAACACAAAAAATAATCAGTCGATTTGTGGCCGAGAAGTAGCTTGGATAAGTTCGTTGGCCAGGAACGTCGGACCAGGTAAGAATCAATGAAATTTCACTACTGTAACGCACTTGCTGCGTCCGGACTTTTTATTCTTAACCTAGAAGATTTCTTTTGGTTCAGCTGTCGGTGAGGCTTTCGTAAGATCGTCATGTAGTTTTTGTCATAGTTTTGTATATTTTTGGGCTCCCGAAGAAGCGTTAAATATAGACGCGAAATATAAAGCATGTTGTAGCAAAGAACTTGCATTTTTATTGCCAATTTGTAGAAAGGTCGCCTGCTCTTATTAGAGATTCTGACTATACATAAAATTCGCTTACAAATTTTGGAATCGACATCCTTGCATAGTTACTATAATAAGTGGATTAGAGGTGTTCACAACCGTGTTTTTATACCTGAAAATCATTTTGCCAACAATGTTTAAACTATTTCATTATCTGCTGAAAATTTACTACCGAAACTATCGTTAAGTTAAAAAAAAACCATAATTATTTCCACGTCGTCAACACGTGTGGAAGTATGGCATCGGCGACAAAAATTTCCGAAAATATTTTTCCGCTAAATGTAAAAAGTGTCAAAACATATAGAAAACATGATCTGGGAACGAAGATTTTTAGTGTCTGCCGGTCTGTATGACTTAAGATATCGTCTTGACATGTGGTATACAACATCGTGAGATGTACGACAGGGTCGCCATCTCGGTGCGCAACCAGGTAGTATGTTGTCACGACAGCTGTGACAATATACTACCTGGTTCCGCACCGAGATGGCGACCCTGTCGTCCATCTCACAATGTTCTAGGAGGCTGGCTACCATCGCCGTATTACTTTATAGGTGTGTTCTCGCTGTATTTAGTATACCGTACTGACGAGCTCTAATTAGAGCGCAACCGGTCTGCGTTTCTAATTATGGTGAGGATACAACTAGCCTTACATGTGGTATACAGTTGGCACCTGACAAACTAACGGTTGGGATTGTTTTTGGGTAAAATCGCTCGAGTGAATGGGGGATGATTTGATAAAAATTGACATTTATTCCTTAAAAATCGTTTTAGGGTTTGTTTATAATAAACTTAATTTCATCAAACATCTGGTATTCTGTGCTGAAATTAAATTAAGGGTTGAATGTGTGGGGGTGGAATAACGGTGACAGAAATTTCGAATTTTTTTGTTGCTAAAACTGCGTAGAAAGTCTCAAAACATATAGAAAATTGATTATGGAACAAATTTTTTTTGTCTATCGGTCTGTCGACCTGTACGTCTGTCTGTTCGCAGGCGCAATAACTTTCGAACGAATTGAAATATCTTCAAATTTGGTATCCAGTTAGCACCCGATAAAGAAACGCTTCGAATTGTTTTTGGGTAAGATCGCTTCATGGGGTAGGTGATAAATGAGGGGTGATTTGGTGAAAATTGACATTTTTTCGTTAAAACTCGAGTACTATAACGTTTCAGAAGTTTATGGGTATAGAAATATGACTATTTTCTTTGTGGTCAAGTGATGGACCGTAAATTCATTTCATGAGAATGTCTTTCTGAGAAGAATATTATCACAGGTATGTGGAAGTTATGATTCAATTTACAGCACTATTTTTTGCTGGTTGCGACAAAAAACACAATGTGACGTCGTTGCTTTCTCAGGTGTTTGCACAACATTGCTTTTAAATGTTTTCTTCAATTTATTTTTGCTTGCGTTTATTGCTATCTAGCGGTCATCAATGACGACGCCGCTGTCCAGCTTTAATAAAAGCATCCAAATAGAGATTTAGCTGGCCAGAACAGAGCATAGATTTTATAAAATTGGAAAATTTTGTGATAGTGATAATATATTATTCATTGATTGTTGTTGCCCTTACTTGGTGAAACTTGTCCATACTACATACAGACTTGGAGACTACCTCTCTGGCTTCACTGTTGGTTTTCGTTGGTGAAGGACGTAGCCGGCGCGTGAGCTAACTGGAGCAAATGGCCCTTATGAATTCTGGAAGTTTTAGGATGTTCTTTAACCTTTCTGTGACTATAGTTTCGCTGCTTGACAGCACTCTCAGACAATTTTAATCTGTCTGAGAATGCTGTCAAGCAGCGAAACTATAGTCACAGAAACATTGAAGAACATCCTAGAACTTCCAGAATTCGTAAGGGCTACGTCCTTCACCAACGAAAACCAACAGTGAAGCCAGAGAAGTAGTCTCCAAGTCTGTATGTAATAATATATTATATAAACATTTGACGCTTCGGTGTAAAAGAAGTGTTTCATAATTAAATTACATAAAACCAAGACTATGTATATATGCAGATAGAATTACGTTACTCGCGCTCCCGCTTTACTTATCACCAGCCGTTTCCTCACTTTATTATTATTATTATTACTTTGTATGTTTAACAAAGATAATATACCGGCATAACACTGTGCACGCATTAGATAGGAGAATGCAAACAAAATGTACGGTGAACTTTCACATAATTTAACTAACCTAATTGGGACCTGTGTTTTTTTAGATATTTTACAATGAACGAATGCTTCATATACCTATATGTTTTAGAACATAATGGAAAAACATTTTCCTAACATATCCAAAATCCCCATTTGTTATTTCAGGTTTTTTTTCGTTAGTAAAATAAACATGGTGTATTTTAAACACTCATAAAGATAACGGTTTAATGAACTGGGTATTCTGTTTATTAGCGAATTTGTATTAAATAAATCCGTAGATTCTTTCATTGCGGTTTTCATATTAAAGTGTTCATAACATTTGAGGTAGCCTGCCTAAGATAAAACACAGAATTTTCATTAAATGCTTCAAATTTTAATAACTCAATTTTCTATAAACCTAGAAAGTGGAATTTTGGTATGTAGTAAGGTCTTTCCCAAGGCAAAATATCCACCAAATTTCATCAAAATAGCGTTGTAATTTTCGGAGATAAACATATTTTTCGAAAGAAAACTCAAAATTTTCCAGCAACACCTTGTTCAATTTTCCTGGCTAACGAACACATCCAAGCCATTCATAAAAAAAGATTGTTGCCGAGTTTCATCAAAATCAGTTAATAACTTTTTGAATTATCGTGTGGATATATATATATATATATATATATATATATATATATATATATATATATATATATATATATATATATATATATAGGGTGGCGCATTGAAAACGAAACAGACCGTTTGCGTCCAGAGAATTTTTTTCAAGAAACGCTGAAACACCTCAATTTTAATATTGAGGGGGACATGTTTTGACATAAAACTCAACTTTGTCGCATCAACCCCTTAAGGGTGGTGATAACAACCCTTATATTTTAAATAGGGAACATGGGTCGAGTGTTACATCATTTGAAAGATCTTTCTTTTCTGCATTCAGCACACAAATTTTTTTGGAAGTTTTATCCACTCGTTTAAAAATTATTCACAGTTGAAGATGCAAAAATGCATTTCACTCATTTCGATAAGAAATGTGCTGATAGTCAATGTTTTGTTGGTTTGTAAACAAAGAATTGACTATCAGAACATTTCTTATCAGAGTGAGAGAAATGCGGTTTATTATTTCAGTTTATCGGTCGGTTTTATACCTGATAGTACTACCGAAAATTAATTTCACCATGGTGTATTCTGCAGAAGAAAGAGTTTAAATAATTACTCTTTTTTCAAAAACGATGACTGTGCCAACCGTACCGCAAATTTGTTTAATGAAAGACATCCGAACAGACATGGTAACAGAAAATACATTTTGGAGTTAGTTGCAAAGTTTCGACAAAGTGGTTCAGTAGCCAACAAAAAACGGGATCCTGAACGTGAATTTCCGGTTAGAAATGAGACTACTTAGATTGAAGTTTTAGGACAAATTGCTGTAGACCCAACTTTGAACACGCGAAAATTGACCACTGTTTCAAACATCAAAAGAAGAACTATTCAGTGAATATTGAAGCATCATAAATTTCACCCGTATAAAATTAATCTTGTACAACAACTGAATGAAGATGATTTTGATCGGCGGCTGGAGTTTTGTGAAGTTATGACTGCACGAATAGCTGATAACGGGAACTTTCTGTTCAATATCTGTTTTCAGACGAGTGTACGTTTTTATTAAACTCTACAGTCAATCGTCATAATTGTCGTTATTGGGCAGATGATAGTTCAAGAAATTTTCACGAAGTCCACACTCAAACTCCACAGAAATTGAATGTCTGGACTGGCATTTTTGGAGACCGTTTAATCGGACCAATTTTTCTTGATGGCAATTTGAGTGGCGAAGCGTATTTGGAGTTACTAGAAGATATCGTTTACCCTCTGCTAATTGACATTGTTGAAAATGATGATCGCTATCAAGAAAATCAATTAGTGTTTTAACAAGATGGAGCTCCTCCGCATTTTTCACAACGTGTTAGGGAGTTTTTGAACACACAGTTTCCAGAGCAATGGATTGAGCGTAGATGTGCTATTGAGTGCCCCCCTAGAGCACCGGATTTAACTCCTTTGGACTTCTTTCTATGGGGCCATTTAAAGAGTAGAATTTACGCAACAGAACCGGAGTCTCTGGAAGAATTACGACGACGCATTGTTGAAGAATGCCGTCTAATAACTCCACAAATGCCCCAGAATGTCAGAGCTCGTTTTGAACAAAAGTTGTACTTTTATATGGAAGCTGGTGGTCAACAATTTAAACACTTACTTAACTGCATAAACATTTTTGAACGTTTGGTTTTGTTTTTTAGTTTTTTTTTTAACGAAAAATTGACTAATTAGAGCATTGCTTATCACAATGAATGAAATACGTTCTTGGAACTCCAACTGTGAATAATTTTTAAACGAGTTGATAAAACTTCCAAAAGAATTAGTGTGCTGAATTCAGAAAAGAAAGAGATTTCAAATGATGTAACACTCGACCCATGTTCCCTATTTAAAATATAAGGGTTGTTATCACCACCCTTAAGGGGTTGATGTGACAAAGTTGAATTTTATGTCAAAACATGCCCCCTCAATATTAAAATTGACGTGTTTCAGCGTTTCTTAAAAAAAATTTCTCTGGACGCAAATCGGTCTGTTTCGTTTTCACTGCGCCAGCCTGTATATGTATATATATATATATATATATATATATATATATATATATATATATATATATATATATATATATATATATATATATATATATATATACATATAAAATTGAAACTGACCCCGGATATGGCTTCTAGGGGTCCTAGTTCGCGTTCATTTGGAAAAATTGTTGTAAAGTCTCGCCATCGATACCTCCCTATTATTGAATTTTTTTAAAATAAAAATTCACCAAAAGATTGTATAAAAATTAGCTGAATCCAAATGAGAAACAATTCAGGTGGTCCAAAAATACACAGAAAAACAGTTTGTTTTTGGCATCAAAGTATCAAAATGATTGTGCCAAACTTACCTCACTCACTCCAAGGTGAAAATCGAAAATTTCAGGGCGCACCAAGTGCGTTGTAGTAGTGAATTTTAATAAGAAGTGTACACTATTATTATACGGCATATTACTATAATTAATACTGTGAACTTACAACAAAAATTGTAAAAAATTTATCATTTAAATATCTCGCATAGCGTTGATTATTATAAAAAATGTTAAAAGGAAAATACTTGTTTTTGTTTCTTTTCTGTGAGTCTTCATTAGCAAGGTGATCCTACAATGTTTTTCTTTTAAGCTACTAATGTAAACCAGTTTTTTTAATACGGACCTGTATTTTTTATTTTATTAATTTGTTGTTGGGAAAATGTTTTTTTTTGCTGATTAGTAAAAAACTCTGGACGCAGCAAGTGCGTTATGGTAGTGAATTTTCATTAAAATGTTTTTATTGAAAATATGTGTGTTTTCTTTTCAAGAAAGCAGGCATCAATTTTGGTTACCAGTACAACCTATATAGTAAAAACAGTGTGCCATGTTTCATAAAAATAACTTTGTGTGAAAATGTACATAAATTTCCAAAAGTAAACTTAAAGTGTTCCCGGAAAAACTCGTTTCTTGGTCAACCTTATAGGTTAATACCAAATTGGGCTAATCAAATATGAAGCATTTGATGAAAATTCGCTACCATAACGCACTTGCTGCATCCAGAATTTCTTTTCGTACAAACATGCATTATAGTTCGATGGAAAATGCAATAACATAAGGCGTGTTTGATTAAAAAAAAATTCTGGACGCAGCAAGTGCGTTATGGTAGTGAATTTTCATAAAAATGTTTTTAATAACAAATATGTGTGTTTTTTTTAAGAAAGCAGGCATCAAATTTGGTTACCAGTATAATCTATATATTAGAAACAATGTGCCATGTTTCATCAAAATAACTTTATTGTGTGAAAATGTACAAAATTTTCCAAAAGTAAACTTGAAAGTGTTCCCGAAAAAACACGTTTCTTGGTCAACCTTATAGGTTAATAGCAAATTGAGCTGTTCAAATATGAAACATTTGATCAAAATTCGCTACCATAACGCACTTGCTGCGTCTAGAATTTCTTTTCTTACCAACATGCATTATATTTCGATGGAAAATGCAAAAATGCAATAACATAAGGCGTGTTTGATTAAAAAAAAAATGGAAATTTGTATCACCAACGACTTATGGGCCACCCTGTGATTGTAGAAATATTATTTTAAGATGTAGCTCAAGACACTCTATAATTAATATATACAAATTTTTTTCATATCTTATATAATAACGGATATATTGAGCTTTATTGATTTTTTACGAAAATTCGACAAAAATTATATACCATTAAACGATAAACTCTATAGCTAAGGCTACTGCCAAGCATCAGTGAAAGGGTCTATTTGAAATGAATTTTGTGCAAATATTTTAGTAAAATGAAGGACAATGACAGTTGAAATTAAGACTTTAGGGTTTGTAAAACATTCTTCTTGAGACATTTTATTTCTATAGCCCGTATTACATTCAAGTTATTTGCCTAAATGTTGCCAATTTTGACATTTTAAATCGCCACTTTGACGTTTTGAGGAAAACCCCAATTTATTTTTCTTAAAATGCATATAACTTTTTTGTCTTTTGACTTACATAGCTAAATTTTGGTAGGTAGGTTACTTATAAGGATATAAACCAGCGTACCAAATTTGGTTGCCCTTACTTTGTTAATTCCGGAGATATAATTTTTTTTCGAAAGAAAACACAAAATTTTCCGGGAAAACCTAGGCAGATTTTCCTGCTTAACGAACTCATCCAAGCCATTTGCAAAAGGAATTTTTTCACCAAATTTAATCAAAATCGGCCCATTATTTTTTGAGTTATCGGTGTGATACATATATATATATATATATATATATATATATATATATATATATATATATATATATATATATATATATATATATAAACATATAAAAATTGAAACTGACCCCGGATATGTTTTCTGGGGGGCCTAATTAGCGCTCATTTGAAGAAATTTTTTCAAAATTCAAAAGTCGGGATCTCCTCATTAGTGAATTTTTTTTAAGAAAATTCACTAAAAAGAAAATTTGTATCACCAACGACTTATGGGCCATCCTGTGATTGTAGAAATATTTTTTTAAGATGTAGCTCAAGACACCCTATAACTAATATATACAATTTTTTTCATATCTTGTATAATAACGGATATATTGAGCTTTATTGATTTTTTACGAAAATTCGACAAAAATGATATACCGTTAAACGATAAACTCTATAGCTAAGACTACTGCGAAGCATCAGAGAAAGGGTCTATTTGAAATGAATTTTCTGGAAACATTTTAGTAAAATGAAGGACAATGACGGTTGAAACTAAGACTTCAGTGTTTGTAAAACTTCCTTCTTGAGACATTTAAATTCCATAGCTCGTATTAGATTCAAATTAATTGCCTAAATGTTGGCGATTTTGACGTTTTAAATCGTAACTTTGACGTTTTGAGGAAAACCCAAATTTATTTTTCTTTAAATGCCCATAACTTTTTTGTCTTTTGACCTAGATAGCTAAATTTTGATAGGTAACTTACCTATAGGGACATAAACCCGTGTACTAAGCCCTTACTTTGTTAATTCCGGAAATATAAATTTTTTTCGAAAGAAAACACAACATTTTCCAGCGAAACCTGGGCAGATTTTCCTTGCTAATGAACTTATCCAAGCCATTTGCAAAAGGAATTTATTCACCAAATTTAATCAAAATCGGCCCATTATTTTTTGAGTTATCGGTGATATATATATATATATATATATATATATATATATATATATATATATATATATATATATATATATATATATATATATATATATATATATAAAAATTGAAACTGACCCCAGATATGTGTACTGGGGGGCCTAATTAGCACTCATTTGTAGAAATTTTTTCAAAATTCAAAAGTCGGGATCTCCTCATTAGTGAATTTTTTTAAAGAAAATTCACTAACAAAGTCGCATTGTAAATGTATTAAGTTAAGGAATTCAAAATTTGAAATTCGTTAGCATGGAATCGTTTAAAAACTCAAAATGTAAAATGTCAGTGTCAGGAATTGGAACGTGAACTTTGGACCAAACTTAGTAAGAAATTGTATTATTGAAACCGAAGAATTATTATTATGCAGTCTTATGTTTTTAAATATATGAAACATTTACAATAATTATCAAACCACTTTCTTTTAACACGATTTTTGCAAATTAATAACTTTCGTAGTATAAATTGTAGGATAAAAATAATTAAGCTCACGATTTATGTGTCATTTTGATCGTAATCAAGTCTACAGTTACTGTAATTTAATATACCATAATTTAATTTGTTATATTTATAAATATGAAACTCCGTATTTTCTGTATATATGTAATTCGAATAAGGAAACCATGATAAATTATAATCTTTAGTCCACAGTCTCTTTATCATTTATTAAATGTAAATTTATTTATTTTGAATTTCAAATGCAATTCGTTTTTAATTTAAAATTATACTATTCTCAACAAAAAGATATCTTCATTTAAAAACCCTTTTAAAAAACATTTACCATTTCCTATAAAAGTTCTCGATATACGACTTCTTTTAAAAGTTGTGACATGAAATAGTCTCATATTTATTTTCAATATACTTTTCCAAATTACATTAGTTCAAAACCCATTATTTCGAGCTTTATCGCTTTTTGTTTCACCATTCACGCATTGTCCCAATTAGTCCATTTCAACCGCATTACCTGCTTTACGTAACACACCCATATAGCACAGTTGGGCCGGTACACTGTTATATTCAGCGACTTTGGCCTCTTTAGATCTACATTCACCCCTAGCTACGGTGGCCATAGCTTCCAGAATATTTCTTATACTTTTATTGTCCTATTTTGTATCTCATCATCTATTTTTCAGTCGCTAGAAGACAGTCTTCCTAAATATATAAATTCCTTTACTGCCTCTACCAAACGTATCATTTATTAAGATACTGTAAATATTTGTCTCATCCTATTGATCAAACACCACGGCTTTAATCTTCTCTGCTATGTCTCTTTGCAGAATTTTTCATCCTCTGATGACGCTAGATTTGTTAGTGAAACGATCACAAGGTCTTTATAAGATATGCTGTTGTCATTTGGGTTTTCCAAGTGTATTTATCAATGCTTAGCACCAGGTTCCAATCTTTACTTAGTCTTTTTGCATACTAATACTGCATCATCGACGTAATTTTACCCTAAAGCATTAATTTTGACACCACCTGTTTTCAGGAAGACTTTTCTCATACATTTGTCCATGAATATGTTCAAGAGGAGGAATAACACATCCTTATTTAAATCCCAGTTCAATTCTGCTGCCATCATACAGCAATTTAATAGCTCGAATGGACCAATAATCAAAAAAAAAAATTCAGCCACCTGCTGAAGTGGTAAAATTGGCCAGCACAGCCTTTTTGCTGCCATTCACCCACCCTGAGCATTTAAAATCATCCCGTCGGTCAGCTGTCTCATTCGTTGGATCAAAATTCTCCGAAATAGCTTACCCACAACACTTGGAAAACTTATTGCCTAATAATTCTTGCATTCGCGCTTCCTTTATCGTTATACAAGGCCACCATAATAGCGTTCTTCCACCCTATTGCCTTCTTTTATGCATACATAATTTCAGTTCTTATGCACAGTATCCAACGTCGATCTTTTGACCTTTCGTGTCTGTGCCCGATTATATGCATCTTGTACCTCCTATAAGTATTTAAGTTCTGATCCCAAATTTTCCCCATCTGCTGTTTTTTTTTTGCTGGCTGTTGATACCTCTAAGTATGTTTGGATTTGTCGCAATTCTAAAAACGTTATGTCCTAATCTTTCATCTCCTCTTTTAGTGACCCGCACGTCGACGAATAGTGCAGTCAAAAAAAAATCCACGGAATGAAAGGTAATAAGCTGAAAATTTGCACAGGCCTTCGTTTTGACATTATAAATAATCCATCAAAAGTGACATGTAATCTCGTGTACGCGTCTTGATATATTCAAGGTCAAAGGTCGCGAACATCTCTTTTTGTAAATATTTCATTTCCTATGCGTCATATCGTCTTTAAGTTAGTATAAAATTTGTAGAGCATACAATTTGTTGCAATTTATGTTTTTATTTTACAGTATGTTTTAGTACCAGACCTTGAATATCTCAAGACCCCGTACACGATATTATATGTGACTTTTCAGGGAGTGTTTAGAATATCAAAGCGAAGGTCTATGCAAATTTTCAGCTTATTAGTGATTTTTTTTTAAAACGTCACCAATGAAGAAATCTCGACTTTTAATTTTTTTTTATTCTTCAAATGAGCGCTCACTAGCCCCCCCTAGAACCGATATCCAAAGTCGGAACCATGTACCGAAATTCAGGACTGTAAGTTTAACGACAAAATGTTTAAAGAAAATAAGAAAGTTCGGGACGCAGCATGTGCGTTATGGTAGTGAATTTTCATTAAAAGCTTCAAATTTGAATAACTCAATTTTCTATAAACTTAGAAAGTTGAGTTTTGGTACGTAGTAAAGTCTTTCCCAAGGCAATATACCACCAAATTTCATCAAAATAGCTTTGTAATTTTTCGAGATAAAAATTTGTTCGAATGGAAACGAAAAATTTTCCCGGAAAACCTTGTCCGATCTTTCTGGCTAAAAAACTCATCCAAATCGGTTAATTACTTTTGAGTTATCGGTTAGATACATACATACACACACACACCCAGACACAAATATATATATATATATATATATATATATATATATATATATATATATATATATATATATATATATATATATATATATATATATATATATATATATATATATATATATATATATATATATATATATATATATATATATATATATATATAATATCAAAACTGACCCCGGATATGGGTTCTAGGGACCCTAGTTCGCGCTCATTTGAAAAAAAATTTGCAAAGTCTCACCATCGATACCTCTCTATTAGTGAATTTTTTAAAATAAAATTTCGCCAAAATTAATGGGCCACTTTTGATAATATTTGGTAAGTACCTTCTTTTCGCAACTGGCTTGGATAAGTTCGTTAGCCAGCAAAATCGGTCCAGGCTTTCCCGGAAAATGTTGTTTTCTTTCGGAAAATTTTTATTTTATATCTCCGGAAATAACAAAGTAAGGGCAACTAAATTTGGTACGGTTGTTTATAAAAAGTGAACCATGTACCAAAATGTAGGTCTGCAAGTTAAAAGACCAAAAAGTTATAATCATCTTAAAAAACAAATTTAGGGTTTCCTCACAACGCCGCGATTTAAAACGTCAAAATTGGCAACATTAAGGCAAAGAACCTGATTATGTAAAGAAAATGTCGCAAGAAGAGTGTTAAGTTTCAGCTTAACCGCCATCTCCAGAAAATTCATTTCACATAAACCCTTACTCTGATGCTTTGTCAGTAGTTTAAGTTAATTGTAGGGTTTAATTTTTAGCTAATTTTTGTGGAAAAAATTCGTTAATAAGAATGCGACTTTTGAATTTCAAAATTTTTAATTTAAAGATTTCTTCAAATGAGTGCAAACTAGGCCCACTAGAATCCATATCCGGGTTTAGTTTCAGTTTTTATCTGTCTACACATATATACAGGGTGACGCATTTCTACGGTAAAGCTCAATATAATTGTTATTATACAAGATACGACAAAAAATTTTATACGTTCATTATATGGTGTCTTGAGCTGCCTCTTATAAAAATTATTTTGTCAATCAAAGGATGGCTCATAACTCGTTGTTGATATTTATAATTTTTTTTCGTACATCCCTTATATTATTGCATTTTTGCATTTTTCATAGAAATATGATGCATTTTTGTAAAAAGAAACAACATCGAGACACAGTACCCGTTTTGGTAGCGAATTTTCATTAAATGCTTAAAATGCCAATAACTCAATCTGCTATTAACCTACGGTTTGTTGGCTAGGAAGCCAGTTTTCTCGGAAAGATTTTAAGTTTATTTTCGAATTTTTTTTGGTATATTTTCAAACGATAAGTTATTTGATTACATATGGCACATCCTTTCTACTATATAGGTTATACCGGTAACCAAATTGATGCCTGCATTAAAGAGACATAATTGCTATTAAAAACATTTTTATGAAAATTCACTTTAACGCACTTGCTGCGTCCTTATTTTTTCGTTTTAGTACACCTAAATAATACAAGCTTGTTTTTAAAAGAACTCTTAACTTTTTACTTATTTGAATTTTTATAGTAATGAAGTCAAATATGGAAAAATTGAAAAATGTGTGATTACTAGAATTTTAAGCTTTTACTGTTTACATCAAAAGTTGTACTTTTCACTGCAGCAACATCTTTTCGGTACCTAATCACGTAGGTGAACCTGTTAGGGATTCTTGTCAGAAATTTAGATTGTTTTGCATTGAATATAAAAGCTTTTGAGCAACAAGAAACTGTTAAATTTAGAATAAAATGTCTAATTCCAAATTACATATTTCTTTGTGACTCTTATTGCATTGATGTCGCCGTCTGCATTTGTTAAAGTGTGCAGCCTTCAGTTGCAAAAACCCGTTACCTCCACTTATTCATAGCATGGCTCGTTGAATCCGTTAAGTTGGCACAGACACAATGTAATAAGTGCTCAATTTACTTTATTCATTGACCATTTCTCACTGCAGTTTATTAGTGAATTTTCATTAAGAAAATTCACTAATAGAGAGGTAACGATGGTGAGACTTTCGGAAAATGTTTTCAAATGAGCTCAAACTAGCGCCCCTACAACCCATATCCAAGGTCCGTTTGAATTTTTACATGCTATATATATATATATATATATATATATATATATATATATATATATATATATATATATATAGGCTGGTCCACTTCGCGGAAAAAGCCCAGTTTTCTCTATTAAACTCTTCTATCAAAAAAGTTTAAACCGAAAGTTGTTCCTATCAATCAGCTGCGTAATTCAAAAATATTTGAATTTGCACAGGGTGTTCATTTTCTCCGTGGCAGACCAAACTGACCTTTTTTTTTAAATAGAACACCCTGTATTTTATATCATGTTTAAAAAGATGGTATCGCGACAAGCAAACTGATACCTCACATGATGGGTCTAGGATTAACGGTTTCAGTGTTATTCATTTGTTTATTAAAAATATTGGTCTAGTTGGGTGCGTAAATACTTCGATTCTGTCCAATATTTTGGTTGTATATTTACTGGAGTTAATTTTATACACTCCTCACTATAACAAAATGCAACATGGTAATTCTTAATGTAACCTGCCTATACAGAGTGTTAAATTTCGCAAAACTTAAATTTTCTCGAAAATTTCAAACGGAACGCCCTGTATATTAGAACGTTATTAGATGCGCATTTTCATGGCCTTTTCAGCAATACCACGTTTGATGACATTATTTTGAACGGTTTCAAAGATATTAAGGCTCAATTACTGAATTAGCGATTTTTATATAAATTCAAGTAAATACTCCCCGTTAATATGCAACACCCTGTATTTTATATCATTTTCAAATAGTTTACGTTATATCCTTAATTCATACTGCATAAAAAAACTAAAGTGTGTGTGATGTAAAAGAGCAAAACATTTAATGCATATATTAACAAGGTTTAAATCAACAAGACTAAATCGAAATTCACAAAATAAACAACAAAAATTCAACGCAGCAAATGTTTAAGTTGGGAGCCGTCATTATCGATACAAATTTGTAATCTCTGTCTTAAATTGTTTTGCACCTTGAACAATGTTGCTTCGCGTACAGAATTGAAAGCCTCTGAAATCCTTGGGCGCATGTCCTCCTTGGTTGTTGCTGGAGTCGCATACACTTTACCTTTAATGCCACCCCACAAAAAGAAATCTATTTTGAAAAGATCAGGAGTCCTTGCTGGCCAAGCGGTTGGTCTACCTCGACCTATCCATCGTTCTTCAAAATTATGGTTTAAAATGCTCTAACAGCTCTTGTTGAGTGTGAAGGCGCTCCATCGTGTTGATACCACATTTCACCCCGGAGTTGTAGAGGAATTTCTTCTAACAGCTGTGGTAGATCATTATTCAAGAAATTTTGATAACGCTCACTAGTGAGAGTCCCATCTAAAAAATACGGTCCGATTAAAAACGGACCCAAAATTCCAGCCCACACATTTATGGACCACCTATGCTGACGATCCAGCGAACACGAAAAATGTGGATTTATATCAGCATAATAATGCAAATTGTGCCTGTTAATTCCTCCACAGTTTGAAAATTTTGCTTCATCTGTAAATAGCACTTTTGCAAGAAATACTGGTTCCTGGTTGTCCTTATGTAGAGCCCAAATAAAAAAATTCAATCTTTGCTGCTTATCGCTTGCAAACAGCTCTTGAAGTTTTCTAACATGGTATGGGTGATATTTGTTTTCTTTAAAACATCTTTGGACAGAAGTTTTACTGATATTTAAATTCGAAGCTAATTGTCGCTAACTGATATGTGGATTTTCAATGACTGAGGCTATGATGTTTACGGACGTTCCTTCACTTAGAAGAGTTTTGTTTCTTACCGATACTGTACACTGCCGTATGCATCAAAACGAGTTTGCACCAAATGCTATCAACTGAGGTTGTTGTCGATTAGCGTATTTCTGCCTATAGATTCTCCTCCTAAAGCAAAATTTCCATCACTTTCAGCAATCACGTACAGCATTGCCAAAAGTTCTTCAGTAAAAAACATGCTGATATCAAGAAAAAAGCGGGTCACTAAGAAAGCTTCCTGTCAATAGTTAAGTTAATTTTTCAAATGTCAAGTGGCATTGTCAAAGCCGCCCTTAGATTTTGAGATAGTTTCATAAATATTGGAAAATGATAAATTTTGTAATTAATACATATATCTTTGACACCGTTGAAAATAATGTCACATGTGGTATTGCTGTAAATGCCATGAAAATTCGCATCTAATAACGTTCTAATATTCAGGGCGTTCCATTCGAAATTTTCGACAAAATTTAAGTTTTGTGAAATTTAACAATGAAACGATAAAGAGAAAAGAAGTGCAAACACCGCATAAACTCTGAACACCGAGATTAGTGTGCGCAAGAATATGACTGTTAAAGAGAGCTAAACTATAAGATTACCGAGGTCAGTTTCAATATATATATATATATATATATATATATATATATATATATATATATATATATATATATATATATATATATATATATATATATATATATATATATAATTTTGTAAAACACTAGCTTATTTCTATGAAAATTCTCTACCATAAGGCATTTGCTGGGTTCATATTTCCTATTTAATGACACTGTTTTTTGGCAAATGTCATGTTTTCTCTGAATAGCAGTTGCAACATTCTTATTTAAGGACACGTGCGGTTTTAGTAGTTGCTATCGAGTTACATACACACCGATCGATTGTAAACATTTGATTTGTGTAACCAAAGCAAATAGCGACCATCTGTTCAAAGATATTAATTGCAGTTTTAATTGTGTTAACGCCCACAAATGTCGATTGAAATTAAGAAACGAATTGGGACAAGGTCATTCTTGATTGCTCTACTATTTCCACTGTCGATTTTTCTATTGCTCTGGATGTAAAAGTTCATTTTATGTTAGTAGCGGCTCGTGCCTTAATGCATTGGGGGTGCGCAAGAAAAAAAAATAGTTCGGGATGCAGTAAGTGCGTTATGGTAGTGAATTTTTATTAAATGCTTCAAATTTGAATAACTCAGGTTTCTACGAACTTAGAAAGTTGAATTTTGGTGTATCGTAGGGTATTACCCAGAGTAACATATTCACCAAATTTCATTAAAATAACTTTGTAATTTTCGGAGAAAAAAATTTTTTTTTTAAACTCAAAATTTGATTAACTCAATTTTCTAAAAATATAGAAAGTTTAATTTTAGTGTGTAGTAAGGTCTTTTACAAGGCAACATATCCACCAAATTTCATTAAAATAGCTTTGTAATTTTCGGAGAAAAAATTTTTTTTAAAACAAAACTAGAAATTTTTCCGGAAAACCTTATCCGATTTTCCTGACTAACGAACTCATTAAAGCCATTAATAAACTAAAGGCACTTGCCGAGTTTCATCAAAATCAGTTGCTTATTTTTTGAGTTATCTATCGGTTGGATACATACATACATACATACATATATATATATATATATATATATATATATATATATATATATATATATATATATATATATATATATATATATATATATATATATATATATATATATATGCATATAAAAATTGAAACTTACCCCGGATATGGGTTCTAGGGGGCCCAGTCTACGTTCACTTGATGAAATCGTTTCAAAATTCCAAAGTCGCTATCTCCTCAGTAGCGAATTTTATATACGAGAATTCCCTTAAAATTATAGACAAACCATAAACTCTATAACTGAAGCTACTGCCAAACCATCAGAGAGAGGGTCTATTTGGAATTAATCTGTTGAAATATTTTAGTAAAAATGAAGGACAATGAAACTTAGGGCTTTGTAAACACTTCTTGCGAAATTATCTCAGAACAGAACCCGTATTCGTTGCTGGTTCTTTGCCAATTTTAACGTTTCAAATCGCGACCTTCGACGTTTTAAGAAGAAAAACTCTAACATTTTCAAAGTAATTTTTCTGTTTTTTCTTGACTTTTTGCGCCAAAAACTTATCGTAATATACAATAGATCTTGTTATCCACACAAAATATTTTGTTTTTGTGCATTAGCCTAGTCATCAGTGGCACCCGTCATTTTTTTTACGATACAAACCCGCGTACAAAAAGAAAACCCAAAAATTTTCCGGAAAAACTAGGTCAATTTTCCTGGTTAACAAACTTATCCAAGCCACCTTCAAAACAAAGGTACTCACCAAATTTGATCCAAATCGGCCCATTATTTTTTTAGTTATCTGTGTGACACATAAATATATACTTATGTAATATACATACATGTTGGATCCCAGGGTTTTCCTTTCACTTTTTCAGTACATACTGTAGCATTAACATCAACCGAGGTTGTAGCATTGTATTTGAGCAAGTTGTACGTGCCGTCCCTCGGAGGGGGCGTAAAGCTGTCGGTTCCGTATCCATGCTATGTTGGGTCCTACTTACAGAAAGGCAGGGGTTCGGCAAAGTTTCCAGGATAGTACGATGAAACTGCTCACTGGCGTCGGTGATTGGCCATAGTCTCCGAAATAGACCGACGTAAAAAAACAATATATAATTATTATTACCTTTGAAACAAAAACGATTATCTACACGATAATAAATATTTATAAAATTAAGTCCGTGATAGTAATATTATTTGTTTGGCTAAAGCCACTGGTAGGTACTGAGATATGAGATACCTCGTATAAGTTTAGAATTGAGGATGCATAACATTATGAATCTGGAAATTATTTCTTGTTGAGAAACATGCACACGATGAACTGGTAAACAGCTGTTTCAGCTTTGACGGTTCGCTGTTTGGTCAATTTACTTACCATGACCTAGACGAACAGTGGTGCCTGGCCAGTTGTCTGCCGTCACATTACATATAACGTCGACTGTTAGTTGGTTGGGCTCAATATGGTTAGTCGGTGCTTCCTCGAACAAGCTCTTACTGCTGCTGCTGTCCAGTTGACCATTTGACCGATGGATAATCTACAGGCAATGCAATTAGGTGCAATCTGTGACGACCAAAGCTAACTACACAATCATCTCTCCAAGTGTGCCGCAAATTATTACCAGGAAACGTGTGTTGTGTAGTATGTGGGGGAGACCGCTTGAGGGCACCGAATTATGACATACGTGTTACTGGAAATTAACGGTGATATTGCAGAAATTGCCAGTTTCAGTCAGACTTAAGCTGTACCTAGATTTCAGAACAAGCCCAAGATTTGTAATTTAATAATTCTAGTTTATTTGTAAGTGAGACACGTGGAACACGTACATAAGCTTATTGGTAAAATGGACTCACCACTGTAATAAACTTGCCTAATTATAATATCAAGATTGAAAGGAAAACAAGGTTACATATACACACCTGCAACTTAGTTATATGTAACTTTTTTCGTGATAAAGCCTTATTTGAATCAATTTTTAGCGAATTATGGTAAAAAAAATTTCGCTGTGGAGATCGCTACTTTTGAATTTTGAAATATGTCTCCAAATGAGCGCGAAGTAGGCCCCGTGGTGACCGTATCTGAGCTCAGCTCCAGACTATATATATATATATATATATATATATATATATATATATATATATATATATATATATATATATATATATATATATATATATATATATATATATATATATATATATATATATATATATATATATATATATATATATATATATATAGGGTGGCACATTGAAGACGAAACAGACCGATTTGCGTCCAGAGAATTTTTTTTAAGAAACGCTGAAACACGTCAATTTTAATATTGAGGGGGACATGTTTTGACATAAAACTCAACTTTGTCACATCAACCCCTGAAGGGTGGTGATAACAACCATTATATTTTAAATAGGGAGCATGGGTCGAGTGTTACATCATTTGAAAGCTCTTTCTTTTCTGAATTCAGCACAGTAATTTCGTTGGAAGATGCAAAAACGCATTTCACTCATTCCGATAAGAAATGTGCTAATAGTCAATGTTTTGTTGGTTTGTAAACAAGAAATTGACTATCAGAACATTTCTTATCTGAATGAGAGAAATGAGGTTTATTAGTTCAGTTTATCGGCCGGTTTGATACTTGATAGTACTACCGAAAATAATTTCACAATAGTGTATTCTGTAGAAGAAAGAGTTGAAATAATTACTCTTTTTTTCAAAAACGATGACTGTGCCAACCGTACCGCAAATTTGTTTAATGAACGACATCCGAACAGAAAATACATTTTGGAGTTAGTTGCAAAGTTTCGACAAAGTGGCTCAGTAACTAACAAAAAACGGGATCCTGAACGTGATATTCCGGTTATAAATGAGATTGAAGTTTTATGACAAATTACTGCAGACCCAACTTTAAGCACGAGAAAATGGGCCACTGTTTCAAACATCAAAAGAAGAACTATTCAGCGAATATTGAAGCATCATAAATTTCACCCGTATAAAATTCATCTTGTACAACTGAATGAAGATGATTTTGATCGGCGGCTGAAGTTTTGGGAAGTTATGACTGCACGAATAGCTGATAACGGGAACTTTCTGTTTAATATCTGTTTTTCAGACGAACGTGTTTATTAAACTCTACAGTCAATCGTCATAATTGTCGTTATTGGGCAGATAATAATCCAAGAAATCTTCACGAAGTCCACACTCAAACTCCACAGAAATTGAATGTCTGGACTGGTATTTTTGGAGACCGTTTAATCGGACCAATTTTTCTTGATGGCAATTTGAGTGGCGAAACGTATTTGGAGTAACTAAAAGATATCGTTTACACTCTACTAATTGACATTGTT
Source organism: Tillus elongatus (assembly GCA_964006375.1). Lineage (NCBI taxonomy): Eukaryota > Metazoa > Arthropoda > Insecta > Coleoptera > Cleridae > Tillus > Tillus elongatus. The sequence continues at coordinate 45,662,349 of OZ023263.1, read as the reverse complement.
GAAAATGATGATCGCTATCAAGAAAATCAATTAGTGTTTCAACAAGATAGAGCTCCCCCGCATTTTTCACAACGTGTTAGGGAGTTTTTGAACAGAGAGTTTCCAGAGCAATGGATTGGCCGTAGAGGAGCTATTGAGTGGCCACCTAAATCACCGTATTCAACTCCTTTAGACTTCTTTCTATGGGGCCATTTAAAGAGTAGAATTTTCGCAACAGAACCGGAGTCTCTGGAAGAAATACGACGACGCCTTGTTGAAGAATGCTCCAGAAAGTCAGAGCTCGTTTTGAACAAAATTTGTACTTTTGTATGGAAGCTGGTGGTCAACAATTTGAACACTTCCTTAACTGAATAAACATTTTTGAACGTTTGGTTTTCTTTTTTAGTTTTTTTTTAACGAAAAATTGACTAATTAGTGCATTTCTTATCATAATGAATGAAATACATTCTTGCAACTCCAACTGTGACTAATTTTTAAACGAGTTGATAAAACTTCCAAAGAAATTAATGTGCTGAATTTAGAAAAGAAAGAGCTTTCAAATGATGTAACACTCGACCCATGTTCCCTATTTAAAATATAAGGGTTGTTATCACCACCCTTAAGTGGTTGATGTGACAAAGTTGAGTTTTATGTCAAAACATGTCCCGCTCAATATTAAAATTGACCTGTTTCAGCGTTTCTTAAAAAAAAAAGAATTTCTCTGGACGCAAATCGGTCTGTTTCGTTTTCAATGCGCCAGCCTGTATATATATATATATATATATATATATATATATATATATATATATATATATATATATATATATATAGGGTGGCCCATTGAAAACGAGCTAGCAGCCATAATTGCCAGGAAAAATTTTATAGACAAAACCTGGAATATCTCAAGTTTGCTTGTGAGGGGGAAAACTTTTGACGCAAGAAGTATAGCCCAAACTTTACCCTCTTAAGCTGGGATATTATCCCTCAATTTTTTTTCAAATAGGAATAGGGGTTATGTGATAGCTCGTTGAAAAGATTATGATTCCCTATACATTGCTTTTTTTTTTGAAATTAGGTCTGTTCGTTTAGAAGATATGGCGTTTTGAAATATCACCAATGAATTTCCCGATAAATTAAAAAGTCTGGTCGTAGAAAGTGCGTTATGGAAGTGAATTTTCATAGAAATGTTTTTAATAGCAAATGTAATGTCTTTCTAATGCAAGCAGGCGCCAATCTGGTTACCGGTATAGACTTTATAGTAGAAACAATGTACCATATTTTATCAAAATTACTTATTGTTTGAAAATTTACAAAAAAGTTTCGTAAATAAACTTAAAATGTTTACGAGAAAACTGGTTTCCTAACCAACAAACCTTAGGTTAGTAGCAAATTCAGTTATTGAAAATTAAAAATTCGCTACCAAAACGCCCTTACTGCGTCTCGATTTTTTCTTACAAATATGCATTTTATTTCGATAAAAAAAATGCAAAAATGCAATAATATATTGGGTGTTAAAAAACAATTTTAGTGATCACCAACGACTTATGGACCATCAAGTGATTGTCAAAATATGTTTATAAGATGCAGCTAAAGACACCCTATAATTAACGTATACAATTTTTCTCGTATCGTGTAAAATAACAATTATATTGAGCTTTACCGTAGAAGTGCGTCACTCTGTAAACAGATCAAAACTGAAAGTAAACCCGGATATGGATTCTAGGGGGCATAGTGTGCGCTCATTTGAAGAAATCTTTTTAATATTCAAAAGTCGCGGTCTGCTCATTAACGAATTTTTCTACGAAATTAGGTAAAAATTATAGACCGCTAAACCAAAAACTTAACAAAACCTACAGCCAAAGCATCAACTTAACTAAACCTACAGCCAAAGCATCAGAGAAAGCGTCTATTTGAAATGAATTTTCTGTAAACATTTTAGTAAAATGAAGGACCGTGACGGTTGAAGCGGAAACTTAAGTGTTTGCAGAACACTCTTCTTGCGACATTTTCTTTAATCTGTATTTGTTTCAGGTTCTTTGCCTAAATGTTGCGAATTTTGACGCTTCAAATCGCGACTTTGACGTTTTGAGGAAAACTCCAATTTTTTTTTCTTTAAATGCTTTTCGTCTTTTAACTAACAGACCTAAATTTTGATACGTGAGTCATATTTATAATACAAACACACGTACCAAATTTGGTTGCCCTTACTTTGTTATTTCCGAAAATATAATTTTTTTCCGAGAGAAAACACACAATTTGGGCCGGTTTTCCTGGCTAACGAACTTCTCCAAGATACTTGCACAAGGAAGGTTCTGGGGGGCCTAATTAGCGCTCATTTGAAGAAATTTTAAAAAAAAAGTCGGGATCTCTTCATTAGTCATGTTTTTTAAAGAAAATTCATTAAAAACTAAATCGTTTCACGTAAAAACTTAGCATAGTATTGACGTAAATGTTGAAACTAATCAGGACCAATCATACTATTAAACCGACAAACCAGCGCACCAACGAATTAAACTTTTGGATAAAAATAAATGTTCAAATTGTGCACCACCAACTTTCATAAAATTGTATAAATTTTGAATTCATTGATTGTTGTTGCCCTCACTTGGTGAAACTTGTCCATACTGCATACAGACTTTGAGAATACTTCTCTGGCTTCACTGTTGATTTTTAGTGGTGAAGGACGTACCCAGCGCGTGAGCTAACTGGAGCAAGTGGCCCTTCGAATTCTGGAAGTTCTAGGATGTTCTTCAATGCTTCTGTGACTATAGTTTCGCTGCTTGACAGCATTTTCAGACAGATTAAAATTGAATTAGTACGAAATCATGACAACTACAAATAAATATATGTTGCTATGTTATGATATGATGTTTTGATCAAAATTTTTTATCAAATTGAAAATAAAATGAAACACAGATGACAGATGAGGTTTTCAAAATGTCTATGTGATGTATGTCAATATTTAACATAAAAACTAGAACTAGTCTATAATAACTATGATAACAGTTACAACAATAAAATAACTAAACAATAACAGTATAAAAGTAGTCTCTATACAACGAAAATATCGACATACATCAACTCATTATTATATTACAACTTTTTTGAAATAATAGTTAAATTTATTTTCTTTGACATATTTAATTAGAAAGAAGAATATCCAAGAAAGGGGAATTCATTAAATCAGTTTGCTCGTTTAAAACAAGGTAGTTATTGTCGTGTGTGTGCCTTTTGACTTCTAAAGCTTCAAAAAAGTCTAGTTTACGTTTGTCATTATAAAAATGTAACATAGCTAACTACTGGTCTCACTGGTATATTTGGCTTATGAATTTTCAGCTGGCCATATACTTTTGGTGGTTGCGGGCTTTTATATAAAAGATATTTCTTTTCTTGTTGACTAAACAGAGACACATTTTTAGGTTCATTTTTTAGTTTTGTCTGAAATGCGTTTGTTGGGTCTCTCCTAATTTCTGTTAAATTTTCCGTAGTAATAAAATCATTAATCTTAATGTTATTAGATAATGATCTAGTTTTTACTAAAGCTGATAAAGGAAATACAACTGTAGCTATAAGTAGGGACGCATATTTTTCACAAAAGCTGTCAGCCTATCATTCTATGATACATCGTGCATTTTCAATACCTATGTCACAAAACAATTTTGAAAAAGAAATTTCAATAATTAAGCAAACAGCATTTAATAATGGCTACTCTGTTAAAATAATAGATAAAATGATAGAGAGAAAAGAATACAAATTAGCGATTAATTTAATTTATCCAAATATTAGAGACAAAGAAGACAATAGATACGTTTCGATAACTTATTTTGGAACCATTTCAGAAAACATTTCAAAAATTTTAAACACTTGTACAAATACAAAGGTAGCTTTTAAATCTTACAACACGACGCGTGATTTGTTATTTAACGCGAAAGAAAAATCTTGTTTCTTGACAAAAGCTGGAGTTTATAAATTAGCTTGTACACATTGTAACGCAATCTACATAGGTCAAACTTCTAGAAATTTTAACACCCGATATAAAAAACATATTTCTGCATTTAGAAATAACCACGCTGACAAATCTACATTTGCAAAACATATTACTGATACCGAACATACACCTACAATAAATAACCGCATACAACCACAACATTTTTATGACAAACGTAAACTAGACTTTTTTGAAGCTTTAGAAGTCAAAAGGCACACACACGACAATAACTACCTTGTTTTAAACGAGCAAACTGATTTAATGAATTCCCCTTTCTTGGACATTCTTCTTTCTAATTAAATATGTGAAAGAAAATAAATTTAGCTATTATTTCAAAAAAGTTGTAATATAATAATGAGTTGATGTATGTCGATATTTTCGTTGTATAGAGACTACTTTTATACAGTTATTGTTTAGTTATTTTATTGTTGTAACTGTTATCATAGTTATTATAGACTAGTTCTAATTTTTTTTTTTTTGTAAATGTTAAATATTGACATACATCACATAGACATTTTGAAAACCTCATCTGTCATCTGTAATTCATTTTATTTTCAATTTGATTAAATTTTTTGATCAAAACATCATATCATAACATAGCAACAGATATTTATTTGTAGTTGTCATGATTTCGTACTAATTCAATTTTAATCTGTCTGAAAATGCTGTCAAGCAGCGAAACTATAGTCACAGAAGCATTGAAGAACATCCTAGAACTTCCAATATTCGAAGGGCCACTTGCTCCAGTTAGCTCACGCGCTGGCTACGTCCTTCACCACTAAAAACCAACAGTGAAGCCAGAGAAGTATTTTCCAAGTCTGTATGCAGTATAAATTTTGTTCAAATTTTGGCCTAACATTTTTTTGGAGGACCTTAATCTAAATCACTTTGTAGCGAATTTAAAAAAAAGTCGCTGATTGGGGGGATATGTATATATATATATATATATATATATATATATATATATATATATATATATATATATATATTATATCCGACCGATAACTCAAAAAATAATGGACCGATCTTGATAAAATTTGGTGAGTACCTTCCTTTTGCAAGTGGCTTGGATAAGTTCATTAGCCAGGAAAATCGGACCAGGTTTTCCAGGAAAATTTTGTGTTTGAGGTATATATATATATATATATATATATATATATATATATATATATATATATATATATATATATATATATATATATATCGGGAGATAACAAAGTAAGGGCACAGTTTCAATCTTCACTAAGCGACTTTTCTGCATGTCAGCACGATATTATTATTATTCCAGGAGCTGTAACATTATGGTGTAGTATCAAAAAAATATATACATTAAAAATGGTTGTCACTGAAATTTATCAAGATATTCACGTCGGTTCTTTTAGTGTATTTTTGAAACACCCCTGTATACATGAATACAAGTTTAATCTTCTTACTTATCTAATTACTCAATAAAATTAACAGTTAAAACGATGCAGTTGAATAACATGTGCAAAATCATCGAAAAACTGTACTAATCGGATTTGTTTCTCCGAATGCCATATGTCGAGATGATTCCACAAGGAGGAGAAAGGAAAGGTTCCGGATGGTGATAACTGTATCTGAGACATCGCGTAAATGAAATAACGTTACATCCGACAAAGGAACTGTGTTGTTGTTCATCACCTAATAATTTCCCGGACATGCTTTTTGATGTTGTGAAGTTCACATGGTTATAAATGCATTTCGAACATTGTATTGTGTTTTCGTCATCTTCGCAGTTATTACTCGTGTTATGTCTAGTGTGTAATTAACTTACATCATAACTACCGCCAATGTAAATCGGCCTAATAAGGTGGACGTGATAATGATCTTAGAACTAAAACACTGAGCATTTGTAATAAAAACTGAGATTTATCGATTATCATTTAAGATCAATTGAACCATTAAACTCTCGAAGTATGTTTGTGACTGAACAACTTGTATCATGTGGCGAGCACTTATAAGTACGGTACCCTGATTTTAACCAAGGGTTGCGGTGCTATCGGGGCGGCAAGGCCGCGGACGAGCCCTGAGGGAACAAAAAAAAAACGGTACCCTGGGAAACCAAATTGGTGACTGCAAAATTCTTAGCGTAAACGTCGTTCTTTAGTTTAATTTATCTTCGTGATGTAGTGCGTTTCTCGAAGGTGTGCTTATACTTTTTTCTATTCTAAGTTATTTCTTGAGTTAAGTGTTACAGAAGTCATAATTGAGTTTCTTTTCCGGTACGGAAGTATTCTTGGCAAATCCACCACCACCAACTTCAATGTTTAAATAACCGGACCAAGACATTAAATTTCGGCCAACCTACTAAATGTGATATACTTGTATTTTAGCCACTGAAAGATTGCACTTGGAGCACTTAGAGAGCAGAAGTCGTCTCTTGTCTCCTGCCATGGATTTAGAGCTATTTATGTGAAAGGTATACAGAGTGGAAGGGGGTGAAGAGTATTCTAATTTCAAACTGTTATGAGCAAAGTTCCGTTGAGGTCGGCGCTGGGTACATCCACTTGTTCGCTCATGCAGGTGACACAGAAATATATCGGATCCATTACGTGACCATGACACATTAAAAAAATACTTTACAGCAATACCAGAATCAAGTAAATATTGGCTTCTCCCCTTAAACATAGACAGGTGTGTGGCGCTTTACAGCGGAAAGGCAATCTCAAACTGAGCTATTTTATAGTTGGGAGTGTTAGGTCCTGGGGATAAAAATTAGATGTGATCTAGCTTGGTCATATTGCAGAAGCATGGTTTATTTTTTATGTAGACAAAAACGTTTTCGTTTTTAGTGAATTTTCTTGAAAAAAATTCTTCAGATGAGCGCGAAGTAGCCGCCCTAGAACCCATACCCAGGGCCAGATTCAATTTTTGTATTATATATATATATATATATATATATATATATATATATATATATATATATATATATATATATATATATATATATATATAATGTTTGTATGTATCACACCGTTAGCCAAAAAATAGTGGGCCGATTTTTGATCAACTTTCTTTTGCAAGTGGCTTGGATAAGTTCGTTAGCCAGGAAAATCGGCCCAGATTTTCCCGGAAAATTTTTTGTTTTCTTTCGAAAGATATATATATATATATATATATATATATATATATATATATATATATATATATATATATTTATATATATATATATATATATATATATATATATATATATATATATATTATATATATATATATATATATATATATATATATATATATATATATGTATGTATGTATGTATGTATGTATGTATATCCGGAGATAACAAAGTAAGGGCAACCAAATTTGGAGCGCGTGTTTGTATTACAAAGAGTGAAAAGTTATAGGTATTTAAAGAAGAAGAAAAATGGAGTTTTCCTCAAAACGCCAAAGTCGCGATTTGAAACGTCAAAACTGACAACATTTAGGCAAAGAACTTGAAAAAAATACGAGTTATGTAAAGAAAATGTGGCAAGAAGAGTGTTCTGCAAACCCTTAAGTTTCAGCTTCAACCGTCATTGTCCCTTATTTTGACTAAAATATTTCCAGAAAATTCATTTCAATTCATTCTATGATGCTTTGGCAGTAGATTTAGTTAAGTTTATGATTTAGCGGTCTATAATTTTTAGCTAATTTTCGTAGAAAAAATTCGTTAATGAGGAGACCGCTACTTTTGAATTTTAAAAAGATTTCTTCAAATGATTGGAAACTAGGCCCCCTAGAATCCATATCCCGGTTTAGTTTCAGTTTTTATCTGTTTACATATATACAGGGTGACGCATTTCTACGGTAAATCCTAATATAATTTTTATTATACAAGATACCAGAAACAATGTATACGTTAATTATAGGGTGTTTTGAGCTGCATCTTATAAAATTATTTTGACAAGCACAGGATGACCCATAAGTCGTTGGTGATACCTACTTTTTTTTTTCGAACACCCTTATCTCATTGCATTTTTGCATTCTTTATCGAAATATGAGGCATGTTTGTAAGAAAAAATAGAGACACCATAAGTGCGTTTTGATAGCGAATTTGCATTACATGCTTCAAATTTCAATAACTCAATTTGCTATTAACATAACGTTCGTTGGCTAGGAAACCAGTTTTCTGGGAAACATGTGAAGTTTATTTTCGAAAAATTGGTGTAAATTTTCAACCAACTGGAAACTGGAACCTGTGATGAGCACTGATGAGTACACTTGGAAAACCCAAATCACCACAACACATATTTTAAAGACCTTACGATCGTTTCGCTGACAACGTCAGCGTCATCAAAGGATGAAACATTTTACATGCATTTACAATCGGATGGAAAATACAAAAATGCAATAATAAGGGGTTTTTCTAAAAGAAAATTTGTATAAATAATTTTTATAACGTGCAGCTCAAGATACTCTATAATTAACGAATACAATTGTTTTTCGTATCTTGTATAATAACAGTAATATTGAACTTTACCGTAGAAATGCGTTAGCCTGTATATATCTAAACAGATAAAAACTCAAACTAACCCCGGATATGGGTCCTCCTAGGGGATCTAGTTCGCGCTCATTTGAAAACATATTTTTAAAATTCAACTCATAATTAGCAAATTTCTTCTACAAAAATTTGCTACAAGTTATAGACAATTAAACTATAACTAAAACTATTGCTAAAGCATTAGAGAAAGGATCTATTTGAAATGAATTTTCTGGAAACATTTTAGTAAAATGAAGGACATTGACGGTGGAAGCTGAAAGTTAAGGTCTTGTAAAACACACTTCTTGCGACATTTTCTCTACATATTGCGTATTCGCTTTAGGTGCTTTGCCTAAACGTTGCCAATTTTGACGTTTAAAATAGCAACTTTGACGTTTTAAGAGGAAAAGTTATCAAATTTTCAAATCAATTTTTCTGGCATTTCTTAGTCTTTTTCGCCAAAAAACTTAGTCGTTTTCTGTAACATACAATAGATTTTGTTATCCACGCAAAATATTTTGCTTTTGTGCGTTTATCTGGTCATCAGTGGCACGTAAACATTTTTTCTTTAAATGCCTATAACTCTTTTTAACCTATAGATCTAAATCTTGGTTCATAGTTTACTTTTTGTGACATAAACCCGCCTGCCAAATTTGGTTACCCTAACTTTGTTATTTCCGGAAATAAAAAAAATCCGGAAAAAAAAACAATATTTTCCGAGAAAACTGTCGATTTTTCTGGCTAACAAACTTATCCAAACCATTTGCAAATGGAAGGTACCCACTAAATTTGTTCGAAATAGGCCCATTGTTTTTTGAGTTATCGGTGTAAATACCGACACCATTTTTGTTTTTGTTTTCTAATGTTTTCTTTTTTTTTTTTTTTTGAAACGGGAAATCATAGGTCAAGTGTTTCCCATAGATCAATTACCGCGCATATAAAATTATCAATACCAGGAAGTAATTTCTTAGTTTAATAAATCCTGTTACAGCCGTCACATGGCTGAAGACTTAAGCTTCAATATCAAAACCAGTTCGTGTACATCAGCATTTGCATTTGCCAACAAGGTCAGTGTGTAGTATTTATTAAAAGGTGAAATTTTACGCGCTTGGGCGCTTTATGTAAGAATTGTAAAATACAACAAATCAATTCATGTCATTCCCATTTGGATTTACAATGGGTCTTCTTAAGTTTTAATTAATATTTGTTTACAAAGTTCCAATCTTCTAACATCGTCGCCTGGATGGAGTTCTTGAACTTTCCTTTTCGATTGACACAGCAGAAAAACGCGACTGTTTGACAGTTATTAATAAGAATGTTTGTTGCCATTTCCATGGCTGGCTATTATTAAAAACATGTTATAATTTTCTCTACATTTTATCAAAAACGCTAATAACTCGACAAATATTGCGTGCGTGCTTACTGCGTGCATGCCTGCGTGTGTGTGGGTGGGTGTTGGTGTGTGCGTGGGTGCGTGCGTGCGTGCGTGTGTGTGCGTGTTTCGACAGCCATTAGTGTGATAAATTTTTGGTTCTCGGGTTGAATCAAGTCTAGAATTTATTAAAACTCGGCTCATGTTTTAGTGCCATTTTCCAGAGATTAAAGAAATAGTAAAGGAAATTAACTCAAAGATCTCAATCGGCCTACTCCTTAAAGCGGTGGATAAGGTGTAACCGTCCTTAAACAAAATACTTGTGACGTGGTATATTGTGATTGACCTCAAGTGGATTTGAATCTGCTTGGTAGTGATGTCACTTTTGCCTATTAGCCCTACCTTAAAAGCATCTATCTATCAGATTATTATTATTATTATTATTAAGACTAGAAATACTTTAGGAGGTTGGCAGATCTTGATATGGTTTGATACTCACGCTCTTTTCTGTGTTGCTCTGCCTGAAGTCTTATATTTGTGAGCGTCCCAGACTAGGGCCTGGTTACATAAAATTTAAGGAATCTAGATAAACGATAATTAGAATTTATTAATTGTGTTTCTGCCAAACAGGGGATATATTAGGAATGAATTTCTCTTCGATTAAACAGATATGTTAATGTTAACAATAATATTAAATGTATTCATATAAATAAATTTGGGATAGCAAACAAAATTAAATTGACATGGTTGGTAAATTTCAAATAAACATTAACTCATACAAAAATAAATATCAAATAAACAACAAGAGTTTCAAGAAAAGGAAATTATCATTTCATATAGCATATGACAAAATAAAAAAATAAAATTGTTCTAGTTTATAAAAAATATTAACATTACATATTTGAGGTATATTAAGGATCAAATGCTGTATTTTACAGCTCAAAAGCAAATACAAATTATTATATAAATTGCTTGACGTTCATCAATTAGTTCGGTTGATTTTTCAATGAATGAATAACTGGCCAGTCCTTTTAGTGAGGCTCCATTTAAGAAAAATATTACTATGTGCAATTTCCACTTAATGATTGTCAATGAAAAATATTAAAAATGTACAGGTTAAATATATTACAAGCAAAAATCTGTTAATTACAATTCAAGTATTATGTATTTAACTTCACAATATTGACAAAATTCTAAAGAATAAACAGGAAATTTACCGTTGCCCTTTACAGACACCTCACCGACACTATTGAAGTTCAAATTTGCTCATGTTACTTTGAAAATTCAATTTGTAAAGGTTCAAATAATAGACCGCTGCATAAAAGGTTTTGGTTGCTCCACATAAATAAAGTTTAATCGACTCACCAAGTCCTGACACCTGAAGTTACCTGTTGAACCTTTGAAGATGCTCTCCAAGCAGAGTCAACCATCAGGGCCTAACATAGGCTTACCAATTCCAATACGAGAGGGGAGGTTGGAGAGAATAAGTTGTACTTTCCATAAACGGTTATTGTGCAGGTGGTTCTTGTTGCTCCAATACTGGGTGAGACAATTTGGCCCCTAACATTAAGTGAACAACCGTCTTAAGTCGATGTTCGGAATTAATTTGACTAAAATCTCTCTACGGCAATTAAAATGTAATTTGGCTCAAATGAAATTTATAATGCCAACTGATTCAGAGCTCGGGAATAATCGGAAACTTTGTCTGATTAACTTGAGGGATTCACCAGGTCGATAAACAAAGGATTACTGCTTAATTCGCGTTTTTCTGCCAAACACTTCGTTAATTTAAATTCAAAATCCGATCAAAAGACATGAAAGATTCACTGACAACTGTTGTTAGATATTATCGACAACGAAATGGAACTTTATCACATATTTTAAGATAATTATGAGCCACGATAGTTAGAGCGATGTCAACTTGTCAACCGCCTAGCTAACACTTCTGTCGAGCCAACGCTTTTCCCGCTGAGGTTCAACTTCTTCCCTCCTTGCCGCTCTTCACCCTTGGCGCATCTTCGGGATGTTCAAGGTTTGTTTCTTTATTTTATATCTGCCAAAATCTAGATATAGTTATCGACTTCCCCTAATATTAAAATGAGCTCTCCCAATTCCAGGTAAATTTGCTGATACAGCCCAACGTTTTCTTTAGATGACTTCGTTGCTCTGGAAAATTCCAGCACGAATTGGATTTCTTGTTTAACATTGTATCTCTTGTTACAATGTATTATATACTCTTGACATCAGCGCTGTATTCCACAACTTAAAATAATAAATGCAACTTTTTTCACCAGTGGAATATCCCGTCCTGCGATATTTGAGATCGAATTGCATAGCCACGCAGTATTGGTTTTAGGGTTGCGAAAGATATTTAGCGAATTTTCATCAAACAATTTCTGAAATCCAAAACTTGAAATATTTAATATAGATAGGGTTATTGGTCATTATTTAAGAAACCTGGGGGTTTTCTAAGTGTTTTTAAACCAGTACCGGTGCCAGATAAAAAGTGAATCGTTACAAAGGTTTGAGCTTCAATCTGCCTACTCCCCAAATCGCAATCGAGATCGTCTCTAAGATCTTAGTGTGTTTAACCCTATACCTTAGAGAGATGTGATTTCTCTAGGCATTTAAACTTTTTTTCTCAAAAGGAGAGCACAGTTTTAGAAAGTTATATGTCACGAAAACGATTTATTCAATTTAATTGACAAGTTTAGGGGTATTCTGGGTTAAGGTACTGAAAGATGAAAAAAAAAAGTAAAATTGCGTTTTATACTGTGGCGGTGGTTCCGACCGCAGTGTTTTAGTCAACACTACCCTATGTTTCTCTTGACAGCTAAAACGTTGCGTTACGTTATTCGACAGCAAGCTGTCAAGAACTACTATATAAGAGACACCAGGGATCTCTCTCGCTCTCCTCGCTACTAACCGACACAGTGAAGATACGTCTCTCCACGCTCGGTCGGTTATCTGTTATGTGCTGTCTGTGATTGTTTTATAGTTAAATGTATAGTTTATTCAGTTAGTGAAATAATAAAGTATATTAAATGTTTACGTATGGATTTAATATCAACAACTGCAATTAACAACCATATTGGTGACCCCGTGCCGCAAGCCGAAGATGCCCAGCCTGATGTTCCAGCCGACGTCGCCTAACTTCCACGCACGTGCTCATGCCTACAGAAAACTAATATCTAAACAGGTCAGTCTTTTCTAATTTAAAAATTATCTGATTTTTTTCACAATGGCCGAAGATTCTTCAAGCAGCAATATCATGGCAAGGGTTGCAATAAAATTACCTCCTATATGGAGACGTAACGTGAAAATCTGGCAAATGCAGGTTGACGCCCAGTTTGATATATCGCGGATCAGTTCTGAAAAGACAAAATTCAGTCATGTACTCGCTATACTCGATCCTGATGTCGCAGAGTCAATTTCAGATTTTTTAACCCAACCATTATCATCAACCCCCTATTCAGATCTAATGAAACGTCTTTTATTAGAATTTGAAGAGTCCGATAGTCGCAAACTAAATAAACTTTTAACAGAATTAGAATTAGGCGACAGAAAACCATCGCAACTTTTACGCGAAATGAAGTTTTTAGCCGGTAGTCAGATTGGAGAAAATTTCCTTAAAATTTTATTTCTACAACGTTTACCAGTCAACGTTCGTTCAATTTTGGCTTTAAGCAACGATTCTCTAGAAAATTTGTCGGTTACAGCAGACAAAATCGTGGAATTTTCCAGAGATAAATACAACGTGGCTGAAATTCAGTCACGCGAGCCCGACAAGCTAGCCAAATTAGAAGCGCAATTAGAGAAGCTAACAGCATCAGTCAACGAATTGCGAACGCGTTCCCGATCTACCTCCCGAGAAAGACCCAAGCTTTCTCGAAACTCCATAACCGCAAATTCCTCAACCTCCACGTGTTGGTATCATGAACGATTCGGCAACAAGGCCAAACGTTGCATCCAACCTTGCAATTTCAAAGCAAAACATGTGTCGGAAAACTAATAAGGCACTCCCTCCACGCGGCAGGAGACGAGAGCCACCTAACACGCCGCCTTTTTATTTTTGATAGACGCTCCAATATGAAATTTCTAATCGACTCTGGAGCGGATATTTCAGTTATTCCACCCACTCACGACCAACGGAAATTTCAATCGAAACGTACCTTGTATGCTGCAAACGGGACCCCTATTCATACCTATGGCGAACAACTATTAGATTTGGATCTAGGTTTACGCCGTAGGTTCTGCTGGCCCTTCACACTTGCCGATATCAAGCAACCAATTATAGGCGCTGATTTTCTAGCAGAGTTTGCTTTACTTGTAGATATGAAACATAGACGTTTAATCGATACAAAGACAAACCTCTCTAAGACCGGTGCTAACCCACCACCAGGATTTAATTCTAAAATTCATCTCGTAGACCCGACACACCAGTACTTCAAATTGCTACAACAATTTCCTGACCTGTTTAAGGAAACTTCTTCTAGCAACCTTCCAGAGGTTGAGTTCTTCCATACTATAAGTACGGAAGGACCACCTGTCACTGCAAAAGCTAGAAGATTGCCCCCGGAAAAGCTAGCTCAAGCAAAGCTAGAATTCCAGCACATGATGGACTTGGGAATTTGTAGACCCTCCAAAAGTCCATGGTCAAGCCCCCTCCACATGGTGCAAAAAAAGGATGGCTCATGGAGACCATGTGGGGATTACCGAGCACTAAACGCTAAAACAATCCCAGACAAATATCCCATTCCAAATTTGCAGGATTTTAATGCCCAGTTAGAAGGCAAACGTATTTTTTCAAAATTAGATATCATTCGCGCTTTCCATCACATCCCAGTAGCACCTCAAGATATTCCCAAAACAGCAGTCATAACTCCATTTGGGTTATTCGAATTTGTTAAAACCCCACTTGGCCTTCGTAATTCAGCACAAACATTTCAAAGATATTTACATTCAATTTTAAGACATCTTGACTTTGCCTACTCCTATCTTGACGATATTCTCGTTGCATCAGCCTCTGAAAAAGAACATCAAGAGCATCTAGCAAAACTTTTTCAGACACTTCAAGACAACGGCATCCGTATCAATTCATCTAAATGTGAATTCGGAGTGGCCGAAATTTCATTTTTAGGTTTTCGTGTAAATAAATCTGGATTATTTCCACTTCCTGAACGCATCAAAGCTATTACCGACCTACCTCTTCCCGATACCATTGAAAAACTCAGAAGATTTCTAGGTCTCATAAATTTCTACCGTCGTTCTCTTCCACGTGCTGCGGAAATTCAGCAACCACTATTCGACCTCTGCCAGAATCCCAAAAAACGCGACAAACGTAAAATCGAGTGGACTCCTCAGACTCGAGAAGCATTCGAACGTTTGAAAGAGGCACTAAAAAACGCTACACTAATAGCTCATCCGTCTTCTTCGCTACCACTGATTCTCCATGTCGATGCTTCTGATTATGCCGTAGGCGCTTCCCTCCAACAATTACGTGATCAAACACTAGAACCCCTAGGTTTCTACTCTAAAAAGCTTACTTCAGCCCAAAAATCTTACAGCACCTACGATCGCGAACTTCTAGCTGCTTATCAGGCAGTTAAATACTTTAGATATACCCTAGAAGGTCGCCATTTCACCATTTATACGGACCACAAACCTTTGACATACGCTTTTGAACAACGCGTCGATAAAGCATCTCCAAGGCAACTACGACATTTAGACTTCCTAGGTCAATTTACCACAGACATTCGCTACATACCAGGTCCTACAAACATTCCCGCAGACTATTGTTCTCGCATTGAAACAATTTCACTTTCTTCCACTGTGTCACTCCAAGAAATTGCGCAAGCTCAGTCATCTTGTGAGGAACTCAAACACCTTCTGCAGTCTGTATCTTCCTCATACAAATTTCAAAACATGCCTCTTGACAACGGAATGAATCTTATTTGCGATTCTTCTTCAAAGA
This sequence comes from Tillus elongatus, assembly GCA_964006375.1. Classification (NCBI taxonomy): domain Eukaryota; kingdom Metazoa; phylum Arthropoda; class Insecta; order Coleoptera; family Cleridae; genus Tillus; species Tillus elongatus. The sequence continues at coordinate 45,646,550 of OZ023263.1, read as the reverse complement.
AACTTCGCCCATTCATTCCGCTCAAATTTCGCCGAAAGATTTTCGATTCTATCCACAATTTATCTCACCCAGGCATATCAGCTTCAGTCGATCTGGTCCAGGATAGATTTTGTTGGCCCAAATTGAAACGCGATGTATCTCTTTGGTCTAAAACTTGCATTCCCTGCCAGAAAGTCAAGATATGGAGACACACTTCCAGTGCCATTGGACAATACACCCCAGCCATGAGAAGATTCTCGCATATAAATGTTGACATTGTGGGACCATTACCACTATCACAAGGTCAACGCTATCTGTTAACAATAATAGACAGATTTTCTCGATGGCCCGAAGCAATTCCATTGTCAGATATTACAGCAGAAACAGTAGCGAACACTATTTTATCATGCTGGATCTCTCGTTTCGGTGTTCCGCAATACATCACCACAGACAGAGGTAAACAATTCGATTGCCACCTTTTCACACACCTCACTAAAACACTAGGTGCAGACCACATCAAGACCACAGCTTACCACCCAGCAGCAAATGGTGTAATCGAGAGATGGCATAGAGTTCTGAAACAGGCCTTGAAAGCTCATATGGACGAAAACTGGGTCGCTAAATTGCCAATTGTGTTACTAGGACTCAGATCGTACATAATTCCAGAATATCGCTCAACACCCGCTGAAATAGTCTATGGAGAATCAATCAAACTTCCCACCGACTTTTTCAACAGCACACAAGCTCATGATGTTCCACCACTTATATCTCAGCTGAAAGAAGACATAAGGAAACTTCGACCAGTACCTTTTAAACACCATACTGCAAAAAAGGTATTTGTCCATCCTAAGCTTATGGAAGCTCCTTTTGTTTTTGTTCGCATTGATATTCCGCGAAAAACTCTCGAACCAGTTTATGACGGCCCCTTTGAAGTGTTATCCCGAACTGACAAAGTCTTCAAAATCAAGAAATCACACGGAGAAGAGACAATTTCTGTTGACCGTCTTAAACCCGCATTCATTCTTTGTGATAACGAACAGACAACTTTCCACCCTCAGAGACATCCTAGTGAAACTGAAAGTGACAGTGAAAGTCCAACACCTAGTGAAACTGAAAGTGACAGTGAAAGTCCAACACCCAGTGAAACTGAAAGTGACAGTGAAGTTCCCGTTCCCGTTCAAACTACACGCCATGGACGTAGAGTTCGATTTCCACGAAGATACTTGAACTAATAGCGTTGCCACTGAGAGGGGAGTATGTGGCGGTGGTTCCGACCGCAGTGTTTTAGTCAACACTACCCTATGTTTCTCTTGACAGCTAAAACGTTGCGTTACGTTATTCGACAGCAAGCTGTCAAGAACTACTATATAAGAGACACCAGGGATCTCTCTCGCTCTCCTCGCTACTAACCGACACAGTGAAGATACGTCTCTCCACGCTCGGTCGGTTATCTGTTATGTGCTGTCTGTGATTGTTTTATAGTTAAATGTATAGTTTATTCAGTTAGTGAAATAATAAAGTATATTAAATGTTTACGTATGGATTTAATATCAACAACTGCAATTAACAACCATATATACCAACAAAAAAAAAACGAGAAGGTAAGACGTAACGTATTAGAATACATGATTATATTATTGGTTGTGTATTATTGACAAATATCAGATCTAACGTCAAATTGACATATTTAATAACCTTACAATTTCTGACATCTCGTGAAATGCATGGTCTTCTTCATATATTTATATTTACTTTTCCACTACAAACCTTTTATGATTATATGTTTCAACTTACATCAATTATTTAACTACCAACTTTTTATGTTAACTTACTCTTATGAAAATTCGCTACCATATCGGATTTTCTACGCCAGGAATTTTTTAAACTTGTTTTACATTGTTTGCAATCGTTGCAATAGTTTGTTATATAATCCCGTAAGATGTCGAACGTAGTTAATTACAGGACCTAAATACTCTAATAATATTGTACTATATCTGCCAAGACTCATTTTTGTAGTATTTAGTAATATAGTAATATTGATTGTTGTTGCCTTTACTTGGTGAAACTTGTCCATACTACATACAGTTTAAGACAAGGTAGTTATTGTCGTGTGTGTGCTTTTTGACTTCCAAAGCTTCAAAAAGTCTAGTTTACGCTTGTCATTATGAAAATGTAGTGGTTGTATGCGGTTATTTACTGTAGGTCTATGTTCGGTATCAATAATATGTTTTGCAAATGTAGATTTGTCAGGGTGGTTATTTCTAAATGCAGAAATATGTTCTTTGTATCGGGTGTTAAAATTTCTAGGAGTTTGACCTATGTAGATTGCGTTACAATGTGTACAAGCTAATTTGTAAACTCCAGCTTTTGTCAGGAAGCAAGATTTTTCTTTAGCGTTAAATAGTAAATCACGCGTCGTGTTGTAAGATTTAAAAGCTACCTTTGTACTTGTACAGGTATTTACAATTTTTGAAATGTTTTCTGAAATGGTTCCAAAATAAGTTATCGAAACGTATCTTCTTTCTAATTAAATAAGTCAACGCAAATAAATTTAATTATTCTTTGAAAAAAGTTGTAATAAGATAATGAGCTGATGTATGTCGATATTTTCGTTGTATAGAGACTACTTTTATACTGTTATTGTTTAGTTATTGTATTCTTGTAACTGTTATCATATTTTTCATAGGCTAGTTCTATTTTTATGTTAAATATTGACATACATCACATAGACATTTTGAAAACCTCATCTGGCATCTGTATTTCATTTTTATTTTCAGTTTGATAAATTTTTTGATCAAAACATCATATCATAACATAGCAACATATATTTATTTGTAGTTGTCATGATTTCGTACTAATTCAATTTCAATCAGTCTGAAAATGCTGTCAAGCAGCGAAACTATAGTCACAGAAACGTTGAAGGACTTCCTAGAACTTCCAGAATTTGTAGTGCCACTTGCTCCAGTTAGCTTACGCGCTGGCTACGTCCTTCACCAACGAAAACCAACAGTGAAGCCAGAGAAGTAGTCTCCAAGTCTGTATGTAATATAGTAATATTAAAATCAACTTTAAAAAGTACCTACACGATTTTTAAGTTAATCGTTAATCAGCATTGAAGTCTAAGAATATACCAGAGAAAGCCAAATGTCGCATCCTTCAGAAGAAATGCGTCGGCTACTCTAGACGGATACTGAAACATCAATATTTTGTTAGTAGCAGATGGTTGGCTTTAGTAAGATGAAAACATTTTATTTGTGGTGGATATATTTTCAATCCGGTCGTCATCTCAATTTTTCACTTCCGTGTCAAATATATTTTGAACTGTAAATCTCACTGTGGTGCATTTCAAAGGAACTAACTTTTTATAGAATTTCATAAGTGCTTTTTATTAGCAACTTTTAAAACACTGTATTTGAAGTAAAATTTCGTGAGTACTGGTAAAATAAATAGCCATTAACGCTTATGTGAGTATTATATCCTAAGTTATTGTGAACTTTTAATTACTTCAATTAAAACCAAATACAAATGTCTAGGTATCTTCTTAACCATCACTATTTTTTCCCCTCAGGGCTCGTCCGCGGCCTTGCCGCCCCGATAACACTGCAACCTTTGGTTGATTGTGCATACCCTTAGTCTTACTCCACCCATTCTAAAATCACTGTGCCTTCACAGCGATTGGTAGGGTGAAGTTTCATATTGCTCTGTCTCCGGTCTAGACTGACCGTAGATAAGTCTTTTGCGGTCCAGAGCTTTACACTCGCACAAGATGTGCTGGGCTGATTCCTCCCCCTCGCCGCAGAGTCTGCATGCGAGGTCCCCTTCGAACCGCCCCAGTTTCAGTTTATGCAGGTGTTTCTTGATGGCCATGTGTCCCGTCAAGAGACCTGTTATGTTTCTGAGCTGTCCTCTGCTAAGATTTAGCAGCTTCACAGCTCTCTTTGAAATGGGTCCGTCAATTATTGACTTCCCATGTCTGAGCCCTGGACAGTCTGCCCAGTACACCTTGTGCTCGTTTCTGACCCAGGAGTTAATGGCTCCCCTGGCCGTGCTATTTGTCACGCGCAGAACCGGTTCTGGTCCCATAAATAGTTCTGCTGGCCCTCTCTTTGCGAGACTGTCAGATGTCAGCTTCTTCATTGCCTTTGACCCCAGAGTGACCCGGCACCCAGATGAGGGTCACCTCATCCTGCCCAGCCAGGTCGCTCGTCTCGTCTCGGCACTCACTCACCAGCCAGGAATTTACCCGTGGGCTACTTAGTGCCTTAAGGGCTGCCTGGCTGTCTGTGGCTATGAGGATCCGCTTGTTGGTGTAGCCCCTCATGTTGTAACCATCACTATAAACCGGTGTCGCTCTTATTGGAGCTCATCAGTGTGACAGTCAAGACGCACCTAAAACCACTTGGCTAGATGTAGCGTGCCTTCCAGAACATTATGAGCTGAATCGCGTAGCAATCTCTTGCCTGTGACTAAGACATATGAATACATGACCTGACTTGACACAAATGCTTGTTTTATTATCTGCAATCAAACCAAATGGTTTGTTCAAATGGGATCGGGCGCGAAAGACCACATGGTTTCTTCAGATTGGGACGACCGGATCAGAATGTTTGATCTAGATTAAAATAAGTGGATAGATCAAGACTAAAATGGTGATGAATTGTGATCCAATCTTGATTAATACAATGAAACTGACTTACAGATGTAGGTAGGCTGTCACAACCAGCACGTGGAGGATGTCGCTGGTATCTGGGTGCATCTTCCAAGGTGGGCAACTTTGTTCACGTGTCCAGGTGACATACGTGGATTTCGATGCCTTTATGCCGCTTGCAGGCGGTCCAATGGAGTTATTGTCACGGGCCAGTCGCTCGTCAGAAGACTGGCTCTTGCTACAGCGAGACTCATTGACCTCTCCACGTGTCCAGGTGACAAACCTGGATTTTGACGTCTTGATGCCGCTTGCACGCGGTCAAATCGATTTCTAATCACGCGCCAGTCGCTCGTCCAAAGAGTGGCCCTTCCTACTAGGATCCCGGAAAATTTTGTGTTTTCTTTCGGAAACAATTTATATCTCAGGAGATAACAAAGTGCGGACAACCAAATTTGGTACGCATGTTTGTATTATAAAGAGTGAACCATGCACCAAAACTTAGGTCTGTATGTTTAAAAACAAAAAACTTATGGGCATGTAAAGAAAAAATGGGGTTTTCCTCAAAACGTCAAAATTGCGATTTGAAACGTCAAAATTGGCAACATTTAGGCGAAGAACCTGAAACAAATACGAATTATGTACAGAAAATTTAGTGTCTTGAGCTGCATTTTATAAAATGATTTTGACAATCACAGGTTGGCCCATATGTCGTTGGTGATATCTGCAAAAAAATTTTCGAACACCGAACATCATTGCATTTTTGCATTTTTTATCGAAATATGAGGCATGTTTATAAGAAAAAAAATCGTGACGCAGCAAGTGCGGTTTGGTAGCGAATTTTCATGGAATGCTTCAAATTTCAATAACTCAATTTGCTATTAACCCAAGGTGTGTTGGCTAGGAAACCAGTTTTCTCGGAAACATTTTAAGTTTATTTTCGGATTTTTTTTTTCAATTTCAAACAATAAGTTATTTTAATAAAATATGGTACAGTGTTTCTACTATATAAGTTATACCGGTAACCAGATTGATGGCTGCTTGCATTAGAGAGACATATTTGCTATTAAAAACATTTTTATTAAAATTCACTTTCATAGCGCATTTGTTGCGTCCAGACTTTTTGGTATTCAAGATATTTTTATGAAAAAATGCTAGCACACGCACAATTTTTTATGCCATTTTTCTAGTCACATAGAAATAGAAATACAAGTATCGTTTAGATTGCTCTATTTGGAAAACTACGTTTTGTTCGATATCGATATACCATTATGTAGTAATTCCAAATGACTGTGGTGTGTTTAGCGGGGTAATCATCAGCGGCAAATTGAATAGACAAAATTTGTCACATGTTTCTTATGTGTGTAATACGAGTATGTATACGTTCAGTTGTATAGCCGCATTAATTAACATTAGTTGATATTTTTATCTATACACTGATAAAACTCACTTCGAACAAATTTATAGAAAAAAATTCTGGACGCAGCAAGTGCGTTATGGTAGTGAATTTTCATAAAAATATTTTTAATAACAAATATGTGTTTTTTTAAGAAAGCAGGCATCAAATTTGGTTACCAGTATAACCTATATACTAAAAACAATGTGCCATGTTTCATCAAAATAACTTTATTGTGTGAAAATATACAAAAATTTCCAAAAGTAAACTTAAAGTGTTCCCGAAAAAACACGTTTCTTGGTCAACCTTATAGGTTAATAACAAATTGAGCTGTTCAAATATGAAACATTTGATCAAAATTCGCTACCATAACGCACTTGCTGCGTTCAGAATTTCTTTTCTTACAAACATGCATTATATTTCGATGGAAAATGCAAAAATGCAATAACATAAGGCGTGTTTGATTAAAAAAAATATGAAACATTTGATCAAAATTCGCTACCATAACGCACTTGCTGCGTTCAGAATTTCTTTTCTTACAAACATGCTTTATATTTCGATGGAAAATGCATAAATGCAATAACATAAGGCGTGTTTGATTAAAAAAAAAATGAAACATTTGATCAAAATTCGCTACCATAACGCACTTGCTGCGTTCAGAATTTCTTTTCTTACAAACATGCTTTATATTTCGATGGAAAATGCAAAAATGCAATAACATAAGGCGTGTTTGATTAAAAAAAAGGAAATTTATATCACCAACGACTTATGGGCCACCCTGTGATTGTAGAAATATTATTTTAAGATGTAGCTCAAGACACCCTATAATTAATATATACAAATTTTTTTCGTCTCTTATATAATAACGGAGATATTGAGCTTTATTGATTTTTTACGAAAATTCGACAAAAATTGTATACCATTAAATGATAAACTCTATAGCTAAGGCTACTTGTCAAGCATCAGAGAAAGGGTCTATTTGAAATGAATTGTCTGCAAATATTTTAGTAAAATGAAGGACAATGACGGTTGAAACTAAGACTTTAGGGTTTGTAAAACATCCTTCTTGAAACATTTTATTTCTACAGCCCGTATTAGATTCAAGTTATTTGCCTAAATGTTGCCAATTTTGACATTTTAAATCGCCACTTTGACGTTTTGAGGAAAACCCCAATTTATTTTTCTTTAAATGCCTATAACTTTTTTGTCTTTTGAGCTACATAGCTAAATTTTGGTAGGTAACTTACCTATGAGAATATAAACCTGCATGCCAAATTTGGTTGCCCTTACTTTGTTGATTCCGGAGATATAATTTTTTTTCGAAAGAAAACGCAAAATTTTCCTGGAAAACCTAGGCAGATTTTCCTGGCTAACGAACTTATCCAAGCTATTTGCAAAAGGAATTTTTTCACCAAATTTAATCAAAATCGGCTCATTATTTTTTGAGTTATCAGTGTGATACATATATATATATATATATATATATATATATATGTATATATATATATATATATATATATATATATATATATATATATATATATATATATATATATATATATAAATATATATATATATATATATATATAAACATATAAAAATTGAAACTGACCTTGGATATGTTTTCTGGGGGGCCTAATTAGCGCTCATGTGAAGAAATTTTTTCAAAATTCAAAAGTCGGGATCTCCTCATTAGTGAATTTTTTTAAAGAAAATTCACTAAAAAGCAACACTAACAAACATAATTAACACTAATTACGATTGCGTTACCGTTCGGAAAAAACGATTACATACAGTAGCGGACGAACGACAACCACATAACGCAATATATCAAGGATTATTATCACCACACCGACATTCACTCTATCATAACAAACACACGACCACTGTGATTCATATTCCGTTTCTGGTGGCGACTTTCTTTCGCACCACACACCATCCTAATACCTATGGAAAACAATCGCCGATATCGAAACGGAAACAGTTGACATTCGCGTCTATCGGCATCGGATCCTTGTTGCCGATATAGACACACACCTGTTTACGGTTACACAACCATCTATATCTAAATGTGTATCTATATTAGCACAGTGATACAGTTTCGTGTGTACCTATCTGAATGACAAATGAGCATCGTTTTAATAGTTTCATGAGCTACCGCGATCGGTGCCGTTTAAGTGATTCCAGTTGTCATATCGACGTCGATGCGGCTACACTTATACAGTTGTGGTGGAAAGAATCGAGTGCCTCTATCTATACTCCAGGAATCGATTTCTCTTAGGAGAACATAGATTTGGGGCTTGGTGTGATTTGGATGTGTTTTAATAAATGTGTCGTCTCTGTGTGTGAGTTAGGTGACAATGTCGTGAAGGGGTTAGTTTGTGCGTGCTCTGGCGCACGGTGGTGGAGTGAAGGGGTGTGGTGATATTTTGGACGGGATAGAAGAAATGTGGTATCCATGTAAGGTTTTCATCCAGAGCGTGGCACATAAAGAACGCAGAGGTAACGAGATTTTATTGTGTACGCAAGGTTAATAATAAAAGTTGCCAGGAATAGGTTGGATGGAAAGTTGTTTCGTGCTGCCTACATCACTCTCACTCCCTTCTCGTGTATCTGAGATGTGAAGTTCAAGGTCATTTGTTTTCTCTTTGCTGTATCCAGCAGAAAAGCACGGTTGTTTTATTTCTGAATGGAGAAATTTGAAATTGAATGTTCTTGCTTTACGTTCATAATGATGTAAGAAAAAATGTTTACTTAATTATCATAATACTATTTATTGGTGCTAATCCATATGTATAGTATGTTGGCACAAGTTAGCATTGTAAATAAAAGTTGTTGTATATATCAAACAACCCAAAATGAAATTTGGCTGGTACTTTTCTTTTCTAAGTGGCTTGGATAAATTCTGTAGCCAGGAAAATTGGACCAGGTTTTCCAGCTAAATTTTGAGTTTTTGCGATGGTAACCCCACTGAGCAAGGTAATATTGCATTAACATTGCAGAATCTTTTCCAAAGCAAGTGTAAGTTTGATAGATAACTTGCAGAAAGCCTCCTGTTTCTTTTGTAATGTTACTGCAAGTTTACTGTAGTGAGCTGTTACAAACTTTCTTTATACTTACAAATGTTAGCTTACAGTAAGCTTCAATTTTAAAAGGACCTAGCAGAGTTGTAAAATTTAAACTTACATTTGCAACTTATCTGCAATTGTATATATTATACATACAGTGCAAGTTTGTAACTTGGGATAATTACAATTAATCTACTTTTTTTCAAAAATGCTCGGAGTCAGATAATATTCTCAGTTACAATCTTTTCAAAAATGTATCATACAATTTGTGTCAAATGTCATTGATAATTTTAGTAAATGACAACCTTAGCTTTTTGTTGACTATTTTAAGTACATATCAAGCGATACAAAACCACAAAATTTCAAATTTTTATTATAAATCTTGAGTTGAAAGCACGAAAAAAATGTGTAGTTGATCAATGAATAAAAAAAATTTTAATCTGTTGGTTTTCTACAACTACACATGTAAGAACTTTAAAAATAGTCAACAAAAACCTAGGGTTAATTTAAAGAAATTATTGATGAAGTCATTTTTCAAATATGGTACATACCGTATAGATTTTTTAAGACTGCAACTTGAAATACTAATCAATCTGTCCAAGCATTTTTGAAAAAAAGAAACTGTATTTGATTAAGTGAATTTATTTCAAGTTACAAACCAATACTGAATATATGTATAGGTGTATTTATACATAATATATATTTCTTGTAAAACTGTAAAAAATGACTTAAGACAATGTTAATTAGAATAAAATCTTTATTACATAAAAAAATTAAAGACATACAACATATTATTCATTTCTGCTGATAGATATATAGATTTTATTGACCATCAAATGTACATGGTAAGTCACTGCCTTTATAAGTACCGACTATAGTCACTAGATAGAGATAGTTAAGACATATAGCGAGAGTGCCCATGTTTAGGCTAAAATGCAGTTCTAGGCAAAACTCGACGACAAAATAGATAACTTGAACTTGTGATATCTTTATTAATTGACAAATTTCAAAAATTCTTTTTTCTAAATGAATACCAATTAATTGTTTTTGATATTGTTTTACTAAATAACTCTTAGTCGTCTAGGAAAACGTGTGAAACATCAATAACAAAAACGAAGTTTTCTCCACCATTACTTATTTTGAGCAGCAAGAATTTTTTTAGCTTCTAAAGTATATGGTAACATATGTGACATAAAATCAAGTCAATTTATCAAATACTATTGTGAAAAAAGAAATATCTAAAATGGTGCATTCATTTCGATTTTAGATAAAGTTTCATTAAGCAAACGTAATGCAATGGATAAATCAAGCGCAGGGAAACGAATACAACTTCAATGCGAAAATAGCCTAAATATGGCGACAGTCTGTGAAAGTGTTCACGCATGTCTTAACTATCCCTATTGAGTAAGTATAGTACCGTCAATGTCTGTGTACCTTCAGAAACATTGAGTTAAAATAAAGCAAAATTATGGCTACAATGAATTACGTATATGTAAAAAAAAAGTCTGTGGCTAGTGAAACTTGCATTCCAAAGCTTTTCCGTAACGCACACACACACTACAAAGAATGGATACAAATAGTATGTAACGCTATACACATTAGTTTAGAGCACTAATAAATTCCTTCACCTTGGTTTTTTGTTTTATAACATCCACTAGTGCCTACTTTAATCTTGTTAGTGGGCGCATCTTAATAACATTAGGTAGAAAATTGAGGAATTTGATTCCCAAGTAATCAAACATCTGTTTTGTTTTCTCCTTTTTGTGCAACAGTTTTTTTATCATCATGCATGCAGCTGGTATTGATGTTGCAAGCTTCACCATTCACTGGATATTTTGAATACATATACTGAAGAAGAATAAGGGTACCTAAGTATCCCATTGGCCTCGATTACATCAGGGCAGCTTTTTCTTGGACCTACGCACACAATGTCCTTATTGCTGTTTTTTGCATGATAAACACATGTTCCGCTGCTGACGAGTTAACCCATATAAATGTTCCATACGATAGGATACTGCGACAATGTGCAAAATAACCAATCCTGGCAGCTTGATGGGTATTGTACTGTTCCAGTGTTCTTATGATGTCAATTGCTCTAGATAAGCCTCGTGCTTCCATAGGTCAATCATGTTTAACGTTTTAAAATGAATTGGTTTGACCAGGTAAGACATCTCCAGGCTGCTTCTAAGGACATAACAAAATTCGTATTTAGTAATTAGGTTTTCTTTTTCGTTCAGTAGATTTCATAAAAATAAACAAAAATGTAAATAGCAACAGCCATTTTAGAATAATTGACCAATAGCGACATACCAAAATGTAATTATGCTACAGAAAAGTGACTAATTCTAGTATGTATCTAGTATATAGATCTTTTAGGGATTCTTACCTGACATGTTTGTCGATATACTCCATGATTCATTATCCACACTCCAGACAACGAATTACTTACTTACACCAAAAATCTAACAATTCAGGCTACAATACGATTGTCCAATCTTTAAAACTTCCAGAAAAATAAATAAACATAGATCAAATAACAGCTTATGATATAAATATAAACAACAATCCGCCATTAATCATTTTTGCCGGGCGCTTTGTCACGAGTCAGTTCGCTGTTGGACTTGGTGTTGCTATGTTGCTATTGGACGACGATGACATACGATCGAATATACACCAACACGAAATCGGAGGGATTTCAAATAAATGTTTACTAATTAAAACAAACTTTCAGAAACATTACAATTGTAACTTTACGTGAGCTTACAAATGGAGAAAAACAACAAGCCGGCAAAGGAGATATTACATTTGAAAGTTATGTTAAAGTTTCATTTGTAAGTTTGCATTGGTTTTTTGGCTGCAAACATTTAGAAATGTTGCAAATTTAACTTAAGGTAAATTATCTAACGTTGCGGTAAGCATTTGTAAGTTACCATGCTTAGTGGGGCCAAATTTAGTACGTACGTTTACGTAGTAAAAAGTAAAAACTAATCTATATGCCAAAACTACGATCTTTATGTTACAAGAAATGAAAGTAATAAGCATATAATTTAAAAAAATATTTAGTGCTATATCATTTCTATGAAAATTGACTACTATAATGCACTTGCTGCGTCCATACTTTTTAATTATTATCTTTGCTTCTAATTGTTACCATTAGTCTGTGACTCCATTTTAAATAAAACCAACCAACCACAACCTTTCACTAAGGGTTCCTTGCTTGTTCCATTTTTTTTTCTCGTGAGTGTTCAATCACTTTGAATAAAGATTCCCAATTATTGTTCTACCCTTATCCAGAAAGTCGATGATAATTTCTCACAAAACACTTCAAGACTTTTTCAACAGATTTTTGGACACGCATTTCTTATACCTCGCAGAAACATATTGTCCCAGTTTATCGATTGATGCTTCATTTTTGGGCTTCAAATATGTTAGCAAGTTTCATCAATAAGCAATAGTTATGGTTAAATATGTCAGCATCCTGCACAAAGTGGAGATAAATTGAGGACGATGTTTCTACCCTTGCTCGGTTCTGATCAGTATTCAGATTTTTGGGGATTTATTTATGTTTCATATCCAAATCGATGTAAGCTATATGAATACGTTTATATGATATATTGAGTGCTTCACATATTCGTTTTACATAGTTCGGCGTTCTGACTTGACGCTGTGGACTGCGTCGATATTTTTGGGGACGGTCACAAAATCACTCCCCTTGCCACTCTTGAATGGAAAATTTACATCTTAAGCACGCAATCCAATTTTTGACAATCGCACATGGAGATTGATCACCAAGGATATGAAGCATATCTTTATAAATCTGTTTTCTCTTGACCTTTTCAAATGAAAGTACTTTATACATTTTAGTGAATTTTCTTTTTAAAAAAAAATCACTAATGATGAGATCCCGAGTTTTGAATTTTGAAAAAATTTCTTCAAATGAGCGCTAATTATGCCCCCCAGAACACATATCCGGGATCAGTTTATATATATATATATATATATATATATATATATATATATATATATATATATATATATATATATATATATATATATATGTGTGTGTGTGTGTGTGTGTGTAATAAATAATAATAATAATATATTCGTCATTCCATTTTACAGTGTATCTTACAAGAAGCTTAGCTTGTGCATGTAAATAATACAATTTAAAACATTACATGTCCAAACAAATATCTAAATGTCGTTGAACTGTCACTTCCAATTTTGCAGCTCGATGGTCCTAAAAGCCACTATTCTCTTCACCTATACGTCTTGACTCTCTTACGAAACTAGTCTTTATTATTTCTAAAAGTCCTCCCTCTTAAATTTATAATAAATAGCAGAATAATGTTTCTCACTTTCTACAGGAAATTTAGACATTTTTCTTGACAGACAATATATATATATATATATATATATATATATATATATATATATATATATATATATATATATATATATATATATATATATATATATATATATATATATATATATATATATATATATATATATATATATATATATATATATATATATATATATATATATGATAACTCCGAAACTAATAGGCCGATTTTGATTAAATTTGGTGAATACCTTCCTTTTGCAAGTGGCTTGGACAAGTTCGTTAGCCAGGAAAATCCGCCGAGGTTTTCCTGGAAAATGTTGTGCTTTCTTTCGAAAAAAATTCTATTTCCGGAATTAAAGTAAGGGCAACCAAATATCTAAATGTCGTTGAACTGTCACTTCCAATTTTGCAGCTCGATGGTCCTAAAAGCCACTATTCTCTTCACCTATACGTCTTGACTCTCTTACGAAACTAGTCTTTATTATTTCTAAAAGTCCTCCCTCTTAAATTTATAATAAATAGCAGAATAATGTTTCTCACTTTCTACAGGAAATTTTGACATTTTTCTTGACAGACAATATATATATATATATATATATATATATATATATATATATATATATATATATATATATATATATATATATATATATATATATATATATATATATATATGATAACTCAGAAACTAATAGGCCGATTTTGATTAAATTTGGTGAATACCTTCCTTTTGCAAATGGCTTGGACAAGTTCGTTAGCCAGGAAAATCCGCCGAGGTTTTCCCGGAAAATTTTGTGTTTTCTTTCGAAAAAAAAATATATTTCCGGAATTAACAAAGTAAGGGCAACCAAATTTGGTACGCGGGTTTATATCGTTATAGGTAAGTTACCTACCAAATTTAGCTCTGTAGGTTAAAAGACAAAAAAGTTGTAGGCATTTAAAGAAAATAAATTTGGGTTTTCCTCAGGACGTCACAGTCGCGATTTAAAACGTCAAAATTGGTAATATTTAGGCAAAGAACCTGAAACTAATATGAGCTATGGAAAGAAAATGTCTCAAGAAGAATGTTTTACAAAGTCTGAAGTCTTAGTTTCAGTCGTCATTGTCCTTCATTTTACTAAAATATTTCCAGAAAATTCATTTCAAATAGACCCTTTCTCTGATGCTTTGGCAGTAGCTTGGTTATCTTAAAATATATATTTCTACAATTACAGGTGGCCCATAAGTCGTTGGTGATTCAAATTTTCTTTTTTTTATCGAACACGCCTTATGTTATTGCGTTTTTGCATTTTCCATCGAAATATAATACATGTTTGTAAGAAAAGAAATTCGGGAGGCAGCAACTGCGTTATGGTAGAGAATTTTCTTTAAATGCTTCAAATTTAAATAGCTCAATTTGCTATTAACCTACAAGGTTGACCAAGAAACCAGTTTTTCGGAAACACTTTAGGTTTACTTTCTGAATTTTTTGTACATTTTCAAACAATAAAGTTATTTGATGAAACATGGCATATTGTTTCTACTATATAGGTTATACTGGTAACCAAATTTGATGCCTGCTTTCTTTAAACAAAAACATATTTGCTATTAAAAATGGGTTTATGAAAATTCACTACCATAACGCACTTGCTGCGTCCAGACTTTTTCGTTTTTGCAAATTTTACATAAGATGTGTTTCTTTTAACTTTATTGTGCAGCTGCCGATATCATTTTTGACCTAAAATTTTACGCTGAAATTTCTAATAAGTTATTAAGGCTAGATATTAATGCACCCTTGCGTACTACAAAAAATGCATTTAAAATGTTTTCTTTTGATTTAAGAACTTTTAGGAATTAAATTTAAAGCTTACAAATTTCCACAATTATAACTTTAGTTATTTTGTTGAAATTCCAATTATATTGCCGAACTTTTCCACCTTTAATATTCAAGTATCTAAGTTTTCATTGATCGATTAATGTAAACAACACGTGCCGCTATTGGTTTTCGATGAAGTACTCTTTTGCATCATTTATTAAGCACGTTAATTTCGTCCAATGTCTTGTCATTTATTTAATAAACCAGGAGATCGGTTCGAACTTTTTAATTTTTAAATATGAAATGTCAATGTCATATAAATCAGCTGTTTCTCCATATCGACTTTCAACTGTTTTAACTCCTCCTCAACTGACATCACCTATTCATTATCTGACCGTCAAGTCCCATTCTTCAACTTAATACAATTATACAATACATTTTGAATACGAGGGCGTTTCAGAAAGTTGAATGGTATGTCAAAAAGCAGTCTGGTAATTAGACTATAAAAGTGGGATTTTAAAAGCTATATTTGTCAGTTTAGACAAAGATCAAGAGAAGCAATATCAAACACTTAAAACAATAGGAGAAAGCAATAGCAAATAGAGATGCATTTATTGCTTTTGTATACTTCACAGTTGCATAAAAGGCGTTACTGCCAAACAAATTTTTTGAGACTTCTCAAAACGTTTGGGGCTCTTCAGACCAATTTTCAGAGCAAACAAAATCAAATATTATACAAAAGGACTTTCTTGAAACCATGTTTTTTGTAAGTAGCATGCAAAGCATAATACTATGGTGTACAATCTAACAATTACAAAAGGATGTAAGTCAACAAAGCTTGTTAAAATGTAAAACTAATGTTAGAGTATAGTATGCAAACAAAGCCAAACATTGCACAGTTTAAACAAGGACAACAAAATACCAAAGAGGCAAACCAAAATGTTATAAATATTCAATATATACAGACTGCCCATTATAACATGATTTTCCTGAGAGAGAATGAGATTTTTTTTAAACTCTTAAAACACGTCGATTTTGCTGGCGAGGGGACCCTCTCTTAAATTCTAACAGAATTTGTAGTATTCAACCACTAGCGGGGGGCACTTTACACCCTTAATTAAAATAGGGAAAGTAGGTCGAGTTGCTACTTTTTGAAAAGCTCTTTTGATTCTCTATTCAAAGCTGCAATGTTAAAATCTACTGATTAGGTTTTTGTATATTTGCTTTCGAATCTTAAGCTGCAATTATAAAATATAAGTTTGTTGACATTGTCTGCAGTCATTTTTTTAAATATTTAAACAACACACCACGAGTGCTTACAGCCTAAATACTATCGTACCGTGGGTGTCGACAAGGAGGAAATAGGCAACTTGTTAATTCTGGACTTGAAGGTTTGAAGGTTCGGAGGAGAAGGAAACACATGCGCCGGCAAGGAATTCCACAACTTGCAAGTCCTCCGGACAAAAGAGCGGGCATAACAAGATGTTCTATATGTCTGGTGACCTGTACAGTAAAAGGGTGCATTCGCTCTGTTCCCTGGTAGATCTGTTGGAGGCAGCAGGTGGAGTAACTATGGAAGAAAGCTCCTCTGAGCAGTGCGCGTGCAGATATCTATAAAAGAGAGATAGAGAGAGAGGTCACCAACGGCATGTCGGTGGGCAAGGGATGACAGCTTTTGGGTGGGGGTAGGGTCTCCGATGAGACGTATAGCTCTCTTCTGAATGAAGTCCAGGATAGCGAGTATAGAAGCGGCAGCGGCACCCCAGATGTGGTAGCAATATCCGGGGTTGGCCTTATTTGTGAAGTATATAAGGTATAGAGTAGCTGGTGAAAACTATTTGCGAGCCCGGCAGAGGAAACCTAATTTCTTAGTAGCCGCTTCTGCAATTAATGTGACACGTTGGTACCAATTGAGATTTAGATCCACAGAAACAAGTGAAAAGGACTCATTACTTTGAATAACTTGGTTGGTCATTGTGATGGGTCTAGGGCTGGTGTATCTCTGATGTCATGTTGAAAGCCTGCCACTGCCGGAATCATCTTCAATACTGTCTTTGCTACGCTTAAATTCAGCTGCGCTCACTTCTTGACCATGTGCTGAGAGGGAGCAGAGCCTGCTAGCGTCTCTATCATGTCGCGATGGATTTGCTGTGGTGTTAAGCCCTTTTTACTCAGTGACCACACATTGTTCGATGTTCTTCATCAATTAATCAACCTGTAAGAATAGAGAAATTAAATGTTACGCAATGGTTGCGTTCAGCAGGCACCAACATTTGAATAGTTAAGTCAAAATTGTTCACCAGTACCGCAGAGTTTCACCTCAAACTCAACTGTTGCCGATTTCGCAAAGAGTGATTCATTTTCTCAGAATAACTCAAGATAATGTTGGACCATGCGTAGTTAAGTACCCACACATTGTTCTGAATTTGTCTATTTTCGTGGTTATTCTTTGTGATTCTCATTTAATGGACCGTTGCTCAAGAGATTGCTATAAATACAATCTGGAGTGTAATTCGATATTAGATTCTCGTAATAATGTTGATGTCTCGTTGGTTTTCCACGCTCTGGACCATATAATAGAATGGGTCAGCGTCCCCTAGTCTCTACCATTTCCTAATGAATTTGCTGTGGTCTTAAGCGCCTTTTAATGCAGGTAGAGTATTGTGCAAAAGTAATGTAATCAATTTGTTTTTTTTTCGTTTTATACATATTGCAATATAACGTGTCTTTGTCGGCTGTAACGTCACCTGTCAGCTGTCAAATCATTACAAACACAACTGTTATCTTGGACAAGTTGTAAGAAATCATATTTTACAGAAAGTTGTGTTCTCCGAAGTTGTGTATGAATGTTAAGTGAGTCGTGTAGCTAATTTTCGTGATGAGTATCGCGCCTGGGAAACGCGAGAAAATTATTACGTGGAGTAAGCACATGTGTATGTTACAAAGAGAGGTCGCTAATGAATGTGGAGTAAGTCAGGGAGCAATGAGTAAGATTGTGAAGCGTAAAAGGGACACCGGTGCAGCTGAGGTGAAGAAATAACGCAGTTATAACAGAAAAATGAAGACCACACCAAGGAAGTACAGTTTATTACTTCTAAACAGCGAGTTGAATCCAAGAAAAAGAGTTGCAACAAGATTCAGGAGCATCTAGTGTAACAACTCACTACTCAACTGTCCGTAGGAGACTTCTAAGAATCGGCAGGGTCGATGATTCGACCACAGAAAAAAACGACTCCCAACCGATTGTATGAAGAAGCAGAGGCTGTCATTGGCCAAAAAAATCAGATGGACTACAGAAGACTCGGAAAAGGTGTTATTTACAGGTGAGACTCACATCGTAGTTCAAGGTTAATGGTCTAAATTTGTTAGGAAATCTCCAAGAAGAAGAAATGATTACGGCTCACATTGATCAAACAGCCACATCCTGCTAAAAATGTTCTGGGGGTATTGTTCTCACATGGGGCTTGGATTTCTGGTGCCAATAGAAGCCATGATGAACAGTCAAAAACGCACATCATTACGGAAACATCATTAACAGAGAAACCACAAAGTGCCAACCCCAAGGTGGAGCAATTTACCAGGAGGGCTCTGCTCACTCACACATTCAATGGAAATGAATAAAGGTCTCCAGGATAAGGGGATAACAGTTCTAGACTGGTCGTGGATCTCACCTGATATAAACCACACGGAGAACCGATGGCATATTTGCAAGACTAGACTGTGTAAACCGAGTGTACCACAAAAACATGATGATAGAAGCTGTCATTAAGGTGCGGTATCGAGATGAGCTCTCTGAAAACTGTCAGAAACTTGTTGAGTCAATGCCAAAGCGAATAAAAGCAGTTACTGACACCAAAGGGGGACATATTTCCTATTGCTTAATATAATAATAACTGAATAATTTAACAGAACTAATATTTTGTAAACAATAAACCATTTTATATCCAATTTTCCTATGGTTCCATTAATTTTTACAATACTGTACCTAAGGACAGCAGGTGTTAGATTTTCTTCATTTCCCCAACTTCCGAAAACTTGATTATGTTAAGGACTTAACCTGTAACAATAGAGAATTAAAGTACTATTATAAAATGTCTACCTCAGGATATAGCTTGATAAAGAATGTATTTTAAAATAATACACTTTGTTTCTTAGTCGGGCTATGAACTTTTGAATACACCCTTGTATCATGTTCTGCAAATAGACATATGTTTCCAAAACACTAGCGTTTTGAGCAAATAAAATACCGCGTCTTTTCTTATTCTCTCGGATAACTTTTATTAATATAGATTGGTTGCCTAGTTTAAATTGGTTTGAAGAGTCGTATGGTGTGATTTAAGATAAGCTCAAAATTTAGCCATGTTAATATTGTGCAATCACTATACCAACATCATTTACATCTGTCATCGATCGATCAGGGAGCTCCTCTATTTTTTCAACTATTTCCCCTCTATATTTACATAAGATACGATATTATTTCATAATATTGTAACTGATACCATTTATCTTATCTTCGTAGGTAGGTTTGTAAAAACACGTTACTAATTAAATGATCGCTGTCAGCTCACTTGAATTCAAACCAACGCTTACTGGATATTACCTAATAAAAATATCATCTGTAATTGAGTGTAATTTGAATTTATTTTTGCTAGCATTATAGCGATTTTATTTGGATGAAATTAAGGTGATTTGGTTAAAATACATGTTTGAATTATTTGAAGATCATCAAGTAATTTAAGCTAATGCAAATTACTCTTTTTAAAGGTCAGTTACAAAGTCCAAAACTTGTAGTTAATGTGAAAACACAAGCCAGCTAATTGGAATACTTTGATTCAATTTTGTGTACCTATTTATATAACTAGGTGTTAATAAAATAACACACACGCTATGCATAACAGCATGCTGGGTGATACTAAATCTGCTTTTATTTTCTTTGCATACCTTCAAGTTTAAAAAATATAAATGCTCTTTAATTAATATTGCAATTCTTGAAATCGGGAATAAAGTACTCCGGACGCAGCAAGTGCGTTATGGTATCGAATTATCATTACATGCTTCAAATTTGGGTGCTAATTGGTTACCAAATTTGAAGATGATACCTCAATTCGTTCGAACGTTATTACGCCTATTAACAGACAGATGTGCATACCGACAGACCAATAAATTTTCGTTCCAGAATCAAGTTTTCTATATGTTTTGAGACTTTTTACGCAGTTTTAGCAGAAAACAATTTCGAAATTTTTGTCGACAATATTCCACCCCCACACATTCAACCCCTAGTTTAATTTCACCATAGAATACCAGATGTTTATTGAAATTAAAAGTTTTCTAATAAATAAACCCTATAACGTTATATCACTCGAGTTTTAACGAAAAAATGTCAATTTTCACCAAATCGCCCCCATTCATAACCTGCCCGCTAAAGCGATTTGACCCAAAAACAATCCGAACCGTTCGTTTGTCGAGTGCTAACTGTACACCAAATTTGAAGACGATATCTCAATTCGTTCTAAAGTTATCGTGGCTACAGACATACAGGCCGACAGACAGAAAAAAAATGCGTTCCCAAATCATGTTTTCTACATGTTTTGATACTTTTTTACGACGTTTAATCGAAATTTTTGTCGCCGATGCGATACTTCCACACGTGACGATGTGGAAGTCTCTATACCTTATCTACTTCACAAATAAGGCCAAACCTCGAATACTGCTCCCACATCTGGGGTGCCGCTGCTGCTTCTACACTCGCTATCCTGGACTCCAATCAAGGAGAGCTATACGTCTCATCGGTGACCCTACCCTCACCCAAAGGCTGCCATCGCTTGGCCACCGACGTGCCGTTGGTGACCTCTCTCTCTCGCTTTTATAGATATCTGCACGGGCACTGCTCAGAGGAGCTTTATTCCATACTGCTGCCCTTCCACCTGCTGCCCCCAACATATCTAGCAGGGGAACATAGCGAATGCACCCTTTTACTGTCCAGGCCACCAGACAGAACATCTTGTTATGCCCGCTCTTTTGTCCCGAGGACTTCCAAGTTGTGAAATTCCTTGCCGGCACGTGTTTTTCCTTCTCCTCCTAATATTCAAACCTTCAAGTCCAGAATAAACAAGTTCCCTCTTTCCTCCTCGTGGTGTGTTGTTGAAATATGAAAAAATAATTCAAAATACGCCAGTTTAAGATCAAACAATGACACCCTGCAACGTGAAAACTTCACCCCTACATTCAACCCATATTAGTTGTAATACCCACATTTTCTAATAGGAAGCAGGGGCTATCTCATTTGAAAGTATCTTCATTCGAACGTTAATCAACATCTGAGGCCCGATCGACCTAATCTCAGTCGTTAATCCTCTTCTTAAATCAGTTAAATCGCGTACGTTAGTTTTGTGTCCCATAAGTACTTTCAACATATCCGGTCTCTCTTATGGAACCTGTTCGAATTTACAAATTATGCTTTTTCCTAGGATATTTTTTTAAAAATATATTTCAACAGCACACCACGAGGGCTTACAGCCTAAATACTATCGTACCGTGGGTGTCGACAAGCAGGAAAGAGGCAACTTGTTAATACTGGACTTGAAGGTTTGGAGGTTCGGAGGAGAAAAAAAAAAACATGTGCCGGCAAGGAATTCCACAACTTGGAAGTCCTCAGGACAAACGAGCGGGCATAACAAGATGTTCTATGTCTGGTGACCCGGACAGTAAAATGATGCATTAGCTCTGTTCCCCTGGTAGATCTGTTGGAGGCAGAAGGTGGAGCAACTATGGAAGAAAGTTCCTCTGAGCAGTGGCCGTGCAGATATCTATGAGAGAGAGAGAGAGAGAGAGAGAGAGAGAGGGGGGAGAGAGAGGGGGGGAGAGAGAGGGGAGAGAGAGAGAGAGAGAGAGAGAGAGAGAGAGAGAGAGAGAGAGAGAGAGAGAGAGAGAGAGAGAGAGAGAGAGAGAGAGAGAGAGAGAGAGAGAGAGAGAGAGAGAGAGAGAGAGAGAGAGAGAGAGAGAGAGAGAGAGAGAGAGAGAGAGAGAGAGAGAGAGAGAGAGAGAGAGAGAGAGAGAGAGAGAGAGAGAGAGAGAGAGAGAGAGAGAGAGAGAGAGAGAGAGAGAGAGAGAGAGAGAGAGAGAGAGAGAGAGAGAGAGAGAGAGAGAGAGAGAGAGAGAGAGAGAGAGAGAGAGAGAGGTCACCAACGTCGGTGGGCAAGAGATGTCAGCCTTTGGGTGAGAGTAGGGTCACCGATGAGACGTATAGCTCTCTCTTGAATGGAGTCCAGGATAGCGAGTGTAGAAGCGCCAGCGGCACCCCAGATGTGGAGTAGTATTCGATGTTTGGCCTTATTTGTGAAGTATATAAGGTATAGAGATTAGCTGGTGAAAAGTATTTGCGAGCCCGGAAGAGGAAACCTATTTTCTTAGCAGCCGCTTCTGCAATTGATGTGACATGTTGGTGCCAATTGAGATTTCGATCCACAGAAATGCCCACAAGTGACAAGGACTCATTACTTTATATAACTTGGTTGTTCGTTGTGACGGGTCTAGGGCTGGTGTATCTCTTATGAGATAGAAAGCAAGACTGAGATTTGGTGGAGTTGAATTGTACAAGATTTCTACTTCCCCAGTCTAATATTTTTTGGAGATCCACAGGGACAGAACCCTCCATGAGTCTGCGATCCTTATCTAATTGGTCTAAAGAGACAGGCTTAGAATGTTGTATATTTGAGTGAAGGGTGCTGTCGTCCGCGTAACTGTGAACTGGGTTGGTGACAAAGGAAAGGGGATCGGCAGTTGATCTGCGCTGACGGAATCCATACTGCCTGTCGTGGATTAGACTGTGTTTTTCAAGAAATTTTAGTAATTCGGTGTGTATATACTTTTCCATAACTTTAGAGACGACTGAAAGGAGAGAAATAGGCCTGTAGTTGCTAGGAAGCGCTTTGGATCCTTTCTTGGGGTCGGGTTGTACTCGAGCAGTTTTCCAGTTATTAGGGAATATGCCTCTATTGTAAGATGTCTGAAACAGACGAGTCAGGACAGGAGCAAGTTCGTGTGCGCATTTTTTGAGAACTATTGCTGGGATCTCGTCAAGACCAGAGGCTTTCCTGGCATTAAGAGAAGAGAGCATCTTTCGTACCTTTTTAGTTTTGAAAATGATATCCGTCATTTTAAGCGCGACATTGGGGTCTGTTGCTGGTTGAACATTTGGAGGTGTGTTGAGAGTAGATGTCTGCAGGGTCTTTAGAAGCATCTTCTGAAAATATTGTCGATGATACAGGCTGTTCACCAAAAAAGATACATATCAAAGTTATATTTTTTTAATGAAAGATCCAGTGTCTTATTCGGTTTTCTTAATCTAGGGATAAATAACGTTAAAAAGTCTTCTTACGTTGCTCAGTGTAAGAAAAAATTTTGTTTGCATCTAGGCTTGCATTTTCGAAAATTGCTGTATTTCTCCAAAAACGGTAGGTTTTAGGTATAGATAATCTTATTGTAACTTACCTTTATTTTATCTCTAGATTACGAAAACCGAATAATATACTGGGTGTTTCATTTAAATAAATATAACTGATATGTATCTTTTTTTTTGTGCACACCCTGTACCATCGACAATATTTTCAGAAGATGCTCTTGAAGACCCTGCATATGCTAGGAAAAATAGAATTTAGCAATTCCAACAGGTTCTATTAAAAAGACCGACGCGCCTCACGCGACAGTGTCTCACCCTATATATATATATATATATATATATATATATATATATATATATATATATATATATATATATATATATATATATATATATATATATATATATATATATATATATATATATATATATATATATATATATATATATATATATATATATATATATATATATATATATATATATATATATATATATATATATCACATCTATAACTCAAAAAATCATGCACCGATTTTAATCAAATTTGGCAGGTACCTTCCTTTTGTAAGCGGCTTGGATAAGTTCGTCGGCCAGGAAAATCTGACACCAGGTCTTACGGCATTTTTTTTTTGGTAATAAAATTTTGTATGTCGGTCAACCTTAGAAATACTAAACTATATACCAAAATTTAGATCTCTATCCTACAAAAAAAAGTTATAAGCATTTTATTGAAAAGAAATGTTTGGTGCCAGATCATTTCTATGAAAATTAACTACCATAACGCACTTGCTGCATCCAGATTTTTAAATCTAAAATTGACGTGTTTTGTGATTTTTATAAATATGAACAATAGTTGTGATACTGCTAGTCCACACTGTGTATATATATATATATATATATATATATATATATATATATATATATATATATATATATATATATATAGGTTTTATTCAAATAACGCCCACTCCTATAAAATGCTATCAAGAAAATATAGCACCAAACACTGGCAACCCGTAGGGGAGATGGGACGGGAGGAAATCTTGACAGATAACTAAATTTTTATTTCAAAAACTATACATACTAACGGATTATATGCAACGTGGGTCCATTTGTACAAAAATTTTATACAGAATTCAAATATGTAGTAATATACAGGATGGTCCATTTAAAACAATACAGTTGATTGTGGTATTGAAGAAATGTATACATGCATTTATTATAAAATATAGGACTGTGTATACCACAACGCACTTGCTGCTGCCGTACACCTTTCCTTACCCTATTTAATTTCATATTCGTTAATATATATTATGGTACTTTAATGTTTTATGTTTCATATAGATAATATGGGTTAAAATATAATTTATATTAACAACGCATTTCCATCAGCATTAAAGTTGCTGCCATTTTTCTGTAGAGTTAAATAAAAATAACGTTATATGAAACAAAAGCACGTGTTATAACCAACATTTGTTTAATACTTGGCGCATCGTCCCAGTTTTGACCATTAAAAACATGCTAAACATTTTATAGGTAACATAATGTATCTAGAAGAAAACAGCGAACAATGGAAATAAATCAAGTGAGCAGAAATTTTCCACCGAACATTGTGAAATCAAACGATACATAATAATAGACCAGTACACCCACTTCCATCTTAGTCAGCTTTGGATTATTATTGTTAAATCGTGACGATATTTCGTAATTGTGGTGATTTCCCTACGACATTCATTTCACGTCATGTACATGGTTTGATATCCTCATGCCAGTGAACTATATAACTATATATAGTTCACTGCCTCATACTTACTTATGTAAACCATAGAGATGACAAAGAAAAGTGAAAGTTACTGCACGGGGGGTTTTTAAACAATTTTTTCAGAAACATGCTGAATGTCTTGCGTCTTGGATGCACAACTCACAAGACAAATGTGTTGCAAACAACCCCCAAGAAAGTTGAGGGACCAAGAATGAATAGGAGTGCTGGGCGGGGAGGAAATATGAGCGTAAAATGCTAAACGAAACCAGTTAGTCGGACTTTGAAAAGTGTTGGAAATTCGATTGGAACTTCCCAATTCGGACTCGGGGGACGACGGTTCAAGACTCACCGGCAACGGATGATTTTTCAAATCAGTTATGTCGTTGAGATCGAGCTTAAGATGGAGGGTAGGTTAGTTTAGATGAGCAAAAAGGGTCAGCATTGGCCTAATTGCCAGTAAGCATCTTACCTTTACCTTTCACATTTTGCAGCAATACCTCTTTTAAACCCTGTCTACCCCACACAACACCCATATTCGCCACAGGTCCCGTAACTTTCTTGGGGGCTGCTCCCAAGAAATTTTCTTGTGCTTCATGCTTTGAAGGTGGTTGTATGCATGCACAAGGGGAAGGAGAACCCCCCCCCCCGTGTTTGTGGGTGCGTGCATACAATCACCCTCAATGCATGAACCACAGAAATTTTGTATGTTAAGTTTCCTAGTGTATTTTTTGTTGAGTATATTTCTTGTTTATCAATTACTTTGTTTGAGTTTTGTATCCAAATTAGTGTATAAATATTTAGGTTAGAGATCATGTTTTTGCTTGCTATTCTTTACCTTATTTTTTACTGTTCCTCAATAAAGTAATTTTTTATAACTTTTAATATAAGGCTAAATTACTAATATATTATATATTGTTCTTATGAAAATTTACTACCATTACGCACTTGCTGCGTACAGAACTTTTTTGTTAATAAAAAATTATTCAGAGGTGTGTCTTTCAATTAATGTATTATAAAAAATGCAGTCGAGGAGCCTGGAAATGTCAGGGAATTTATTTTTTATTACCGCTGGTTTCGCTGACTATACAGTTTATGTTGGACAATTTCTTGCTGTGATTGCAATTTTTAAAATAAGAATGACGGAGACAAGACGGAACTGACCGTGCAAGCTCTCCGGTTGCAGATTGCATTACAAGAATAGAGAGAATAGAGTGCACTCGAGGCCCGATAACGAGTCCGGCACAGCACGAAACAATGAACTCATTAGTAATCCACCCACATAATATGCAGATGGCATGATGCTTGGTTCTGGTGATAGTGGCGTAGAGCGCTAGTAAGTAGTACACGCTGTATAAAATAAAACCAGTACGGTACACATGGTGACCCAGCTCCTTAGACCGTCATGCCAGGATATTGCGGTATATATTGTGGTTTATAGACCATTTTTATACCGTGTGTTTTAATGTTCTTTGTCGACCGATGTTGATGTGTCATAATTATCGGAAAAAAAAACAAGATTACTTTTATGGTAAAACGCGGGAAAAATGCAGTAACGTGCAGCATGATTTTACAGCTTTGTCCTAATTTTCGATTGGGATCAGGTACATACAAAGTTGATTTTATGTTTATTTAGCTAGTAATGACTACTATTGGATGTGAAAGACTCCTTTCTTGTTGATTTTGGGACAACTTTGTAGTAATATTAAACACAGTGACGTATCTGAGGTATAGCAAATTTTAGCGAATTAAAAAAAAATCGCTAATGAGGAGATCTCTGTTTATATATATATATATATATATATATATATATATATATATATATATATATATATATATATATATATATATATATATCCGACCGATAACTCAAAAAATAATGGATCAATCTTGCTCAATTTGGTGAGTACCTTGCTTTTGCAAGTGGCTTGGATAAGTTCGTTAGCCAGGAAAATCTAATAAGGTTTTCCCGGAAAATGTTCTTTCTAAAAAAAATTCATATCTCTGGAAATAACACAGTAAGGACAACCAACGCGTGTTTGTATTATAAACAGTGAACTCTGACCAAAATTTAGGTCTCTAGCTTTAAAGACAAAGAAGTTATTGGCAGTTAAATAAACAAATTTTGGAGTTTTCCTCAAACCGTCAAAATTGGCAATGTTTAAGCAAAGAACGTGAAACAAATACGGATTGTGAAAAGAAAATGTTGCAAGAAGAGTGTTCTGCAAACCCTTAAGTTTCAGATTCAACCGTCATTTTCCTTTATTTTACTAAAATATTTACAGAAAATTTATTTCAAATACACCCTTTCTCTGATGTTTGGCTGTCGGTTAAGTTAAGTTGATGCTTTCGCTGTAGGTTTGGTGAAGTTGCAAGAAGAGTGTTCTGCAAACCCTTAAGTTTCAGATTCAACCGTCATTTTCCTTTATTTTACTAAAATATTTACAGAAAATTTATTTCAAATACACCCTTTCTCTGATGCTTTGGCTGTCGGTTTAGTTAAGTTGATGCTTTCGCTGTAGGTTTGGTGAAGTTGCAAGAAGAGTGTTCTGCAAACCCTTAAGTTTCAGATTCAACCGTCATTGCCCTTTATTTTACTAAAATATTTACAGAAAATTCATTTCAAATAGACCCTTTCTCTGATGCTTTGGCTGTCGGTTTAGTTAAGTTGATGCTTTCGCTGTAGGTTTGGTGAAGTTTGTGGTTTAACGGTCTATAATTTTTTTAGCTAACTTTCGTAGAACAGGATCCACAAACCCCAAAAAAAATATTCTTATTCACACCCCCTGAGGAAGTTACGGGACCAGGAGTGAGTAGATGTGCTGGGGTAGGTAGTAAAAAGTAAATATGAGCAGAAAATTCGAATAAAACGGGCTTGAAAGCTGTCTTTTTCACATCTTGAAGCCATATCCCCTTTAAACCCTGCCTACCCCGCTATTCCCCCAGGTGCCGTAACTTCCTTGGCGGGTAGGAAAACGACATTTTTTGTGGTTTATTCAGCGAGGGTGCCACCCACCAACCCCCCACCCCTGCCGCAAGTCGAACGGGGGGGGGGTCTGCTTCGTTGTAGGCATTTTCCTTCCCCCCTCGTGTGCATACAATCACCCTCGTTGCATAAACCACAAGAAAAACTTCTTGTTCATAGCCCCAAGGAAAAGTTGGGTGACCTGGGGCAAATAGGGGTGCTGTGCGGGGTAGGCAAGGTTTAATGGGGATATGGCTTCAAATAGACAGCTTTCAAGCAGTTTTCTTCGCATTTTATGCTCATATTTCGTTTTTATTACCTACCCCGCCCAGGACCCCTATTCACTCCCAGTCCCGTAACTTCCTTGGGGGGTGTGAACAATACATTTTTCTTGTGGTTTGTGCATCCAGGTAGGGTCCTAGTAATGTTTCTGAAAACAATTTTTTGAAAAGCGTTCTGGAGCTAATCTGCAAATTTACCGAATTTTCATTAAATCCTTCAAATTTCAATAACTCAATTTGCTATTAACTTAAGCTTTGTTGATTAGGAAACCAACATTTAAGTTTATTTTCGGAAATTTTTTATATATTTTCAAACCATAAGTAATTTTGATAAAATATAGACATTTGCTATTAAATATGTTTTTAAAAATTCGCTACCATAACGTACTTGCTGCGTCCAGACTTTTTTCTCTTTAGTATATCGCTGACAACAAATTCACTGTCCTCGCTTAACGTGTGGACAAGAAATTTGAAATTTGAATCGAAAACTACCTATCTATGTCCCCTATTTCGATTTTAGCAAATTTTTTGATACAGTTCCTTATAATTCACTCAGCTACAAACTCCAGTACTACACATTTCGTAGACGTTTCTTGAGATAGATAACTGGCCTCTTGCCTGGCAGAAGTCTTAGCAATTTTTGTATAAAAAATTCACTATTTGAGATCGCGACTTGCATTTTGAAATTTGTTTTTCAAATTAACGCAGACTTATGCCCAGTTTCACAAGCTTGATTAAATATTTAACGACCGGTTAGTTAATCAGGGCTTCAGACAACCAATCACAACTTCAAAATATTTGATTTTCATGGCAAGCACCCGAATTATAGTCTGTGATTGGTCGTCTAAATCCCTGATTAACTAACCGGCCGTTAAATCTTTAATCAAGCTTTGTGAAACTGGGCATAGGACTCTTGAAGCTTATACCCGGTGTCAGTTTCAAATTATATATGGTAAGAATGCATCTAGCCTTACATACATTGTCCGGTATCGGAAAAGGACGGGCCAGGGCTGACAATTTACAAAATTGTTGTTTGGTTGGTTGTACACAGTCTCTATTGTTAGAGCTGCCGTGACAACATACTACCTGGTTCCGCACCGAGATGGCGACCCTGTCGTACACCTTACCATGTTTTAGTAGGCTGTCTACCGTAGCCGTATTACGTTAAGTGTATTCTCGCTGTAATTAGTATAGTGCACTGACGATCTCTAATTAGAACCAAACCGGTCTGCGTTTCTAATTATGGTGAGAATGTATCTCCAATTCATATTCAATATGTGTTATATGTTTTTTTGTGTGTTAAGTAATGAATGTGTTATCGCTTATTAAAAAATCTCAACGTAGCAATTGCGTTATGGTAGTGACTTTTCATAAAAAATATTTTTATCAGCCAATATGTCTCTTTTATGGAAGCAGGCATCAAATTTGGTTACCAGTATAACCTATACAGTAAAAGCAATGTACCACATTTCATCAAAATTATTTTATTGTTTGAAAAAGTACACGAAAGTACGAAAATAAATTAAAAATGTTACCGAAAAAAGTGGTCCTCTTTTCCTGGCCAACGAGCTTCTTCGAACTATTTACCTACCTACCGAGATATAATTATTCACAAAGACTTTTTCGACAAAACGTCAAAAAAAATTCATGAAAATTTGCAAACAATTTTTTCACGAAAATCCGAAAACAATTTTGTTCTGCATTTTTTAATAGCAAAAAAGTATTTTTTAAAAATGAAAGTAGGCTTCAAATTTGGTTACCAGTATAACCTATATAATAGAAACAATGTACCATATTTCATCAAAATAACTTTATTGTCTGGAAATGTACAAAGATTTTCCGAAAATAAACTTCAAATGTTCACGAAGAAACTGATTTCCTAGCCAATAAACCTTAAGTTAATTGCAAATTGAACTATTGAAATTTGAAACATTTCATGAAAGTTCGCTACCATAACGCACTTGCTGCGTCCCGACTGTCTTTTCTTACAAACATGCATTATATTTCGATGGAAAATGCAAAAATGCAATAATATAAGGCATGTTCGATGAAGAAAAAAAGAAAATTTATATCACCAACGACTTATGGGCCACCTGTGATTGTAAAAATAATTTTATAAGATACAGCTCAAGACTATAATTAACGTACACAATTTTTTCTCGCATCTTGTGTAATAACGGATATATTGAGCTTTATTGTAAAAATGCGTCACCCTGTATATATGAACATAGATAAAAACTGAAATTAACCCCGGATATCGGTTCTAGGGGGTCACGCTCATTTGAAGAAATCTTTTCAAAATTTCAAAGTGGCAGTCTCTCGTTAGCAAATTTTTTTACGGAAATTCGCTAGAAATTCATTAAACCATAAACTCTATAACTAAAGCTACTGCCAAAGCATTAGAGACAGGGTGTATTTGAAATAAATGTTCTGGAAATATTTTAGTAAAACGAAAAACAATGACGGTTCTAGCTGAAACTTGAGGGTTTGTAAAACACTTTTCTTGCTACATTTTTTGTACATAATCTGTATTCGTTACAGGTTCTTTGCCTAAATGTTGCCAATTTTGACGTTTCAGATCGCGACTTTGACGTTTTAAGAGGAAAATCCCAAAATGTTTTTCTTTAAATGCCTAAAATTTTTTTGTCTTTTAACTTACACATCTAAATTTTGCTACGTAATTCACTTTTTATGATATAAACTCGCGTACCATTTGGTTGCCATAACTTTGTTATTGCCGGAGATATAAAAAAATTCCGCAAGAAAATACAAAATGTTCCGAGAAGAACCAGACCGATTTTTCTCGCTATCGAACTTATCCAAACCACTTGCAAAACCAACATATAAAAATTGAACTGACCCAGGATATGTGTTCTAGGGACTAGTTCGCGCACATTTAAAGAAATCTTTCCAAATACAGAAGTCGGGATCTCCCAATTAGTGAATTTTTTTTAAAGAAAATTCACTAAAGTGAACAAATGATTTTAGCTCTCACTGTATAATTAATAGCTATAAAATTAAACGTAACTTTGTCTTACAACCTAACGATCTAGTTTCACAACAAATAGGGATCTTATATATTACAAATTGTGTCATCTGAGGAAACACCATACTATAGAGTCTGACTCATATTGCAGCAAATTTGTCATTATAATAATATAACCAACGGTGTAGTGATAATAATAATAATAATACTCTGTTTTTAACCTTGATTGTCATATCAGCGCACAGGTAAAACTATCGTGGTAACCAGTTCTGAAGGCAGCAGAATAATAGATAAACACGTTGACATTTTCACTGTTCCCTCGGGCTCTGTTCTGGTTACGTCATATTGAGAGACCTATTGATTTCGAGCTGTTTATTAAAACTCGCATCAAAGTCGCGTAGGTCGAGGAAATTTTGGTGAGAATGTCGTTAACGAAAATGAAATGGAATTTATATGCATGTACACGAAGGCTGGCAGAATCTCGTGTGGCAACAGAAACGCCTCAGTCAACGTGAGATATGTGTATCCTTAACTTTCTCTAAAAAATTGTCAGGAAATGACTTGGAACTTGGTAAATCATCATTTCTACAGATGTTTATCTTCATCGAGTACAAATATTTATCAATTCTATTCATTCTGTATCATAGGCAATAGGTATTTCGCAGATGTCATTTAGATAACGCCAGTTTTGCTTCCATATTTTGTACCTACCTCCTACCTTGAAATTTTATAAATTCTGTGTTACCAGTAGTTTTACCCATCTTATTGAAAAAAAACCCTCAAAGACGCAGCAAGTGCGTTATGGTAGTGAATTTTCATAGAAATGATCTGGCACCAAATATTTTAGAAATCTAAATTTTGGTGTATAGTTTACTTTTTATATCGTAAACCTACCTACCAAATTTGGTTATCATAGATTTTTTATTTTTTAAGATAAAAATTTTTTTCAAATGAAAAACTCGTCCGATTTTCATGACTAACGAACTTATCCAAGCCACTAACAAAAGGAAGGTACATGCCAAATTTTATCAAAATCGGCCCATTATTTTTTGAGTTATCGGTGTGATACTATATATATATATATATATATATATATATATATATATATATATATATATATATATATATATATATATATATATATATATATATATAAACATATAAAAATTGAAACTGACACCGGATATAGGTTCTATGGGTCCTAGTTCGCGGTCATTTGCAATTTTTTTTTTCAAAATTCAAAAGTCGGGATCTCCCCATTAGTGAATTTTTTCTACGAAAATTCACTAAAAAAAGCTCGGACGCAGCAAATTGGTTATGGTAGCGAATTTTCATAAAAATGGGGTTCCATCTTAAATCGTTAGTTAAATGATTAATAAAAGTTTAAAGAAATAATAATACTAATAATATAGTACAGGCAATAGAGAATTTGTTTCTGCATTAAATTACAGGAGTTGTTTTTTTTTTGATACATATGTTCAGAATGACGTACTGAATATAAAAACACAAAATCCTTACAAATTAGAAGGCCGGAAGTGCCGCCATTTTGAGAAAAACCGTTTTGGTCTATATCTCCGTAACTGTGCACTTTAAGCCAAAAATGGTAATGACCTTTATTGTAGATAATTGTTTTTCTCATGTTTTTTGTTAAATTTTTTTTGTATCACTCACCGTTTACAACTTATACGACTATTAGCATTCATTTATTGACTTTTTTACCTATATCTTTGTTAATAATTGTTTAAAAAATAAAATGCTTATAACTTAACTTTTCAATCGACAAATTTCCTACAATTTTTACTTGAAACTTTTTTTTCTAAAATTATTATTAGTGCATTTTCTTTAAAAAAATTCACTAATGAGGAGACCCCGAGTTTATAATTTTGAAAAAAATTGAAATGGGCGCTAATTATACCCCATAGAACACATACTCGGGGTCAGTTTTAATTATATATATATATATATATATATATATATATATATATATATATATATATATATATCACACCGATAACTCAAAAACGAATGGGTCGGTTTTAATTAAATTTGGTAAATACCTTCCACTTGTAAGTGGCTTGGATAAGTTCGTTATCCAATAAAATCGGCCCAGGTTTTCCCGGAAAATTTTGTGTTTTCTTTCGAAAAAAAATCATATCTCCGGAAACAACAAAGTAAGGGCAACTAAATTTGGAACACGATTATAGGTAAATTACATACTAAAATTTAGGTCTGTAGGTTTAAAGACAAACAAGTTATAGTCATTTAAAGAAAAATAAATTGGGGGTTTCCTCAAAACGTCAAAGTCGCGAATTAAAACGTCAAAATTGGCAACATTTACGCAAAGAACCTGAAACTAATATAAGCCATGGAAAGAAAATGTCTCAAGAAGAATGTTTTACAAAGCCTGAAGTCTTAGCTTCAACCGTCATTGTCCTTCATTTTACTAAAATATTTCCAGAAAAATTTGGCGATTGAAAAGTACAACATTTAACGCGTTAAAATATTGATTTTAGAAAAAAAGCTTTTAGTAAAAATTGTAGGAAATGTGTCGATTGAAAAGTTAAGTTATAAGCATTTTATTGTTTAAACAATTATTAACAAGGATATAGGTAAAAAAGTCAATAAATGAATGCTAATAGTCGTATAAGTTGTAAACGATGAGTGATACAAACAAATTTATTTATCATAAAAGATGAGAAATGCAATTATATACAATAAAGGTCATTACCATTTTTGACCTAAAGTGCACGGTTACGGAGATATAGACCGAAACGGTTTTTCTCAAAATGGCAGCACATCCGGCCTCCTAATTTATAAGGATTTTGTGTTTTTATATTCAGTACGTCATTCTGAACCTATGTATCAAAAAAAAAAAAAAAAACTCCTGTAATTTGGTGCATTATAGACAAGAGTAACGGGCTCCTCTATTGCCTGTACTAATAAGGTTGTGGGGACAAAATACATAAATATTAATACGGTATGGAACAGCCAAATGGAATATTTTTAGTATATCAATGTGCATATTTATAAAAAAAATCCCGAAACACGTCAGTTTTAGATTAAAAAATGACATCCCAACGCGAAAACTTCACCCCCACATTTAACGTCCTTCGAGTAACAGTTGAAATCCCCAAATTTTTAAATAAGATGTAGCGGCTGGTATTACCTCATTTGAAATATCTCTTTATTCTCTATTTAAAAATGCTATGGTTTGCGAGATGTACGACAGGATCGCCATCTTGGTGCGGCACCAGGTAGTATGTTTTAAATAGAGACTGTGTACAACCAACCACAATTTTGTAAATTGCCAGCCCTGGTCCATTTTCATCCCTAATACCGGGACCATGTATGTAAGGCTAGATGCATACTTACCGTAATTAAAAACGAAGACCGGTTTTGCTTTAATTAGAGCACGCTAGTGCGCTACACTATTTACAGCCAACGAGAACACACCTATAAAGTAATAAGGCTAAGTAATATAGCGCGCTGACGAGCTTTAATTAGAGCGAAACCGGTCTGCGTTTCTAATTATAGTGAGAATACATCTAGCCTTACATGCATTGTCCCGGTATCAGGGAAGAACATGAACCAGGGCTCACAATTTACAAAATTGTTGGTTGATTGTGCACAGTCTCTCTTAAAACATTTTGTGTTAATTGGGGCTGCCGTGACAACATACTACGTGGTTCCGCGCCGAGAGGGCGACCCTGTCGTATATCTCACACCATGTTCCAGCAGGCTGGCTGCATTAGCTGTATTGCTTTGTAGGCGTGTTCTCGCTGTAATTAGTATAGCGCACTGACGAGCTCTAATTAGAGCGAAACCGGTGTGCGTTTCTAATTATGGTGAGAATACATCTAACCTTAAATGCTATGTTTTAAAATGTATTGCAAATATTAAAAGTAAAAAAAAGAGATTCATCCAATTGATGAACTTCTCTCCAACACACTAAACAATTAATCACTAATTGTGTTTCTTTCCTGGTAATAATAATGATAATGAGGAAAAATAAAAAACACATCAATCTTGATGTAGGAGATTTTCAAAATGCATGCGTTGAACGTCTTAGCAGCTTGGCAGCATTCTAATCCTAAATAAAAATGTCTTTTAACGTTAATCAACATCTGACGCGTTACCGACCTAATCACAACAGTTTCTACTCTTAAGTCATTAAATCGCGTGGTTTAGTCTTGTATACCATATTCTCCACATAGGCCCATAAGAAGTCTAATCACGTAAGATCGGGTGATGGTGCTGGCCATGCTAACCATCCTCGCCTCCCTATCCACCGATATGGAAATATTAAGTCGAGGTACTGCCGGACATTGACGACTCGCTAATGTGCAAGTGCTCCATCCTGCGGATATTACGTTCGCTAGAACTTGTGGGTTTGCTCTCCTAGGATTTAGTTTGCGAAAGTTGACACGACATTATTTTGGAGCAGTGGCAAATAATTATCTCCATTCAAATTGCCATCAATAAAAAGGGACCAGTGGCATTGTTTCTATTTTATTCTTACCGAAACATTAACCTTTTCAGGGTATTGCTAATGTCCGTCTCTCATCCAGTATGGATTTTCTTTAGACCAGTAGTGATGGTTTTGGCGATTAGCATGGCCGTGAAGTGTTAATATTGAACTCAGAAAACCATACATGTTCTAGTTGGATAACATTGTTACCTAACATTTCCATCATTTCTTCCTAAAAAGACGTTCGTCTGTCAAAAAGTCTCCATGAGCTCCTGAGTTTGTATCAATTTATACGGATGATTTTATTTTCTTTCAATATTCGAATAATCCATGAATGGCAAACATCCAATGTTGTGGCTGCTTGTCGCCTCGAAGTATGTGGGTTTTCCTTATTAAATTATGAATGAGTTAAGTTGCTATAGTTGGGCACTTAATATAGAATGCTCTATATAATTTACTGAAACCATTTAATACTCTTTACTTAGAACCAAGCTTCCCCAGCCTCTTCCCCGAGGCAGCATTTCCGACCATGGTTAATAGCTCATATATGTCCTTACAAACATAGTAGTGACGTTTTAAAAATTTTCGAAAAAATTGGATCAACTGAAAAACGTTGCATTTTTGATATATGGTGCCTTTATAAGATTTGATCTAGAATTCAATGCGGAATCTGAGAATGAAATAATCTCTAGGGTGTTCTATTTTAAAATAACGAACTACATAGTACTTCTGATTTAACTGGAAGCACCATGTACTTCAAAGTAGTTTCACTGGCTTCCACATTGCCACTTATAACCAAACCCAAATTTTCTCCTTCGAATTCAGACTAGAAGGTTATAAACTTTTAATGAGCGCGACTCGCCAAACACCCTGTATATATCTTATAAAATGTGGGTTAGCCATCAGTTGCAAGATAAAAACTCTGGATTATGTTGCCAAGCTTTTGGAACATTTTTATTACCTTATGGAATAGAAAAATTACATTTAAAATACGACAAATAAAAATGGTTTAAATACCTACATACAAAATAAGTTTGAAGATAAAATGTCAAAAAGTCAGTTACAAAATTTTTGATGATGAAAGTTTTTTTTTGTTTTTGTTCCCTCAGGGCTCGTCCGCGGCCTTGCCGCCCCGATAGCACCGCAACCCTTGGTTGATTGTGCATAATGATGAAAGTTTGCTGAAGTTGTTAATATAAAGTTTGTGAGCTTACTGGATTTCAATTTGTGTTAGCGAATTTTCATTAAGAAAAATTCGCTAATAGAGAGGTCACGATGAAAAGCTTTTGAAAAAAAAAAATTCTTCAGATGAGCGCGAATTTAAGCCGCTAGAACCCAAAACGAAGGTCCGTTATATATATATATATATATATATATATATATATATATATATATATATATATATATATATATATATATATATATATATATATATATATATATATATATATATATATATATATATATATGTATGTATGTATGTATGTATCCGAGCGATAACTCAAAAAATACTTAAATCAAACTTGGCAAAAATCTTGTTTGGGAGAAAACCGAGGTCGAGTTCTTTAATCAGGCTTTATGCTCAAGTTTTTCCGGTGGAAAATCCGGGAAAACTTTTTGAAAACGCTATATTTTTGTAAGTATCAGAGTAACTGGAATGAGACTTTACATGTGGTTAGAAATAGTGCAAATAAACCTATGTTGTGAATTTTAAGTAATTTGGTACACAATATTTAGAGTTTCTTCCAAAGTAAACTTGAAATCGCAAAGACATGCGTTGAGACGACTTAGTGGTTAAAGTCCAATGCCTGACAGACAGAGTAGTTAACTGCCACCCGTAGATTGATTCATACAACAGGTATGAACCATACATCAACGGTAACCAAACTAAATATATACCAGGCATAAACATACTACCCGAACTCCGAACCAACAATCGTGAAATCTCGCCCGCAGTTATGGAAAATGACAGACGACATGAAGTTACAAAATTGACCAGTGATTGTTTCTATTTTAGGTTAATGAGAGATTAGGTTATTTTTCGATTAATAATTTTAGTTTATATGAAAAGCTTGAATCATTGCCCAAAACATCAAAGTTGTTTGATCATATTAGTCGTCCAAGACCCCTAACCTATAAAATAAGTTATGTTATTAAATTAATTCTTTCACACATTAACAGTACGTATGCAATCAGGACGAAATTGTGTAAATATTGCAAAATTTGAAAATATATTCATTTTTTATTGAAAATCGAAACTTCAAAATTAATAATGAGTATATAAAGGATGGATAAATAAACCTATCGAGCGAACGACGATAGCGTCGTACGATCACCAAGGCTAAGCAACCTCGGGCACGTTCTTTTCTTGGATGGGTGACCAGCTTGGGAGCATCGTGTACTCTTACCCCTTTTTTTAGGTATTGACATTTCTGTTTTGTTCTTAGCGAATTTTTATTAAAACAATATATATATATATATATATATATATATATATATATATATATATATATATATATATATATATAAAGTTCGGGACGCAGCAAGTGTGTTATGGTAGTGAATTTTCATTAAATGCTTCAAATTTGGATAACTTAATTTTGTATAAAGTTAGAAAGCTGAATTTTGGTATGTAGTAAGGCCTTTCCCAAGGCAACATATTCACCAAATTTCATTTAAATAGTGTTATAACTTTCGGAGAAAAAATTTTTTTGTTTTATTTTGACACTTGAGAAACAAAAGTCCACAGATTTCATAAGTTTTGAACCAGATTTCATTTTTGTTTAAAACGCCTGAATAAATTTATCACCTTTAAGTCTGAATTTATAATTTTGTTGTTGTTGATATTGAAAAAAATTATTAGGTTCGCTCGAAATCATACTGGCGATTATTAAGGAAAAATAACTGCTACTTTTATAATTTGTCAGATACGTTCCTTTTCTAAATATGAATTATGTTTCCTTCTGGCAATCTTTTGTATAACTTTAATGAAATTTATAATACAAGTTTCTTTTAAAGAGACTTACACTATCTACAGATAAAGCAAATTTTAATTATTTAGCTTCATAGAAAATTGAGTTTTGGGCATTGCTCTCAAAACGAGTTAGAACAGAAGATTTTTTTGGTAATAGAGAAATCGATGGTACTACTTTTGAAAGAATTTTTCAAATGTGCGTGTATTAGGACCTCTAAAATCGATCTTCAAGGGCTGTGTAAGTTTAAAGTATGAACTTTACTAATATGCCTTATAGGAATGTACAATTCTTATGAAAATTCGCTACTATAACGCACTTGTTGCGTCCCGAAATGTTTGTTTTGTTTTCATTACGAAAATATAAATAGGGGTAGTGTTTTTAAAAGTTATTATCTGTCTTTATTTGTTTGTTTATGTTTATTAAGTTTTCGTTAAAAGTAATTTGAAAGTCTTCTAAGCAGATTCTTATATTATTTAAGGTTTCGTAATGTAAAATAAAACATTACTGAAATTTTTGTTATGGCTAGTGTCTATATATATTCATATATGTCGTAAAATGTAGTCTCTTGAAAAAAGTTACATCATTTGGAAATAACGGGAATGAATGTTGGAAAACGTTATCAGTTAACGACAATAACATTAGGGCTACGAGGAAGGATTTTGATTGAAATATCAGCCGAATGGAGTTTTAACAAAATTATAAATGGTTTTTAGAAAATATTAATCTGTCAATCAAACAACGTGTATTTATTTAGAAGCATGATTACAACAAAATTGTGTATATACAATAAAATCACATATATTCTTCTTTGTATCCGCACAATGTATGATTACTCTGCTACAATAAACAAATAAATGATTATACCTTTAAACCGATTTGCATAAAATAGAGCAGCTCTGTTTAGATATGCTATCTAGAAAATTTCTTGTTGCTTATTTTATTCGACAAAAAATTATTTTTTGATAAAAGGTCTAATTGTTTAATATCTTAATGTGGCGAGTGGGAAATTATTATATATATATTACCTTCACATCGTTACATGTGGGAGTATCGCATCGATGACAAAAATTTCAAAAAATTAAACCTTGTAAAAATTGTCAAAACATATAGAAAACATGATTTGGGAACGAAGTTCTTTTTGTCTGTCGGTCTGTCTGTAGCCACGATAAGTTTAGAAGGAATTGAGATATCGTCTTCAAATTTTCTATACAGTTAGCACCCATTAAAGAACGGTTCGGATTGTTTTTGAGTAAAATAACTATAGGGGATAGACGATGAATGGGCGGTGGTTTGGTGAAAATAGACATTTTTTCGTTAAAACTCGAGTAATATACCGTTTTAGGGTTTCTTTATTAAAAATTTTCAATTTCATTAAACATCTAGTATTCTGTGCTGAAATTAAATTGGGGATTGAATGTGTGTGGGTGGAATATTGGTGACAGAATTTTTGCACATTTTTTCTAAAACTGCGTGGAAAGTCTTAAAATATAGAAAACGAATCTAGTATTCTGTGCTGAAATTAAATTAGGGGTTAGGGGTTGAATGTGGGGGGTGGAATATCGGTGACAAAAATTGCGAATTTTGTTTGCTAAAACGGCGTTGTTTATCTCAAAACATATAGAGACTTTATTTTTAACGAAAATTTGTTTGTCTGTCGTTCTGTGGGTCGGTTGGTTTGTCGGTCTGTACGTCTGTCTGTCAGTAGGTGCAATAACGTTCGAACGAACTGATATATCATCTTCAAATTTGGTATCCAGTTAGCACCCGACAAAGGAATGCTTCGAATTGTGTTTGGGTAAGATCGCTTAAGGGGGTAGGGAATAAATGAGGGGCATTTGGTGAAAATTGGCATTTTTTCGTTGAAACTCGAATAATATAACGTGTCAGAAGTTTATGGGTACAGGAATACGAATATTTTCTTTGTGGTCATGTCATATATGCCTTAAATTCATTTCATGATAATGTCTCATCCGGGCTCGCAAATACTTTTCACCAGCTAATCTCTATACCTTATATACTTCACAAATAAGGCCAAACCTGGAACATTACTTCCACATCTGGGGTGCCGCTGTCGCTTCTACACTCCCTATCCTTGACTCCATTCAGAAGAGAGCTATACGTCTCATCGATGACCCTACCCTCACCCAACGGCTGCCATCCCTTGCCCACCGACGTGCCGTTGGTGACCTATCTCTCTTTTATAGATATCTGCACGGGCACTGCTCAGAGGAGCTTTCCTCCATACTTCCCCCACCTGCTGCCCTCAACAGATCTACCAGGGGAACAGAGCGAATGCACCCTTTTACTGTCCAGGTCACCAGACATAGAACATCTTGTTTGCCCGCTCTTTCATCCCGAGGACTTCCAAGTTGTGGAATTCCTTGCCGGCACATGTTTTTCCTTCTCCTCCAAACCTTCAAGTCCAGAATTAACAAGCTGCCTCTTTCCTCCTTGTCAACACCCACGGTACGATAGTATTTAGGCTGTAAGCCCTCGTGGTGTGTTGTTGAAATTTAAAAAAAAAAAAATGAGCATGTCTTATGAGGAGAGTAGGTTATCACAGCTATGTGGAAGTTATGATTCAATTTGCAGCACTATTTTTTTACATTTTGGGTCTAAAACCCAGGTCCTACATTTTATTTATATTTAGTTTATTTAAGTATGCCAACAGGCATGCAGCGTTTTCAAAGAAAGCCACTATATCTAATGATTAAAGAAAAATTGCGGTTGAATTCGAATTGCGTAACTTTGCCAATTAATACATCATAAACGACATGATTTATTGGTACAACAAATTGGCAACTTATTTAAATTTAGATATATCGATAAGGCATGTCGTGTCGTAATTACTAAACAATTACTTAAACAAAACTTGGAATTCCCTCCGTTAAAATATTATTTATTGTGAAATAAAGTTGCTTACATTGATTGATTACTTTATTATTTTATTAACTCATATTTTGAGTTTTTGTGTATTTTCAAGTATCATTAATGGCAATTATCATAATTAGTAACACCTGTTCAGAGATAATTTTATGACTTTTTTAAGGTGTAGGTAAAGTTACGTCAGTGATGACAATGAATTTGAATGACTACAATAAATAAATGTTAGAATACAATCGTAGTAAAATATAATAAATTTTTAACACATGATTTCATTGCAGGTAAGGATCCAATGGCCGAATATGATCGTAAATGTGAGTAATCTTTATTTATTGAATTAGTATTAAGTTATTTGTGAAAGAATGCACAGTGTTATGTTTACATTTGGCTATGAAAAGTATAAAATTAATAATATGAACAATAAGCAGTAAACTGATAGTTTTGTTTGCAACTTGAATTCTAAATGTAAGTACTAATTTGTTGTTTACAACTTAAAGTTTTAGCGTAAGAACTAATTTACTGTTTTTCTAACGGGTATTTCAAATATTTGGTTATCCTCTATAGGTTTAGACTTAAAACCTGGATTCTAATTAAAATCACAAGAAGAAAAGTAAAGCTGATGGTTATTTAGCTTATATTAATGACCCTAAACACCTAACTTTCTAATTTCAACTTAGTATATTTCTGTGACCAACGCAAGTAATGGAAACCAAGTTTCGACTTTAACGAATTTTAATGAAAAAAAGTACATTTTACTACTGTCGAATTTTCGAAACTTTTCTACAAATGAGCGCAAGATCCCATAGAACCCATTTATAGGAACCATTTATATATATATATATATATATATATATATATATATATATATATATGTGTATATATATATATATATATATATATATATATATATATATATATATATATATATATATATATATATATATATATATATATATATATATTACTACTGTCGAATTTTCGAAACTTTTCTACAAATGAGCGCAAGATCCCATAGAACCCATTTATAGGAACCATTTATATATATATATATATATATATATATATATATATATATATATATATATATATATATATATATATATATATATCTGAATGATACCGCCATATTCTACAAGGGAGAAACGTAGGAAGAGCTGAAAAGCAAAGCCGAAGATGACTTCAGAAACATATCAACGTGGTTTGACTCCAGATTGCTCACGATTAACTTTAACAAGACTAAATGTTTGCCTTTTTGTAGCTTCTCCAGCGGCTTGCCGTTATACGCGGCATTGGAGATTAAAGATGGAGGTCATGGAACCGTGCGGATAGATCTCGTGAGGACGGTGAAATACCTGGGGGTGACAGTGGACTGTCATCTGAGATGGGATGAGCACATAAACAATCAGGTGTGCAAAATACGATTTTTGAGCAGCAGTTTTAAAATGTACCGAGATACAAATCTCTGGTTGAGACACATCTGCAGTACGCTAATATCATCTGGGGAGGAGCTGCAAGATGTTATATAAAAAGAGTGGAAGTCGCTCAGAAGTGGATTTTAAAAATAATTGGGAACAGATGCTATACTTACCCAAGTGATGACCTTTATGCGGAAATACGTGTCCCGGATCTCTCTCAGATTTACCTTGGGTCTGTGGGTATCTGGCAACAAAAGAATAGAGGAAGACTCACTGAAGCATCCCATGGCTATTAGACTCGATCGATTGGGAATGCCAGCATGATTCCGAGGTTTAATAAGTCTCAGACCCGGCGATGTCATGTTCAAATGGGACCAAGACTACACAACTTCTTGCCACGGAATATACAATCTGTATGTAACATGGGATTTTTTAAGGTACTGCTGAAGGCTTGGATACTCGACTGGCCGAGACTGAATGCTCGTAGGATAATTCACGGGTAACTGTTGAATTGTTGTGGTGTGGTAATTTTTCTGATTCTGTCGCCGTGTGTTGAATGCCTGTTTTGTTGAAGCTGTGTCATATGAACATGTGTTTTGTAAGAAAGTGAGTGAGGAATGGGCAAGTAAGTCATTGAGTGAGTGAGCAAGTATGTGTGAGTGTTTCTAATTTTGTACTGTATTTTATTTGTTTTGTCTTGGATCTTAAATTGTGACCATTATGATCGGCTTATTTGTTACAGTAGTTAGGATTGTTTAGTTTTGTAAGTAATGTTTGTATAGTGTAAATAAAATATGTCTTGTAATCTTCCTTGTAGCCATGCGCTGTCTGCCTTCTTAAGATAGCGATGTTGCGCTGGATTGAGGATTGTTAAGTACAACATTTATATTCCAGACCCACGCACAAGCCTTTGACTTTTGTGGGATAGTTTGGATTTATTCTCCCTCTGTTGGTATTTTTGTAAAATCATTGTAACTGTCTATTTATGTGGATAAATCTATATTATTATTATTAATATATATATATATATATATATATATATATATATATATATATATATATATATATATATATATATATATATATATATATATATATATATATATATATATATATATATATATATAGGTGCCCCATAATTAATGGGACATTAGCTAAGGGGTAATAGCTGGTACAAAAATAAAGCGATTGGGCTCAACATGCCTTAGTAAAATGTTACTCGTTTTCGTTTTACAGGGTGTTTAAATAATTTTTCTTAAAACTATTTTTTCAGATATCTTGAAAGTGGTTCTGCATATTATTGTGAAATGTGGCATAGTATTATTAGGCATCATGCGTAATACGATGACGGTATCAATTTCACCACTGCCACTAGGTGGCGCTACCGACAGCAACAGTGGTTCATTAGCATGGTCGTAATTTTTTGTCCAGCCTGTATACACATTTTCGAACAAAAATAAAGAAAGCCCATTTAGTTTCACACAAAAAAGGTATACTTCTTTGAAGTCGAAAACGTTGCCCGTTTTCAAAATAAGCGTACTGTTTCAATGAAAACCAAAATGTGTATTTACTTTGTTCCTAAGTAT
This sequence comes from Tillus elongatus, assembly GCA_964006375.1. NCBI lineage: Eukaryota > Metazoa > Arthropoda > Insecta > Coleoptera > Cleridae > Tillus > Tillus elongatus. The sequence continues at coordinate 45,601,597 of OZ023263.1, read as the reverse complement.
GTTATGGTAGCAACTCGGAACTTGTTTACTATAACTTGCCAGAATCGATTGACATTAGACTTATTCTTGTTATTTGCGTTGAAATGCAGCGTCATAATGATTTTTCAAATTCACAAATGCCAGATATGGTGTGTCTTTACGCCCAGGAAAATTGGTGTTCGCGCAGAGCAGCACAGCGCTATTTTGAGCTTTATCCTGAGAGGAGGCATACAAACCCTAAGCTTTTAACGCAATGTACAATAGATTAGGTGAAACTGGCCCATTTCATCCCAAAAACAGAAATGCAGGAAGACCGAGTGTTATTGATGGCTGATATGGAAGACGAAATCATAGTTCGTATTATAGAAGACGCGGAAACTAGCACGAGACGTGTTAGTGCAGCAACGGGTATAATTGGGCGTTCACAATCATACGCAAAGAAAAGCTCCATGCGTATCATTTCACTCGAGTTCAGCAGCTTTTACCTCAGAACTTACCAAGAAGACTTCAATTTTGCCAGTATATGAAAGAACGCTATCTCAGAGGATCCAATGTTCTACAAGAAAATTTTATTTACTGATGAAGCCTCATTCACCAGAACAGGTATGATTAATTTACGGAATAGCCATATCTATGTAATTGAAATCCTCATGCTATCCGCGACATGAATTTCATTAAACATTTGGTGTGGCATTCTTGGAAATTGTATTGTGGGACCATTTGAACTGCCAGCTAGACTTAACGAAGCAACGTATCTCTTGTTTTTTTTTTGAAGATATCTTACCGATCATTTTAGAAGATGTACCTTTAACTTTAAGGAGTGACTCTTGGCTCATGCATGATGGTACTCCAGCACCTTATATCCGAGATCCGCGAAATTATTTAGATGAAATTTACACTCAAAGGTTGATTGGTAGAGGTAGTGTGCACACAAGGCCAGCGCGTAGTCCCGACTTAAATCCATTAGATTTTTACTATTGGAGTTATGTAAAGTCACTGGTCTACAAAGATCAAATAAATAACCGCCATAATTTATGGGAAAAGATTGTAATGATATCAGAGCTCAACAAAATTTATTTTTTAAAGAGATAATTTTTATAAACGATTGAGAAAGTGCATTGCCGTAAATGATGAACACTTTGAGCACTTACTCTGATTTGATCCCTAATAATACCATGCCACATTTCATAATAATATGTTGAACCACTTTCAACATATTTAAGAAAATAGTTTAATAGAAACATTATTTAAACACCATGTAAAACGAAAACGAGTAACATTTTTGTGCCAGATATCACCCCTTAGCTAATGTCCAATTAATTTTGGGGCAGCCTAACTATATATATATATATATATATATATATATATATATATATATATATATATATATATATATATATATATATATATATATATATATATATATATATATATATATATAATATTGTTTCTTTAACGTCAGTCTATTTTCCGACTATGCCCAATAACCGACGCTAGGGGGCAGTTTTACCTCACCATCTTGGAAAATTTGCCTAACCCCTTCCCTTCTATATGGAGAGTAGCGATCCTCAACAACATCGTATGGTACACGGGTTCGACCACTTAACGGCAGAACGTGCAGACATTCCATTTGCTTGACACAATGCTACAACTTCAGTTTTGGGTTAACTTTTACAGAAGTCGCAACTTCCTCAATTTTTTTAAAGAAAATTCACTAAAAACTTGCCACGTAATAGAGGCGGCATTGATTTGAAATTTTAAAAAACTGTTTTTTAATACCAATTTTCTACAGGTGTAATATACGTTTTCTCATTGAAACTCCTGTAGAATGTTAACCCTGTCAAATAAGTACTAAGCACTGGGTAAAACACTTATATGCATTCATATTCTAGCCCAGCGTTTCTCAATCTTTTAGTATTTGCGACCCAATTTTCAATCACAATGCCAAATTTTCAATCACAATTCCCAATTTTCAATCACAATTCCCAATTTTTAAACACAATTCTAATCACACCCCCCAAAATTTAGATCTCTAGGCCAAAGAAAACAACTTTGGGTGCCACTGATGACCAAAGATTACGTTTTTTTGGCGAAAAAGGTCAGGAAATACCAGAAAAATAACTTAGAAAATGTTATAGCTTTTCTTCTTTAAACGTCAAAGTCGCGACTTAAATCGTCAAAATTGTGCAACATTAAGACAAATAACCGGAAAAAAATACGGGTTATATAGAGAAAATGTCGCAAGAAGCGTATTTTACAAAGCCTTAAGTTTCAGCTTCAACCGTCATTGTCCTTCATTTTACTAAAATATTTGCAGAAAAATCATTCTATGATACTTTGGCAGTAGTTTTAGTTATAAGGTGTATGGTTCAATAGTCTGTAATTTTTAGCGATTTTTAATAGAAAAAATTCGCTAAGAAAAGCCCGCGACTATTGAACTGAATTTAATTTCTTCAAGTGAGCGTGAACTTGGCCCCTAGAACTCACATATACAGGGTGAGGCATTTCCACGGTAAAGCTCAATCTATCCGTTATTATACAAGATACTAGAAAACATTGTATACGTTAATTATAAGGTGTATTGAGCTGCATCTTACAAAATGAATTCAATAATCACAGACTGGCCCATAAGTCGTCGGTGATAAAAGTTTTTTCAATTGTTTGCACATTTTTTGCACATATCAAAAATTATGGTACAGCGTTTTTACCATTAGATAGCGGATTCCATGAAAATGACGCCTTCGGGGATGCTTTCGTTTATATTATTTGTTCATTTTTGTACATTTTCAAACAATAAAGTTTTTTGATGAAATATGGCACATTGTTTCTACTATACAGGGTTATACTGGTAACCAAATTTGATGCCTGCTTTCATTAAGAGAAAGGCATATTACGTAGTTATTAAAAACATTTTAATTAAAATTCACCACCATAACGCACTTGCTGTGCCCCGACTTTTTTATTATTTAAATATTCATTTCATATGATCGTACAAGCGAATGAGTTAACAACCTCATGAATGATCATCTTCCTTTGTTTTTTTCTTGTTATTAACGGTCGGACGGATAACAATTTGAATAGCATTGAATACATCGACCTGAGAGTAATATTAAAATTGTGGTTGAGAATTTTGAGCGCGCCAGCGTGTGACATATCAGTGACGTTTCGCGCGTAGTTTTATTAGATACACGAATGCAAGCCGCATCCACAAACATCAGCTGTGTTGTGATATTGCGAGGAGGGCAGAGAACGATAAGATTGGTTCGTTGGTATTCACTGGTAATAACGAGGGCGATTTAAAAACGGAACTGTTTATTTTACGGTTAGTAGACCTGCATTTCTCATTTTGCTCTGATTCTGTGCGAGGTGGTTTGCTAAATGTGCCAGAAAAATTCTTTGCTTGTGTGTCTATGCATGGTGCATGCAAATTGGTTTTTACATGTTATCTCCACCACGTGAGTTCATACATTACGGATCTTTATGTTTTCGGCTATGCTGTATGGCACATTTCTGTTTTTGTTGTTGTTGTATAAATGTGTTTCGTGAAAAGAATAGCAAGTTTAAAGCAAGAAATGTATTTTTTTTGTAGTTTTTTATTCAGAATATGTAAGAAGCAAAGCTAAGTGATTCTTACTTTTATTTTCGTAGTTGTCGCAAATTATAACTGATTGAAAACAAATACTTTGGAAAAGGTGGCTTCAAAAGCAATGATTGTAATGACAATTTAAATTTGAGTTTGAAATCTGTGAATAGCGAGTCAGCTAGACTCACTCTCAGGAAATAATGTATGAACAATGGTGCTCTTAGAAACAAAAAGGGCAAGGCGTAGTTACTTACCAACAGGTTAAACAAGCAAATAATTGGATATACAACCCTAAAGGAAACATCTGAATGGCGTGGTTGTTAAAAAAATGATATGTAATGTGGCTTCTGTTCTTAGTATTCCTGGTCGTAGTATCGACATATCCCGTTGCAGGCACTGTAACGAGTATGAAACACTTGCACATGTGCTCTGGTACTTTACCCACAGTGAACAGCTCCGAAACAGACGTCATCATGAAGCTAGGGGACAACTTGCTTGATCTTCAGAGTGAACACTTCCAAATGGAAGAAGCTTCTCAATAACTGGAAGCACCAAAAGGATTGACAACGTAGCAATCGATAAAAACTATGACATTGGGTATATTATAGATCCGACCATCCGTTTTGAGAGCGATTGGAACAGCCCGGCCAAATTCAAAAAGAAAAGTGTATTATTTACAAACCTACAATCAATTATTATAAATCTATATTTCATGTTCTTGGCTAATGGACCTGGCTTCGAAGGCCATGCATTAATCATCACACACACATATTTCATGTTCAAAATGTATTAGTAATGGGTCCACTGGTTGGTGCACGGGGAACATTGTTCAAAATTTACATCGATTTTAGGGAACAATTTGGATTACCTAAGTCATTAGATTACGAAATTGTTTTAACAATTATAAAATTGTCAGTGAATTTTTTTCATCTGACTTATATGGCTAAACAGTTTTGTTTCAAAGTATCAGTGTGTATTTTTTGGTTTATTTTAGCAAATGTTGTAAAAAATAAAAAAAGTTTAAGCGGATAATGGTTGTTAAAGGTGTGTATTTTTCTGGAAGCGATAGTAATGTTTAGAATTGAAGATGGAGTGAGTAAATGGTGGAATTAAATGGAGGTTTTGATCATGTCAAAATTTAATTTGTCAACGTCCTGGAAATTTTGCTAATGTAAATGTTTGGACACAACCTATGAAAATTGCATCCTGGACATGCACAAGTTTAAAACTTCTTTGTTAAACGATGCACTGTAAAATTAATATCAATAAACTAATAAAAACTAATATGTAGAGGCTATGACTATAGTTTCGCAATTAATTCGTGTCATCTGCTGTTTTTGGCATTTTTTAAGCTACTTGTCAAATTTTATCACGTCGATGATGCCCTAAAGTACTAAAATACTTGGTATAAGGAATTGATGGGAAGCAAGAAAATTTGTGAAACCATATTAAAAGCGTAAACTATTAATATCACTACCACCAGCCTGCTCAATTTTACAATAGTCACTGAGGTTTCTATTAGTTCTCACACAAGCTCTACTGTCATTATAGAACGCTTTAATAGCTAGAATTAGCCAGCCATCCACACCATGTTCTTTCGAAATACTCCACAGCTTCTGCCTATCCACGCTTTTTCAGTCTACGAACGTGGACCTTACTTTATAACATTCAAGCCTGCTGAAATGAGAAAATTTGATCCGTACAGCCTCATTATGTAATGACTCACGCTGAACATCTCAAAGCTTTCTGACGGTCAGGTATCTTACTCGTTATATCAATACTTACATACACAACAAACTAATCGCTCGGTAATTTTAGCATTTACTCTTGTTTCATTTATCCTTATACAAGGTCATTATCATATTGTCCTTTCACTCCATTGTTATTTGTCATATTTTAATTGCATACGTTAAACTACTCACATAGCCACACAGCCAAATTCAAGCATCTATATTCTTTCTCCATGAATTTGATCAACACCGCTGCTTTTCCATTTTTTAAGTCTCTAGATCGCCATCTCAACCTCATGCACTTCAGCAATGTCACATTCTGTTTGACTTGCAATCGACAGAGGCTTCTGTGATTCTTATTGCTTCCACATAGTTTCTCCAAATATTTTTTACCATATCACATCTTCGCCGTTCCATACCACTGTATGGAACGGGGAAGATGTGAGATGTAGAAATACAAAATTAATTAGAAATAATTAAAAAACAATTTTGGTAACATATTACTTCTGCCCCTTCTTCTCCTCTTTCTTCTCTTTATTTTCTTCTTTCTTTTCCTCCTTCTTTACCTCTTACTTTTCCTCTTTCTCTTTCTTATCTTCGATTAGTTTGGAGGGTTTTCCAGTCTGCGTGATAGGAACCTGTCTATGTTCGATGGCCTTTTGGTTTGTTCTAGGAGCTGTGTTTGATAACACACCATCAGAGGACAATTAAGATTCAATCTTAAAAATATCACATTCCTCGGGAAGAACATATCTTCTCACAACGTGCCTAGAGATGTAACCATGGTCATCCTCCTTCTCTTCGTGTTTACCTTCTACTGTAATTTGGTTATCACCGGTAACTTTGACGGAGATCTCGTTTGAGGAGAACTGTTGGACATCCAAATTGGCTTGGAACTTTTCCTTGTCAAAATGGACAGTAGAACCAGTGTCAGCATCTTGAGCAACAGTCCTCCGTGGTCTGATGTAACCTGATGGACATGTCATCACAGATCTAATACCTCTAGGAACTGTGAATGGAGCTAATAAATCATCGGTTGTTAATCCAAGACCGAAATGTTGATCTAAAATCCTTGATGGACGACGGAAGTCCAAAGGATCGTCGAAAAACAATGGGAGGATAGACATATTTAGTAATTAAATTGAAAATTAAACTTTCAAAAGTAGACGCAGGGTATGAGGTATGTTTCTGTGTTTTCACCCCATTTATATTGTTTCTTCCCGTTTTCCTTGCCTTTTTTTATCCACTTCCGCAACAATTTTCTCTGTTCTTCAAAATTATTCTGCCTTTTCTCAGCCTCCTTCACTTTCAGCTCTCGCTTAATGTCACTAAGTGTTCGTTTGCACTCACTTCTCACTTCTGTGTGTGTATGCATCCCAGCGGTAACTCACAGGCCGTTGCATGGGCTCCGAGGGAAATACTATGACTTACCCTCGGTCCTACCGAATAAATACCTGCCTCCGTCCCACGCTCCCCGCCGGATCCGTCCGTGAACCAGACGATCGCGTCCCGTGGTAAGCCCGGCGTCTCCTCCCGCCATGTCTCGCGGTCGGGGATTTCCACTGTAAAATTGTTTTCCCTGCAGATATACGGGCTCGCGAAGTCTGACATCATTTCAAGCATGGGCTCCTTCACGATCTCCTGAATTTTGCAGTGGCCCCTGAATCCTGGGTTGATATTCAGTGTACCATTACATGCTAGTCTGTATATACCTAGCCTGGCCTCCCCCATGAAATCACTCAATTTCCTATTAACCCAAGGTTTGTTGGCTAGGGAACCAGTTTCTCGGAAACATTTTAAGTTTAATTTCGGAACATTTTCAAACAATAAATTATTTTAATAAAATATGGTACATTGTTTCTACTATATAGGCTATACCGGTAACGAGCTTGATGCCTGCTTGCATTAGAGAGACATATTTGCTATTAAAATCATTTTAATGAAAATCACTTCCATATCGCACTTGCTGTGTCCATACTTTTTAAGATGTTTTTGAGTTTGTGTTTTACAATTGTTTTCATAGTTGTTTTAAAAATTGACGTGCTAAACTATTTGTAAATGGAATTGTAGGAAAATAAATTATTGACTATTTACTATGGATGGTAACACTTTTTAAAAAATTCTTCAAATGAGCGCCTATTAGGACCTATAAAACCGATCTTCAAGGTCCGTTTAAATTTAAAGAATTAGTTTTAATAATATACCTAACTATTGTACAATTCTCATGAAAATTCACTACTATGACGCACTTGCTGCGTCCCTAAATGTTCATAAAGTTGTTTCTTATATCACAATAGCACAGTGGATACATAGATTCAGCTTTTCCTCTTATTCCTACTTTTCTTGAATTAAAAATAAATAATTAATTTAGTAAGGCATGAAAAGCACAGAAAGTGGCGCCCTATTTTTTACCACTATAAAAAACTCATGTACCAATTTTCTAGGCAATAGGTCAAGATATCAAGAAAAATGGAAATTTAATTTCTCACTTAACACCCTGTACCTCTTTTAATTAAGTTTGAGATTTGGATTGAGGAAAGTTTGGCTAAATCGTTATATTTAAGCCAAGACTTTAGACCTGATCGGCGTACCATTACTTTTAGACCATTCTATACTTAGCAAAGTTGATGTTTATCGCCAACAAACCAGAAAAAAGCAAAACATAATGGAAACATATATGTTTCTTCAGTTTTAAAACTTTAACCGCTTACACACTGACATACATATTTTCCCTAGCTCTTGAGTAAATTTGAAATCTTTGCCGGTAATAATGTAATGCAATACATCATGATTACAGAATCAACGTTAATATTATCGCTGTAATTAATAATAACAGCGTTCCTCTCATGAATACGCAAGCCGAGGGAACATCTTATAGATTTACGCTTGAATGAATATTCATGAATGTAAATATTGGTTTTATGAAGAAATTGCCAGTAGTGAAGCTGGCAGGAAAGAACGCTTGCCGGTAGCCGTCAGATCTTCAGTTTTTCAGGCTCATCGTTAGGACAGTGCTGCCAATTGAAAAATAATAAAAACAAGATAATAAAATACAATTTCGTTAGTCCGGACAGATAAAATTATAATCAAGAGGTACTGAGACACATATCGCATAGAGGTCTGTCAAGCCTAACAAAATAGACAAGAATTAAACCACGGATAAATAAAGGTTAACATTAGGAAAAACAATAGGAGCGGCATTTGCAATTTTTGAATTTTCTGTTACACTTTTAACATGGCTTAGTACAAAATTAATTATATAATCCACTTACGGTCTAATCCACCCCATCTCAACTCTATATATATATATATATATATATATATATATATATATATATATATATATATATATATATATATATATATATATATATATATATATATATATAGATTAAGTTAAATTTTTTATAGTACAATATTTACTTCCTTCAAAAAAATTGACATAAATATAAAACTAGGAGACGTTTAGATGATTATTTGGTCCCCCACACACTACAAAAAGTATTGTTCATAATAGTATTGTAGTGCAAGCCCTTAAGGCTTAAGGTATACAGTAAATTGACAGTGCAGACAAGAGAATTTACTACTACTGCAGAAATGAGAACCTTAAAAAATATACATATATATATATATATATATATATATATATATATATATATATATATATATATATATATATATATATATATATATATATAGATTAAGTTAAATTTTTTATAGTACAATATTTACTTCCTTCAAAAAAATTGACATAAATATAAAACTAGGAGACGTTTAGATGATTATTTGGTCCCCCACACACTACAAAAAGTATTGTTCATAATAGTATTGTAGTGCAAGCCCTTATATATATATATATATATATATATATATATATATATATATATATATATATATATATATATATATATATATATATATATATGTGTGTGTGTGTGTGTGTGTGTGTGTATGGATATATATGTTTCCAACCGATAAATCAAAAAGTAATTAACCGATTTTGATGAAACGCTGCGAGTACCTCTCTTTTATTAGTAGCTTGGATGAGTTCGTTAGCCAGTCCGATCGGACCAGTTTAAAAGAAATTGATTTTTCCGGAAAAAAATTGTATCGCAAAAAATAACAAAGCTATTTTGATGAAATTTGGTAGGTATGTTGCATTAGTAAAGGCCTTACTACATACCAACACTCAACTTTCTAGGTTCTTTCAATATTGAGTAATTCAAATTCAGAAGCCTTTAAATTCTTGCTTGCGTCCAGAAATTTTATGGATATTTTTACACATTTCACCTTTTATTAAAATCGACCATTTGTTATATTAATAGATGAAATTTGAAAGTATTAAAATGTTTTGAAGGCACGGGCTAATTTTCAAGTTGTGTTAGTTTACTTTACTTGCATATTAGTGATTTTTGATTTATTTTGGATTAATGTTTGTGTGTATTTTTGTATTGACCTTTTCACACACATTTTATATTATGTATCGATGGTGAAAATAAGTGTATTATCTGACTATTACTATCAAGAACCTCGGTGGTTCAGGGGTAAGAACGTGTGCCTCTGAACCGAAGGGTATTGGGTTCAATCCCAAGGTACTCCTTTCACTTTTTCAGTACAAACTGTAAAATTAACATCAACCGAAGTTCTGGCATTGTATTTGAGCAAGTTGAATGTCTGCACGTTCCGCCCTTCGAAGGGGGCGTAAAGCCGTAGGCCCCGTGTCCATGCGATGTTGGGCACGTTAAAGATCCCTACCCTCCTTACAGAAAGGTAGGGGTTCCAGGATAGTGGGGTGAAACTGCTCCCTGGCGTCGGTGATTGGCCATAGTCGTGGAAATAGGCCGACGTAAAAGAAACAAACAAACACACACACTATTATTATTATAATTATTATTTTTATGGGTTAGAAGGTGCTCAGTTCGTGCTTATTTGAAGAAATTTTTTAAAAACTCAAAACTCAGGATCTCCTTCTCATTAGCGAATTTTTCCTATAACAAAAATTCGCTAAAAGATGTTTCTTAGCTTTGTCTTTTATCCTTTTACTATTAGAAGTGCAAGTTATTTTCTAAAAATACATCGATTAGTGGATATATAAACATATTATTTATTAGTTTGCCAAATACTTAGCAATACTTTTGCACTTGTGAATGCTGCCATTAAAAGTAAATTGAGGAAGTACAAAAAAACTAAATATAAATTGAAATCGGCGAAAAATTTTTCTAAAAGCTTTATGACTTTTACGCAGTTACCACCAGTGTCAACTGGCAACAGAGCCAGCGGATCTATCACGCCGGCTGTAGGCAGCGTCTTTCAGCGATTTCAGCTTTTCAGTTTTCAGCTGACTACTACTACGACGCGAGTGAACGTTGTCGTTTTCGTGAGGTGCCGAAATCGGGCCACTGGGATGTAATCTTGACCTACATTCTCTCGCTGGACCGCTATCAAATTCTGTCTAACCGCTGATTGCTAATAATTGTCACTGCATTGCTGGTGTTCGTGGCAACGCCGCTTTGTTGTCACAATAGTGATATATCAGCCCCTTATGTCTTTAGTGACGTCATTAATCAAGGCTTTGTAATACGGAGTGATTGTGGAAAGCGTTAGTTAGTCGTTTGTGGCCCTTGAAGCCGATTAGAGAGCTGTAAATCTTGTATAATAATATTAATAATAATGCATAGTGTATTTAAAATATCTTTATGGCAGTTGCGGCTCAAACTCGTCGCCAAACTGGTAGTTTTTGTTTATATTTTTCATATTTTTTAAGGAATATTATTTAATCTGCAACCAGTTTGTTTCCTTTGTGTTGAATATGAGTGGCTTACAAGTTTTGCATATTGATGGTGTTAGATGACTAATCGATAATAATATACAGGGTGTTCAATGTAAAAGGTTGCACCACAGTTTTCCAGCTAACCGCTGAGAATTTAGGAAAGCCCTGAAACTTGTCGATGGGGATAGTTTCTTGAACCCTAACAAAATTTGTACCGTTCAACCCCTATCGGGTGTGGCTTTCATATCTGAAAATCTTATAGGTACGTTTTCAAATTTCAGCTTTGAATAGAGGATCAAAAGAGATTTCCAAAAAGGTGGCATTCGACTCGCCTACCTCATTCAAATTAAGAGGGTAAAAGTAACCCCCGCTAGAGGTTGAACGCTATAGATTCTGTCAGGATCGTGCTACTGTTTACAGTTTTGATGGTATATGCATTTTAACCACAATCAGTTGCATAGTTTTCTCCAGATGACTGTAATAAACTAAAATCTGTTGAGCAAATTACCCCAAATGAGAGTGTTTTTCAGTCAACTTTTAGTAGCAAGTTTGTAGTTCATAGTAGTGATTGTATATGCATTTTAACCTCAACCGCGTGCATAAATTTTCCTGTGGCAATAATAAACGAAAATACAATCGGTACAATGTTTGTTGACCCCGGCGAAGCTTACTTGGAATTAACCGCATTCGACACCTTAGGTTGTACAAAAGACATCTGCGACGTGGCGTTCAGGTTAGGGGCTGTAGTAGGTTACTTAAGTACACGTTTCTTTGTTTATTCCTTTTTCTATTACTAGCGTGTTTATAATTGTATTGTCTTCCAGTTTATTTATGATTTATACTCTATTGTACTGTAAAAGAAATAAAGACACTATTTTAATCAATAAAATGTACTTTATATATATATATATATATATATATATATATATATATATATATATATATATATATATATATATATATATATATATATATATATATATATATATATATACAGTTTGGAGGGCCACTAGGGAGATTTCCAAAACGGTAGCAGATACAGACTTTGTTAAATGGGAGAAAAGTTGCGCTCTCAAAAGCCTTACAAAATTGCGGTTAAACATCTCCAAAAATTTCTTTGGTGTTTGAGATATTTAAAAAGATTGGATTTTTCGATTTTACATATTATTTTTTTCTAGCCTACACCAACACTGATGACACTTCCTCACAATAACTTTTAATTTTCTTTAACGTAGCATTGCTAATTTTTGAATCCGCCATTTTGTCTTTGCGGGGCCATCAACTTTTTTTTTAATTCGGCCCTCATTTTGTGATGTCAAATTCTAAAAACCATTTTTATTCCAAATTCAGCTATGTGTCGCTGTGGTTTAGTACCACCATTATAGTTTTTTTGCGACCTTAATCAAAAAAATTGCTATTACGGACCTGCGCATAGCTTTTAAACTTAAGTACTAAACAACTAACCATATCAATTAACGCTTTATGTCATTTAGGCGTTTAATAATAATCCCATGGATGAAGTGAGGCAATATTTTAATGGAATAAACACAGAACAAATAAAATTACATTACCAGAAGACCTAGAAATAAAAAAGTTCGGGACGCAGCAAGTGCGTTATGGTAGTGAATTTTTATTAAATGCTTCAAACTTGAATAACTCAATTTTCTATAAACTTAGCAAGTTGAATTTTCGTATGTAGTAATGTCTTTCCTAATACAAGATATCCACAAAAAAATTTTTCTAAAGAAAATTCAAAATTTGAATAACTCAATTTTCTATAAACTTAGAAAGTTGAATTGTGGTACGTAGTAAGGTCTCTCCCAAGGCAACATATGTAGTAAATTTCATTAAAACAGCTTCGTAATTTTCGGAGAAAAAATTTTTTTTCGAAAGAAAACTGAAATTTTTTCCAGAAAACCCTGTCCGATTTTCCTGGCTAACGAACTCATCCAAGCCATTAATAAAAGAACGGCACTTGCCGAGTTTATTTGAAATCGGTTAATTATTTTCTGAGTTATCGGTGGATACATACATATATATATATATATATATATATATATATATATATATATATATATATATATATATATATATATATATATATATATATATATATATATATATATATATATAAACATGTAAAAATTGAAACTGACCCCGGATATGGGTTCTAAGGGTCCTAGTTCGCGCTCATTTGAAAACATTTTTGCAAAGTCTCACCATCGATACCTCTCTATTAGTGATTTTTTTTTTAAATAAAAATTTACTAAAAAACAAATGAATACGAACGAAACAACTAAATTAGACCATATGTTCAAATAAACTTTCTAGCTGTCGATTCTAAAACCCTATTCAGCATTTGTGGAGTAATGCTGGCAAATGCCTCCAGAACTAACCTCCTCAGATCTTGTTCTGTAGAAAAATTTTGCTGATATACATGATTCCTAACGTATCCTCATATGAAGAAATCAAGCGGGGTTATATCTAGTGGTCAGGGTGTTTCCGAATACGTGCTGATTACCTTATCTGGAAATCTTGAAAGAGACTCCCGAACAGCTCTAGAATTATGTGCAGGTGCTCCATCCTGCTGTATCCAACATTTGAGAACACTCTCCAGAGGCATGTTATAGAGCGCATCCTTTAAATCGTTTTGTGGCAAATGTAGGTAGCGCTCTGATGTTAAGGTATCGTGGTAAAGAAACGATCCTACAATCGTTGTACCGAAGATACCAGCCCACATATTGAAAGCAAAACGGCGTTGATGCCTCGACGTTTTATTTGAGCATTGATTGGTTTCAGGCCAATAATGAACATTTATTCTGTTGAAAATACCATTATTCGTACTCCTTTCATCAGACCATATTATTTGACATGGAAAATTAAAATTGTCCTGGCATGTTCTTGTGTACCACTCACATAATGAGCGATGTGGTTCTAAATCACTTGGTCTGAGTCCTTGGCAAATTCTGTATTTGTACGGATGTAATTTTTGTTTTCGTAAAATGAAATGTGTCGTTGATTTTGCTATATTAACGTTTTGTTCAATCCGCCGGACTGATGTACTGGGATCCTCAGTAACTGCTAACAAAACCTTATGTACTGCTTTCTGATTACCGATAAACTACAGGTTCTTTAAAAGAACCATATGCTTTAAGGTTTGTCACTAATTTGCTATAAGTCCTTTTATTTGGCTGTCTTCTTTCCAGATATTTCTGCAAATACATAGGCTCCGCAAAAGAACAATTTCGTTTGGATGAAATGAAACATGCAAACATGTCAATCTTTTCTTCATTAGAAAAGATATTTACTAGAAACACTTACTAATTATTACACAATAAATTAAACAAGAAACTAATGTGTCAAAAAATAATGTTACTGTCAATCCAAATACGGCTATTGTCACATATATTTATTTTCCAAAGCATGTTTGTCTTTTAAATTTAAGTTTCTTTCTGTGTTTATTTCATCAAATTATTGCCTCAATTTATCCATTGGATTATTATTAAAAGCCTAAATGACATAAAGTGTTAATTGATATAGCTAGTTGTTTAGTACTTAAGTTTTAAAGCTATGTACAGATCCGTAATGGGAATTTTCTTGATTAAGCTCGAAAAAAAGACTAAAATGATACTAAACCACAAAGTGTAACACATCGCTGAATTTGGAATAAAAATGGCTTTCAGAATATGATATCAGAAAATGAGGGTCGTATTTAAAAGAAAAAAAGTTGATGATGGTCTCGCAAAGACGAAACTTCGGATACAAAAATTAGCCATGTTACGTTAAAGAAAATAAAAAGTTGCTCTGGAGAAGTGTCATCGCTATTGGTGCAGGTCCAGCATTAAGGCCAGAAAAAATAATATGTAAAATCGAAAAATGCTAATTTTTCAAAATATCTCAAAAACCAAAAAATAATTTGACAGATGGCTAACCGCCAATTTGTTGGGCTTTTGAGTGCGCAACTTTTCTCCTATTTAACCAAGTCTGTATCTGCTACCGTTTTGGAGATCCCCATAGTGGCCCTCCTTATTTTGGACACTTTATATATATATATATATATATATATATATATATATATATATATATATATATATATATATATATATATTAATATTCTGAAATTCTGAAAATAAAAAATTTCAAGGAACGTCCCTGCCGCGGTAAATTGTTACAGTCATTCTGATAAGGGAACTTTATTGTTTATTGCCTTATCCTTTTCTTGGAATTCTACCTCAAGAGATATCGCAAGGACTGTATGCGAAGACCCAACCACTCCTTAAATGGGGGTATTTTTAAGTTGACCTCTGGTACCATGTTAAGTGGCCCTAGCATTTTGAGGTCAGTTAAATAGTTTCAGCTGTAGTAGCAATAGACGGAGATATGTCAAGGATCAACTGCCCCTAAATTGGGGTATATTTGAGTAAACTTCTGGAAGCAAAATTAATGTTCCTAGTGAATGTTTATATATGCATTTTGAGCTCAGTGGGTTATATAGTTTTTTCGGAGCAGTAATAATCTAAAATATGTTGAAAGTAAACTACCCCTAAATGGGTGTATTTTTGTGTCAACTTCTGATAGCGAGTTACTAGCTATTAGTAATGATCATATATATATATATATATATATATATATATATATATATATATATATATATATATATATATATATATATATATATATATATATAAATTTATAGCTTTGCAGAATCATAATTTTTCTGGTAACAGTAATACATTAAAAAACGCCAAGGGTTAACTACCCTTGAATAAAGATAGTTTTCTTTGAAACGCTTGTTTAAGATGCTAAATATCACAGAAATCCTTGAAGACTAAATCGTCCGTGAGTAACATATAATTTGGTCAGTACATCATATAGCCCCATTGCAATATACGTTTAAAACCATAAGTAGGTAAACCATATATATTATGTAGTGTAATAGTACACAGTGAATAATAAAATTAGTATAGAATAAAATGTTATAACCAATATGATTTATTTAGGAAATATAGCTTGTAGCTGTTAAAGTCACAAGCGGTTAACTAAAGCTTTTGAGAAATCACTCTGTATTTTGCAGACCTGAAAACTGTACATTTTAGACTTTAAAGTGTGTCGACATTGTAGTATAAATTTTCTTTTAATGTGCTGCTCTTGGATTACAGTTTGTAAGCACCTTCTTGTTGATTATTTGTTAAACTATTGTTAAGTTTCCCCATAGTAACTCTGCTGGTGGCAAAATGTATCAATATTCATTTATTACAGGAAATGTATATTATAAATCTGTGTGTTGTCTTCGTTCATGGCTGCGGTCGTCAGACCATTCGCACATTTTTATTATAAATCTGTAATGTATAATTATCACTTATTTATTGCAGGCGTGAAATAAATTGAACAAAATTATGACACAAAACTGCATAGTTATATAAAATCACAGTTCTGTATATTATGCACGATTTTCCGGTATTCTGCTGGCATTCAGCCTTTTCTACAATCGTGTATTACTTATCATAGTTAGGTGACTTAATGAAATTACCATTACATAGCAGATAAAAGCACCAAATTTGGTATGAAGGTACCTTAGGGTATACTAAGCCTAGGAGCCCTCTCGAATTTCAAATATATATATATATATATATATATATATATATATATATATATATATATATATATATATATATATATATATAATATATATACCGGGTGGTTCTCCGGGAGGTCCCACGATCGATTGCGGGAACACTGTCAATAGGAAAAACCTGAAAATTGGACATTACACTAAAGTCGTTGGGGGACACAGGTTAAAAATATTTACAAGATGGAGGCACTTCCGGTTATACCGGAAGTAGATGTCAATTCGCTTATTTTAAATAGAACACCCTATATTTTATTGCAGTTTCAGATGCTACAATAAATTCTGAACACTTTTTATAAATAATGTTCTGTACCTATCATCAACTGCCCAGAAGATATTTAGACTTTAAGATAAAATTTGACATTTACGGCCAGTCATATAGATACCGATATTTTTATAATAAGAACATATTTCGTTATGATTTTTATAATTATTTTCAAAGATATTTCACTCCATCTATTTCCACGTCGTGACTAATGATAGAGTATACAGAGTGTCCAAAAAAAATTCTTGAAGTTTGCAATGAGAAATTGCGAAAATCTCGCGATTTTCAAATTGGAACCCCCTTTTTTTATAACACTATCGTGTTAAACTCAAAAAATCACTAACACTTTGTATGTAATTACCTATACCTAAATTAAACGGTTTTCATTTTATTTTGAAAAAACTCATTTCATAGCCAGATATTTTGATAAATTTCTTACCATAAGCGTTAGACATGGAAAATAAATTGTCGAATGTGTTTCTATCGAAACTCTGACAGTTTGTTGATTAACTAGCTAATAACGGCATGGTTAAATTACACACACGAAGATTATTTAAATTTTATTTACTATTCATGGACAATGTAATAAAGTAATTTCACGAACGTGTGATACATTTGCTGATAGATATCCAGATAAACAGAAACCGTCACATGAAACCATCAAACGAATAGTAGACAATTTCAAAAACTGCGGATCTGTCAAGAAAAAGGTGCATAGGGCTAAACCCGTTGTTAACAACGAACAAATTGAGACAGCAATTTTTAGGTATTTTGCCATATAACCTTATATAAAACCATCAAACAGATAATACAAATTAAAAAAAAAATAATTCACACACAACATGGACTGAATAAAATGAAACAAAAATTAACGTCCTATGTGTTCAAATTGACGACCTCTGGCGTCAAGACATTTTTCACACCTACGTGTCAATCCCTCATGTGTGGCCTTTCTTATTGAATCCGGATCCAATTCACGAAATGATTCGCGAACCCGCTGCATGCAATCTTCTTTAGTAGAAACTGCAGTGTTGTAGATTTTATTTTTTATAGTACCTCATATAAAAAAATCGAGAACAGATAAGTCAGGCGATCGAGGCGGCCAGAGGTGTGGCCCATTGTTGGCAATCCATTGGTCAGCAAATAGAGATTGTAAAATATTGTTAACCAGGTGACCATTATGAGGAGGGGCCCCATCATGTTGGTAAAATATTTGCCTATATTCATTCAAAGGAAGGTTGTCCAAATAAGTTACTGCCAAATTTTGCAAAATTTCCAAATAACGCTCACCTACGAATAAATAAATAATAATAAACAACGTATTTTATGAATTTCGGTTTAATTCTCACCATTCAAATTATCGTCGTATATTTCTAGGGCAACGACGCCGTCATTTCTTATAGCACAATAAACATTAAACTGCTAGCTTTCCTGAAAATGTCCTTCCCTAGAAGGATGAACATTTGTGTCACTCCAATAGTGAGAATTTCTACGATTGAAAAGTCCATTTTTTGAAAATTTTGCTTCATCCGTCCATATGATGTTATCTAAAAACTGCTCGTTTTCTTGGAATCGCATTAAAATAAATTCACAGAACTCCACCCTTCTGGAAAAATCAGTTTCCTTCAAATGTTGCACAACTAAAAAAGCATAAGGATGGAACTTATGTTTACGTAAAATTCGCAGAACGGAAGTTTTGGACAATCCTGACTCCAGTGCTACTTGCCTCGTTGACTTTGTAGGGTATGCGGCAAAATATCCCAAAATTGCTGTCTCAATTTGTTCGTTGTTAACAACGGGTTTAGCCCTGTGCACATTTTTCTTGACAGATCCGCAGTTTTTGAAATTGTCTACTATTCGTTTAAGGGTTTTACGTGACGGTCTCTGTTTATATGGATATCTATCAGCAAATGTATCACACGTTCGCGAAACTACTTTATTACATTCTCCATAAATAGTAAATAAAGTAAAATAATCTTCGTGTGTGTAATTTAACCGTGCCATTTATAGCTAGTTAATCAACAAACTGTCAAAGTTTCCATAGAAACACACTCGGTAATTTATTTTCCATGTCTAACGCTTATGGTAAGAAATTTATCAAAATATCCGGCTTTGATATGAGTTTTTTCAAAATAAAATGAAAACCGTTTGATATGGGTATAGGTAATTACATACAAAGTGTCAGTGATTTTTTGAGTTTAACACGATAGTGTTATAAAAAAAGGGGGTTCCAATTTGAAAATCGCTAGATTTTCGCAATTTCTCATTGCAAACTTCAAGAATTTTTTTTGAACACTCTGTATACTCTATCATTATTCTCGATGTGGAAATAGATGGAGTGAAATATCTTTGAAGATAATTCTAAAAATCATAACGAAATATGTTCTTATTATAAAAATATGGGTATCTATATGACTGGCCGTAAATGTCAAATTTTATCTTAAAGTCTAAATATCTTCTGGGCAGTTGATGATAGGTATAGAACATTATTTATAAAAAGTGTTCAGAATTTATTGTAGCATCTGAAACTGCAATAAAATATAGGGTGTTCCATTTAAAATAAGCGAATTGACATCTACTTCCGGTATAACCGGAAGTGCCTCCATCTTGTAAATATTTTTAACCTGTGTCCCCCAACGGCTTTAGTGTAATGTCCAATTTTCAGGTTTTTCCTATTGACAGTGTTCCCGCAATCGATCGTGGGACCTCCCGGAGGACCACCCGGTATAGTTATATTTAAAATGGCCGAGAAATACGGGAAAATTAACTTTTAACCAGATCGAATTTACTGTTAATTTTCAATTGCAGGTTTAAGCCCACTAAGTACACTACAAACCTAACTTAGGGCAGTCTACATATTAAATAAAACTAACGGGACGCAGCAAGTGCGTTATGGTAGTGAATTTTTATTAAATGCTTCAAATTTCAATAACTCAATTTTCTATAAACT
Organism: Tillus elongatus; assembly: GCA_964006375.1. Taxonomy (NCBI): domain Eukaryota; kingdom Metazoa; phylum Arthropoda; class Insecta; order Coleoptera; family Cleridae; genus Tillus; species Tillus elongatus. Next base: position 45,581,691 of record OZ023263.1, on the reverse strand, counting down.
TAGAAAGTTTAATTTTGGTATGTAGTAAGGTCTTTCCTAAGGCAACATATCCACCAAATTTAATTAAAATAACTTTGTAATTTTCGGAGAAAAATTTTTTTTTCGAAAAGAAATTCAAAATTTGAATAACTCAATTTTCTATAAACTTAGAAAGTTGAATTTTGGTACGTAGTAAGGTCTCTCCCAAGGCAATATATTCGTTAATTTTCATTAGAACAACTTTATAATTTTTGAAGAAAAATTTTTTTTTTGAAAGAAAACTCAAAAATTTCCCGGAAAACCCTGTTCGATTTTCCTGGCTAACGAACTCATCCAAGCCATTAATAAAAGAAAGGCACTTGCCGAGTTTCAACGAAATCGGTTAATTATTTTTTGAGTTATCAGACGGATATATATATATATATATATATATATATATATATATATATATATATATATATATATATATATATATATATATATATATATATACATATAAAAATTCAAACTGACCCCGGATATGGGTTCTAGGGGTCCTAGTTCGTGCTTATTTGAAAAAATGTTTGCAAAGTCTCACCATTGATACCTCTCTATTAGTGATTTTTTTTAAATAAAAATTCAGTATAATACAATAAAATATATCCATATCATGTATTACAGTTATATATAAGTACAAATGTAACGCTGATAAAGAGTTCCCAAAGCAGCAAATACGTATATTATAGAATGCAACGGTTATAATAAATTACACTTGTAAAGTGGTGAGCTGTCCAGATTGGCTTTTCTACATTTGCAGTTGTTGCAGTCTCATTTAATCAATTCCCTACATTATCGGGAAACCTCCCGAAATCTCATCCAAACTGATACCCTTGACTCTGAAACCTTATTCCAAGCAAAATCCTGCGTAGAAGGAATCACTTGCTGTGTTTGTGTGGTGGTCGTCCAGATACCTGCTTGATAAACTGTCCTTTGGATATATTGTACAAGGGCATCCTCAGTTGGTGGAAGTTTGTCGCTTGCTCGATTCCTCAGACAGAAAAGCTACTTTCCTATCTAGTTGATACTGCTGAAAGGAGTGGTTTTATCATACAGAACAAGAGTCACTCGCAGAATGAGAAGCAAAGTTTGTAGCAGTTTCATTAATTGTGAAAGACAGTTTAACTGGGAGAACATCAATGCTGCTGAATTGTTCTACATTTTTCAGGAATGTTGTCTGGCTATTATCTGTCATGATACAAATAACGAGAGATATGATATTCAGACTATCTATTTTTAGACCTGTCACGCGCATGGTGTCAAGTGGTGAGTCCAATGCAACAATAACATGCTGTCGTGCAGTGAGGTTTGACGTTTCATCACAACCTCTGAACAAATTACGTTTTTTTACTAATATTTAAGTGCATACAGTTGGAAGTAATAAAAATGAAAAAGATTAAATTTAGTGCTGCGATCTATATTATCTGAAAAAGTCACTATGGGCGTAACTTCAACCGCATTAAACTGACGTAAAGAAACTTTTTGAATGCGAATGACTTTGTTTTAAGTGTGTAGTTGGACTTCTATAACGTTACTCACCACGTGACGTCATAGGAGGGGGCGGGGCATATGCGCAATATCATATCTCTTCTAAGTCATTATATCATGATTATCTGTCTCTACTGATAAACAATTGCAATCATTTGACAGATGCAAAGTAGCATTTTGGATTTCCTTAAAACATTTAACGCCGTTTAAACTGATTTGTAGAAGGCCGTTAATTAAGTTTCCTGAATTAGTTACAATTATGTGTTTAGTACATCAATATAAGAGTTGAATCCATCACAAGCAACACGAAGAAACTAACAATATCTGTATTATTTAAAATATTCTAGACATATATACATACATACATACATATATATATATATATATATATATATATATATATATATATATATATATATAATTATATACGGTTTTAAATATAATTTAGGAAAGTGATGTAATATTTGAGTATATTTTCTAGTAGAAAAGACGCTTTAAAAAAAAATTAATTTAAAATATCTGACATTTTCGTTTCAATTGTTTAAATCTTTAATGAGAACTACCAGCGATATTGAATTCAGTATGTCAACATCTAAATGTTCAGATAACGAATTTTTTTTTTCAATTTACAGGCCTTTATGTCACATAAATCACAATATTCTGAATGATAATTAAAAATAGTGCTGTAAATTAAATGATAACTTCCACATAGGTGTGATAATCTACTCTCCTCAGAAAGACATTCTTATGAAATGAATTTATGGCCCGTAACTTGACCACAAAGAAAATATTCGTATTCCTGTACCCATGAGCTTCTGAAACGTTATATTACTCGAGTTTTAACGAAAAATCAATTTGCACCAAATCACTACTCATTTAACCCCTACACCCTGAAGCAATCTTACCCAAAAATAATACGAAGCGTTCCTTTATCGGCTGCTAACTGGATATCAAAGTTGAAGATATCTCAATTCGTTCGAAAGTTATTGGGCCTGCTAACAGACAGGCCGACAGACAAAAGAAATTCGTTTCAAAATCAAGTTTTTTGTATGTTTAGAGATTTTCACGCCGTTTTAGCAAAAAAAAATTTTTTTTGGAAATTTCTATCACCGATATTCTTCCCACACACATTCAACCCCTAATTTAATTTCAGTACAGAATACCAGATGTTTGATAAAATTGAAGGTTTTCTAATAAACAAACCCTAAAAACGTTATATTACTCGAGTTTTAACGAAAAAATGTCAATTTTCACCAAGTCATCCCTCATATTACCCTAAGCCAATTACAAGAGTTATTTTATCGGATGATAACTGTATACCAAATTTGAAGATGATATCTCAATTCGTTCGAAAGTTATTGCACCTATTAACAGACAGACATCTAGGCCGAGAGACCGATTGACTAACCGACAGACCCACAGACAAAAAACTTTTCATTCCAGAATAAAGTCTCCTATATGTTTTGGCCATTTAAGCAAAAAAAGAAATTTCGAAATTTCTGTCACCAATATTCCACCCCCACACATTCAACCCCTAATTTAATTTTAGCACAGAATACCAGATGTTTTATGAAATTGAAATTTTTCTAATAAACAAACCCTGAAACGTTATGTTACTCGAGTTTTAACGAAAAAATGCCAATTTTCACCAAATCACCCCCATTCATCCATCCCCTTCCCCCTGGAGCAAAGTTTGAAGACAGACAATATCTCAGTTCGTTCTAAAGTTATCGTGGCTACATATTAAAAATTTGAAGACCTTTTACTGACTGATGAATATAAGAATCCATTTGGTGTATCATTTGGAATTTGGAGAATTCATCCCCTACCCCCTGAAGCGATTTTACCCAAAAACAATCCGAACCGTACGTTTGTCGGCTTCTAATTGGATACCATATTTGAAGACCATATCTCAATTCGTTCTAAAGTTATCTGGGCTACAAACATACAGGCAAACAGACCGACAGACAAAAAAATTTCGTTCAAAAATCATGTTTTCTATATGTTTTGACACTTTTTACGACGTTTAAGGGAAAACACATTTTTAAAAATTTTGTCGCCGATGCCATACTCTGTGGCATGGTGGAAGTAAAACACTTAAACTGATTTTGATAAAATCTAGTATGAGTGCTGTCTTTGTAGATGCTGTTCTTGCGTTGTAAAACTGTTTTATAAACATTTCAATATTTTTATGAAAATTCGTTATCAAGCGCACTTGCTGCGTCTGAACTTTTTCCAATTAACTTCGAATTGTCATTTCTTGTGTAATAATTCCTTCACTTATAAATCCGTGTTCTAAAATTAAATTCACTATTATTATCGTAGACGTTTTATATTAGTGAATAAAATAGTATTGTATTGTATCTTGTTTCTTTAGCATCTGTCCATTGTCGCGACTATGGCCAATCACAGACGCCAGAGAGCAGTTTCATCTCACCATCCTGGAAATTTTGCCGAATCACTTCCTTTCTGTAAGAATGATATGGGTCTTTAATGTCAGCGCATATCAACTACCGACCTCCTTTCCTTTGTCACCCATTCTTGGAGCAAGTGTATGGAACTACATGGTGAATCTCAGATTGTCGCTCTAGACATATCGAAAGCATTCGACCAGGTCTGGCACGCATTGCTTAATAAACTTCCGGCCTATGGCCTACCACCAAAACTCTGTACCTGGATAGCAAATTTCCTCTCCAACCGGAGCATTTCTGTTGTCGTGGATGGCCATTCCTCTAAACTGTATCAAATTAATGCAGGAATTCCTCAAGGTTCAGCTTTAGCCCCTGCTTTGTTTCTTCTCCACATCAATGACCTTTTCTCTAGCACATCCAACCCAGTTCACAGTTACGCGGATGACTGCACCCTCCACTCAAATATACAATATTCGAAGCCTGTCTCTTTAGCCCAATTAGATGAGGATCGTAGACTCATGGATGGTTCTGTCTCTGTGGATCTCCAAAAAATATTAGACTGAGGAAGTAGAAATCTTGTACAATTCAACCCCACCAAATATCAGTCTTGCTTTCTATCTCATAAGAGATACACCAGCCCTAGACTCATCACAATGAACAACCAAGTTATTCAAAGTAATGAGTCCTTTCCACCAATTGGCACCAACATGTCACATCAATTGCAGAAGCGGCTGCTAAGAAATTATGTTTCCTCTTCCGGGCTCGCAAATACTTTTCACCAGCTTATCTCTATACCTTATATACTTCACAAATAAGGCCAAACCTCGAATACTGCTCCCACATCTGGGGTGCCGCTGCCGCTTCTACACTCGCTATCCTGGACTCCATTCAGAAGAGAGCTGTACGTCTCATCGGTGACCCTACCTTCACCCAAAGGCTGCCATCCTTTGCCCGCCGACATGCCGTTGGTGCCCCCCCCCCTCTCTATCTCTCTCTTATAGATATCTGCACGGGCACTGCTCAGATGAGCTTTCTTTCACAGTTCCTCCACCTGCTGCCCCCAACAGATCTACCAGGGGAGCATAGCGAATGTACCCTTTTACTGTCCAGGTCACCAGACATAGAACATCTTGTTATGCCCGCTCTTTTGTCCCGAGGACTTCCAAGTTGTGGAATTCCTTGCCGGCACATGTTTTTCCTTCTCCTCTGAACCTCCAAACCTTCAACTCCAAAATTAACAAGTTGCCTCTTTCCTCCTTTCGACACCCACGGTACGATAGTATTTAGGCTATGAGCCCTCGTGGTGTGTTGTTGAAATAAAAAATAAAAAAATGTGCCCAACATCGCATGATACACGGGATCCAACGACGGAAGGTGCAAACATTGTACTTGCTCCAATGTTGGTAATGTTAATATGATAATTTTACAGTATGTACTAAAAAGAAAACGCTTCTACTGGCATTCGAATCCAAGAGCTTTGAGTTTAGAGGCACACGGTTTTTTATCAGATAGTTCATAAAAGGCAAAGCCTATGTGTCTTCAATAGATGCACTTGATTGTTGTGCCACAAAATAGGTGCCTATTCGCTTCTTTAAATAGTTGGAGATTTTTTATGCCTTTGAAAATATATCTACCGGAAGGGCATTGCAATGCTCAGACGACCTACGAAATAAAAACTAGGATTAAAAGTCGCAAGCGGAGGTACGACACAATTTCTAAGCAGCAATGCCGATGATAGTACGGATGTAAGAGGCAAATATTTCCAACCCATCTCCTGTGGTCTAAAGGAGTAAGATTGGTTGTAAGCTGAACAACTCGTTTCTGAATTGAATCTAGGAGGAACAGCACCTTAAACAGGAGAACAATGTTCCAGCTGTGGACGTGTTTGTGCTTCCTTTATACAGCATAGAAAGCTGCCCTAATAAAAACAAAGTTTAAACCCGAAACAGAAACCCAAGCTTATTGGTTGCTTCCTTAGAAATATTGGAAAACTGCAGCAGTTATGCCCAATGTAGAGATTGTGGATTTTTGGGACAGCATTTTCCCAATCATCTGAACTTCTAGACCTTGTGGGTCACTTTTCCCAGATGAAAAGCTGTGTGGCAAAGGCACTAAAAATAACCAGACTTGCCGAGCCTTAGCTTAGAATCTTAGCCAGGTCATCATTTGGGGAGTTGGTTTATTCTGACTTTTATTGATGAGGAGCTAGAAGCACATATTTGAGAGCCTATAAGAACGTGTTGTGAAGAGTCCTGTAGATCGGACTATTGGTTGTTGACAGAAGGTCATTCATATGGAAAAGAGAAAGTGTGGGAGCCAGAACGGAACCCTGTGGAACACCTGCTTTGCATTCAAACTCATCTGATAAATCAAACAAGCAAGAAGCGCTCCTTCAGAAAACGAGATATCGATAGTCAGAGTTTGGACCACCGTGGCTACTAAAATAGTATTGAATCTCTAAGCTACTATTTACTAGGGTCGTTTAGATTTATTGTTTAAAAGTCATGTTGTAAAATATATGTTATTTATTGCGTGGATTATGTTATTAGTGATTTATTAAGCCATTTACACTTTCACAACTACGTTGTTTTAGACAAGTTTTTTGTTTTTCTACGAATTAATTTTTCCTCTCAAAAACAGCTGTTATTGTTTTGTTTGTTGCGGACTCGGCAGACCTTGTAACATACATATCACCGAATTGATTGTTATCGTTCATTTGTTTTTCCGCTGTATCGCTTATCTGCTCGCCATGTCGTGAACGAGGCTTCTTCCCCTTCTTCAATTTAGATTTGTGTCCAGATTATTCCGCAACGAACAGATGCTTTTCAGATATTGTTCTGTTGTTTTCCGTGTCAAGATGTTAAATCAATAACATGGTGCAACTTTTGTTTTATAAATATATAGGGATCACTTTATTTATTGAAAGTGATTGTAAATAAAACTTTTGACAAACTTATTAATGTTTTGTTAAGTAAAAATAGGAACAACAGTCAAGTGCGTTCTTGAAAGAAAGACTTGAAAGAAGTGACTTTTTATGGAAAAAGTACGGCTTTAACAAGTTTAAATTTCAGTCAGTTTGAATAATGTGATGAGCACTGATAAGTACAATGTGGAGTACCCAATTCACTAAATTACAGTTCAATGACCTGACGATTGTTTAGACAACAAAGTTAGCGTCATCAGACGGGCGAATGAATAAAGTTAATAAAACTAAAACTCTTATATTTATATGTTTGTTGACAGGCAATTGCGAACAGCATCTTCTAAGAAGGTATACAGACCAACTCCCACTGTTTAGGCGTAAATTCCTGTAGTTAAAATTATATTATCTCCTTTTGTAAAACTGTGTGTCGTTATTGAATATTCCTGATAAGAAAGAAACAATGATTATTTAGATAACAATGGGAACAACGAACTACACAGGGCCGGACCTGCTCTATTCATCGAAACATTTTTATTAAAATTTCGTACGCTATATTATATAGTTTCGTATGCGTCTATCGAAACATTTTAGTTTAAATTTCAGTCAGTTTGAATAATGTGATGAGCACTGATAAGTACAATGTGGAGTACCCAATTCCCCACAGTACAGTTTAATGACCTGACGATTGTTTCGATGACAAAGTTAGCGTCATCAGACGGATGAATGAATAAAGCTAATACAAACTAAAACTCTATTATTTATATGTGCAATTGCGAACAGCATCTTCTAAGAAGGTATACAGACCAACTCCTACTGTTTAGGCGTAAATCCCTGTAGTTAAAATTATATTACCTGCTTTTGTAAATCCGTGTGTCGTTATTGAATATTCCTGATAAGAAAGAAACAATGATTATTTAGATAACAATGGGAACAACGAACTACACAGGACCAGACCTGCCCTATTTATCGAAACATTTTGAATAAAATTTCTAACGCTATATTATATAGTTTTGAATGCGTCTAGCTTTCGGGATTGCCTGACATTTATTATTAATTTCAGATTGTCTTTACCTACATGTTGATTATTATCCCAAATGTGCTGAGCAATACATGATGCATCAATAGTACCATATCACAGTGGCGCTAAATGTTCTTTAAATCTAGTTTGAATAGATCTAGTTTGCCTACAATCCTTACAACCCATTTCTTAGATTCCTGACATTTCTGTGGGTTTTATCTTTGGTGTTACCTAGCAAACTTTTTAATGTGTTTGTTTTTTGTAGAAGATGTTAGCAGATTAAAGGGTTTAATAGCATTTAATAGCCAATTTACAGCTTACATTTTCTACATAAAAAAAACACAAATCTTTTTCAAAATTCAAAAGTTTACGATTAGTAAATTTTCGCAGAAAAAAATCACTAATGAGGAGATCGCGACTTTTGAAAAAAAATGTTTCTACGAAAATTCACCAGAAAGAGAAAAGTGTGTGCATATAATGTTTCTCTGTACAATGTAGAAAAACAGCATTTCAAGCATGTATTTCGAACATTGTATGTATAAAATCCCATTAGTCATCACTTCTGTATTCTCAGTACGTGTATTAATGTACGTACATATTTTCTGGCTGGATATTCTCTATTATTATTATATTAGGGACAATGTTCTTGATCGGGCATAAAAGAGTTGGTGGCGTGACCGTTTCTGCTTATCTGGACATTTTCATGTTTGCTACGTTATAAAGGAGTCAGCAGTCTGTCGCACTTACGTGGTCAGCTGCTTTGTTGTAAAATCACGATTACCTACTTTTATCACACTTTTATTACACACAGCACGTTGTGTAAGAAATTAATTTACTTAACACGCCTACGAAACCAAGAAGTAATACAAGTTCATGCTCGTTAAGAGCTATAAAGGTGTCCTTTAACTAACTATGCCTACTTTACCGTAAATGAAGTGACCAATTTTTAGCGAATTTTCATTAAGAAAAATTCGCTAATAGAGAGATCACGATGAAAAACTTTTCAAAAAATTTCTTCAGATAAGCGCGAATTGGGGTCCCTAGAACCCAAACCCAAACCCAAGGTCCGTTTGAATTTATATTTATATATATATATATATATATATATATATATATATATATATATATATATATATATATATATATATATATATATATATATATATATATATATATATATATATATATATATATATATATATATATATATATATATATATATATATATATATATATCTGTGCGTGTGTGTGTGTGTGTGTGTCCGAGCGATAACTCAAAAAATACTAAACTGATTTCAAACAAACTTGGCAAAAATCCTGTTTGGGCGAAAACCGAGGTCGAGTTCTAATCGGCCTTTATGCTCAAGTTTTTCCGGTGGAAAATCTGGGAAAACTTTTTGTCTCCGCTATATTTTTTTAAATTATTAAAGTGAGTGGGATGGAATTTTTCACACATATAGAGCATTCAAAGATCTCATATATTAATTTTGAGGCGTTACTCTCAACACAAATTTAAGTTATCCTGAATTGAAGAAATTTAAAAGCTACGACACGCTCCTAAAAGTTTATTAAGGCGTTGTGTAATGTGCGTGGGAGAGGTTAACATAACGGATGTCTTTGTTTGTTTTCTTTGAATGTGGGAAAGCTACAGAATATGCCTAATAAATTGAAACAGCCAGGGTTGTCTGTTTCAAAATTTTATTACACAAAGTTGGGAAGTTCCCCGCGTTAAGAAGATTAACGGTAATATTTATTTCTAGAATTGATTTGTTATTCAAAAAGATATATGGTAAAATCGGCAGCTAAAGAGTTTACGCCTGATTTTAAGTTGTGATCAAAACAACAACTAAATAAAAACCTTATAAGTTGAATAAAACTTTTACAATTAAAAATTTTTTTGTGAATTTAGTCTAGGGTGATTTACCTATACAGTGTGTCCCAAACTGGATGGGAATGTATTGCTATCTCCGTTATTATTAGAGATAGGGACACGGTTAAATTAGCAATGTTTTGTAGAATTTCATGCTCGTTCGAAATATGACATGTATTTTACCCTGCCTTATTTCGTTTTCGAGTTGTTTTGAAAAAAAATAATTGTCGACTCCTTTTATTTTTCAATATCTAAGTAGGCGTTGATCTAACATGTCACATGCCCAGTTTCACAAAGCTTGATTAAATATTTAACGGCCGGTTAGTTAATCAGAGCTTCAGACGACCAATCACAGCTTCAAAATATTTGGTTGTCATGGCAACAACCCGAATTCTAGTCTGTGATTGGTCGTCTTCCTTGATTAACTAACCGGCCGTTAAATATTTAATCAAGCTTTGTGAAACTGGGCATAAGACTTGCACATTATCAGGACACTTTTTACAGAGTAATCTTTTTGTGCTATTCTCAACTTTGGATTGTCATTTGTTTTTGAGATACAGGTATCAACGTTTGTTTTTATTATGGCAGCCATATTGGATTTTTGCTCATGTGATAGCCTGTGAAAAGAGATTTCCAATGATCTACAACATGCTTGAGACATCTTGTAATTTCACTGACAATTTTGAGAAAAACCGTTTTGAGGATACTAGGCTATGAGATCCAATACCAGAAAACAAATGCAAAAAAAGTGTTCAAAAAGCAGTAGGCCATGGAGTCTAACAATAGACTTCAACTTTTAACATAATTTTCCGTAACGATTCACGATTAAAAAATAGGAACTTTGAGCAAACCAATGAATCGGCCCGTTATTACAAATGATATTTTACATTACAACATTATCCTAAAAAATGGTTATAATTTAATTAAATAGGTAAACCTAGTAAATAACTACATTTACTAACAGAACTCAATAAAAAGCAAATTAATGATCTACGAAGACGCTTTTGAAAATTGTTTGATTTTTAAACGTAAGTCAACTGAAAAATAACAGAAGAAAGGTTGATATGAACATAACACTATCGCGACAATTAAGAATACTGTCATTCTTAATTATCTAAACAATTTGAGGTGTATTTAACACGTTGCTTAAAATGTTGTACTAAATAGTTTGTTTCCTGTGTATTTTAAATATTATTCAACAATATGTTCAGTAATTAGGAATATTTTGACATGTTGGAATGTTATATTCGTTCTAACCCAAATACTGAGGCAGCTGCAAATTAATATCAAAACAACTACCCAGAAAGACGACAACCAAACACCAAAATATTTCGCAGGATAGTGACCAATCTATTGAACGACGGTAGCTTCCACGCAAAGAAACTACCAATGCCTAGAAATGAAGAAAGAAATAATGCTGTCTTACACGTTTCAAACGAAAACCCTCCGCAATCTGTTCGGTTTTATGGTGATCAAATTGACGTTCCAAAAAGTACGGTACAACGTGTATTAAAACAAAGTCATTACCATCCATACAAACCTACAATCGTACAAGGCTTAAATGTTGACGATTACCCTAAGCGATTTCAATTCTACAGATGGTATCAAGGACAACGTCAGTAAGATGAAAATTTTCATTTGAAAATAATATGGACTGATAAATCCAGATTTACAAATTGTGGTGTGGATAATCGCCATAATAGACATTATTGGGCAAATGAAAATCCCCACCTACAGGAAGAAAGACGATTGCAAGACAGATTTGGTATCAATGTTTGGTGCGGCTTATTAGGTAAAAAACTGTTATTTTTATTTGTAGATTAGACAGTTAATTTTAAAAAAATTCAGGTAATTTAATTGTTGGTCCGTTATTTTTTGAAAATATTTAACTGCGGAAAGGCATCTTAATCTATTGAGAAATGATATCTTACCAACACTTAGAAGAGTTCATGACAATTTAGACGAGATTTGGTACCAACAAGACGGTTGTCATGCTCACATTGCTAGGATCGTCAAAGAATTTTTGTATCAAAATTTTAATAATCGTGTCATTTATAACACTGGGCCGGTTCATTGGTGTGCTCGAAGTCCTGATATAACACCCATGGAGTTTTATTTTTGGGGTGCTCTGAAGAATGATGTGTATAAATTCGATCCACCACAAAACATCAATGAATTACGTAACAGAATCACGCAAGGTATAAACCATATTAACCAAAACACCCTCACCAGAGTTTGCAGGCATGTTTCAAAAAGGTGTATAAAGTGCATTGACCAAACAGTGACCATATTGAACAATTTTCTATTTAGTGTATTTTTAAGTTTCTATTTTATTATTTGTTCAGTTCCGTTTCTAATTGTGATGTTTTGTGGAGTTTAAGTTTCTGTTTGTTATTGCCGGGTTTCGTTATTAAACTGTTTCACATAATATTACGTAGCATTATTACCTAATTAAGTATTGTAAATTAAATCACAATATTTTTTATGGGGAATCATTACGGAAAATTATGTTAAAAGTAGAAGTATATTGTTAGACTCCATGGCCTACTGCTTTTTGAACACTTTTTTTTTTGTCATTTCTTTTCTGGTATTGGATTTCATAGCCTACTATCCTCAAAACGGTTTTTCTCAAAATTGTCAGTGCAATTACATGATTTCTCAAGCATGTTGTACATCATTGGAAAGCTCTTTTCACATGCTATCACATGAGCAAAAAATCCAATATGGCTGCCATAATAAAAAGTAACGTCGATACCTTTAGCTTAGTTCAAAAAGAAATGACAATCCAACTTGAGAATAGCACAAAAATATTACTCTGTAAAAAGTGTCCTTATAATCTGCAAGTCTTAGATATGTCAGATCAACGCCTACTTAGATATTGAAGAAAAAAGAAATCGACAAATTTTGTTTTTTTCAAAATAACTCGAAAACGAAAAGAGGCAGGGCAAAATACAAGTCATATTTGGACTGAGCATAAATTTCTACAAAACATTGCTAATTCAACCGTTTCCCTATCTCTAATAATAACGGAGATAGCAATAGATTCCCATCCAGTTTGGGACACACTGTAGATTTGGCATTCTGAAATGACCAACAACACAATTCTTGATCACCTGGTCAAAAATTAAATTGCTATTGGTTTGTTCTGTTATTTGCATTCTTATAGCAAATGTCGCGGTTTATGTAGCGTCATATGTCATATCAATTTATTTTTATTTTAGGTTAATGAGAGAATAGGTTGTTTTTCGATTAATAATTTTAGTTTATACGAAAAGCTTGTGAATTAAATCATTGCTTTGTTTGATCATATTGCGAAGTGAGTGAGTTGTCCAAGAGCCTAACCTTTAAAATAAGTTATGTTAACTTCTTTACACAGGAACAGTACGTATGTACGTGTATATATATATATATATATATATATATATATATATATATATATATATATATATATATATATATATATATATATATATATATATATATATATATATATATATATATATATATATATATATATATTGATATAGTTACTGGTTTTTAATTATAATAATAGCCCCTCTTACCTTATGTGTATATTTTGCGTTTTGTGATGTTTATGCGTGAGCTTGCTCTATTTCAGGATCAATTGTGGGTTCAAAGTCTTTATTGCTGACTAACAGTATTTTCCTGTTTTTTTTTAATGCTTACTTGGTGAAATTTAGAAACTTTAACTTATTTTTTAGCACAAATATACTGATAAAGAAAATCAACATTGACTTTTCATTTGCAGACAAGAACTCTAACTTTATTTTAAATTAACAATAATCACAAATATTCCTAAAATCTATTATATTTGTTACAATTTTTTTAACGAGTACTAAATTTATCAATTCTATTTGGCCAATGATCAAAATTTTATTATGGTATTATTTTGTTTTGATTAAATTTTAAGTTTATTGATCAATACTTTTCTTATAGCTGCAGCATTCTTAAAAATGAAATTACAGTTTTTATCCTTATACTACAAATTATTTTAGTCTATATGCAGTCCGCCTTTGTTTCTTAATGTCCGGTGGGTTGTGTAAATTTATCGAGTCCGTTGCTTGCTACTAGCACTCCCAAGATAGGATAACTAATTTAGTTTGATTTGCATAATGGATGCTAATGTCAAAAATATTTCCAATGTTTACGTTCACGTATTTCTTGTGTTTGATCTATATGCCGTTCTAGACTCAATGAAGGTAGCCCTATCAATTTGATGTTCACTACCGCATTGTCTTTTGCTTCTAATCGTAAGTATGTTATTTGTTATTGAAAAAAAAACTCACTTTTATGTTTTTCTGCGATGTCCTGGCTGTTTAAATTGGTATTTTACTCCGCTTACTTTTGAAAGTTTTACTCTTCCAAACAATTTTTTGACGTCTTCCCTCTAGCTGCTTATTTTTCTCTCCTTCTGTCTAAAAAATTTTCTCCATGTCATCAACGTAACTAAGTAAAAACCGCCTTCTGCCCTCTTCCAAATATTTTCATCATAACAAATTTTTTGTTTGTTTGTATCCCCATTTCCTGGGTTACCTTGTTACACCTTGTTACATCTTTCAATGCACTATAAACACTATTTTTGACAGCATTCCTTAACCTATTACAATTTTATTGTCAGTTTTGACATTTGTGGTAACTGAACAGCTGACTTATATTTAGGTTACATGAAATTTTGACAAACTTAATCCTTATAAATATTAACACCATAAATTTCCTAATTCTACTAAACATGAACATCTTAAACTATTTAAACAATTTCTACTAAATAATTTAGACTTGCCTTTACCTTCTTTTAACACATATATCTGTCATTATTTTGGGAATCAATTCTGAGCTTTCAAATTCTATATTAGGTCTTACGATATGCCTGTAAAATTTAGTTTTTCCCTTGCCACGTTGCTTATATGCTGCATTAGCATTGCATACACCAAAAGTAAGCAAAATATGTTTGTTTCAGGCTATGTATGGGTGGTTTTAAGAGTGTGTTGTTGTGTGTATGTTTTATTCTTGTGTTTATCTCCAGTTTTCCGCCCCATACAATATAATTCACCATATGTAAGACTTGATTAACCTCTTCCTTGGAGGCTAAGTAGCAAGTGTGGAGTCAGACGCACAGCCAGCCTCTGCGGCTGCATTTGAATTGTTTTCATTTACTTGCCATGGCAATATCGAACTTAGATAAACAACATGTCTCGTTATTCGACAGACGTCTAACGTAAATATCACAAGGTGGAATCTGATAACCTCCTGAAACAAAACTTTCATCAAAGCCTGTAATCCGCTTATCGCTAAACAAGAAAATAAAGTTGGACTTATATCGCTTTTTACTTATACATATCAGATTAATAATACCCAGATAGATGAGAAACTCGACCGGATGATTGAAATGGAGAGATAAGAAATGCGAGCCGATTATTGAAACTCGCTTCCTTATGCCGTGTTAAATGACACCACCTACTCTAATGTCTCCCCTCATTCGTGAGGGATTAGCGAGTGATTAGAGTAGAGGGAAGTCACCTTTAATCACCCCTCGACCAGGTCGATTACCTTGCTGTTCTTAACTCAGATCCCGTTGATTGCGGATTCTTTCTACCCTTTGTACGACAGACGCACACCCATCGGTGGTTCGATAATCTACCAGTAATTTCAAAAAAGTTACTAATTTACGCCTCAAGTGCTTTTCACTGAGATGGCACTGCCGTATCTCTAGACAAAGTAAGCAAAAACACTGCGCTGAAACGTTGCTAATTAGATTAAGGGTTTCTACTATGGTTTTAGCCACACGTGCCAAGAATGTCTACATTGTTGTCGCTTTGTAATCTTTAGTTATTTTAATTATTTCGGTTATAAAGTTTGTTGTCAAAAATGAAGTCGAAATACCACCAGTGTGAATGCATTGTCGTCAGTTTTTTTATAGCTTATGTTTCTTCAAAATTGAAAAAAAATAACAGTATGTGATTTAGTTAATTCGAGCTTAATGGTCATTCCTAGGTTTACGGTATTGATCGCGACGACAAGGCGACATGGTCTGTAGACTGTGATGATGTATTGTAGTAAAAAGATTAGGTATATAAATTTGCGTTTGAGATCCATGAGGGTATTTATTTTATATACAGCATGGTGAAAAAGTAATGGTACACAGAGGGGCAGTAGGCCCTTGGCATTAAATTATTTTGATTTAGCCAAACTTGCCTTAAATTGATTAAAATTAAAGGAGATACAGTGTGTAAGGCTAGATGTATTCTCACCACATTTAAAACGGCAGACCGGTTTCGCTCTAATTAGAGCTCGTCAGTACGTTATCCATAGCAACCTTTCTTATGTTGTTTTTCAGTTGACTTGCGTTTAAAAATCAAACAATTTTCAAAGGCGTCTTCGTAAATTATTAGTCTGCTTTTTATTGAGTTCTGTTAGTAAATTTAGTTGTTTACTAGGTTTACCTATTTAATTAAATTATAATATTTTTTTAGGATAATGTTGTAATGTAAAATATCATTTGTAATACCCAGATAGATAATGGGCCGATTCATTGGTGTGCTCAAAGTTCATATTTTTTTATCATGAATCATTACGTAAAATTATGTTAAAGGTACAAGTTTATTGTTAGACTCCATGGCCTACTGCTTTTTGAACACTTTTTTGGCATTTGTTTTCTGGTATTGGATTTCATAGCCTACTATCCTCAAAACGGTTTTTCTCAAAATCGTCAGTGCAATTACAAGATTTCTCAAGCATGTTGTACATCATTGGAAAGCTCTTTTCACAGGCTATCACATGAGCAAAATATCCAATATGGCTGCCATAATA